>OZ007524.1:4408359-5008359 GCA_963931895.1 Eupithecia pulchellata | reverse complement strand
TGTGTACCCGATTCATCTTTCTGATGCTCGTATACTTGTATTTGGTAGTGCTTGTTTAGCATTGGTTTGCTGGGTATTCTATCACATGGGGCAGCTATGAGGGGTTAATAATTTATAGCCCTGTCCATGATCTGGGCGTGTGGACTGCTTGTGATTGCCCAGAGACCTATGTTTTGTAGTGTTAGGGCTGACATTGTAGCCTCTTGTTGTATGTAAAGATCTAATGGTGCGAGGTCTAGAATGATATCTAGGGCAGCGCCGGGAATGGTTCTCATGCAGCCTGTTATGGCTGAGCAGGCCATTCTTTGGAACCGCTGTAGTCTCGTTATCACGGCGCTTAACTCCGTTCTTGTCCACCAGACTATCGCTCCGTAGGTTAATGTTGGTCTAATTATAGCAGTGTAGAGCCACATGGTTATTTTTGGTGAGATCCCCGAGGTTTTGCCAAGCATTCTGCTAATGCAGCAGAATGCTGGTAGAGGGTTGACGTCGCACGTTGAAGTTTGTTGTCAAGATGTTTGTTCCACAGCAGTTTGCTATCTAGTATGACTCCTAGGTACCTACTTGACTTCTGTTTTTAGCTTGATCTCTGTGTTGAATAATTTAGGGAGTTTAATGTTTCCCAGATGTCGCTTGTTTGTGAACATTATTAGTTCCGTTTTGGTTGGATTAACTGAGAGTTCATGGTCGGTACACCATGCTTAGATGGTTTTGAAGGCAAGTTTCATCAGTTCGCGTAGTGTGTTTTCGAAACAGCCGATCGCCAAGATCGCGAGTTCATCCGCATATCCTACTGTGATGTTTTCGAAAAAGCCTGTCGCCAAGATCGCACGGTCATCCGCATATCCTATTGTGACCAGTCCCCGTCCGTTGAGGTCGTGGATTAGCTCTTCAACAACTATGTTTCATAAAAGGGGCGGTAAGACGCCGCCTTGGGGGCAACCCCTGACAACTATACCTCTGGTGGTTTTATTGATTGTCACTTGTATCGCTCTGTTTTTGAGCATGTTGTTTATCCACTGAGCCAAAGTTGGCGCGACACCATATATCTGGTGAGGGCTCTATGTATGTACCTACCTACCTATCCAAAATATGTTCCTTATTTTACATAGGTACCTAATTAAAGTTTGGGGGCCTGAACCTACTGGAGGAACGCCAGATGTTTTAAACTACCTAATTTATGTTTAACATAAGAAAGCATAATAAATTATAACATGCAAGCATTTTTAAATCAATAATAACAGATTCTTAACAAATACTATCACGCCGATTTCACGCCGAAATCACGCCGCCGCCGCCGATTTCAGACCGGCGTCCGCCGCCGACTATTTCAACGTCGGCGCACATGTCTAGTACTAAGTATATTTTGTAAGCCCAAAGAAATAAAGTTATTGAATAGCTTTCTTTTGTCTTAGAACCGAGCTGTGGCATTCTATTATATAAATAAAATACCTCCTTTAACCCAACTAAACTTAGCTCACTCACACGATCTGAAATCTTTTAAATTTATTGAAAGTATCTACATTTAGTGGTGACTTGATTTGCTATGATCAATTCAATAGTAAAACAAGTTCATTATAAACACCACTAAGTACCTTTTGTTTAGACTATAAACAACACTAAAGTACTTATACGAGAAATAAACCATAACTTATAATGTCTATTAACATAATCAATGATGTGAATTAACGATTAATGTTTTGATTTCTCATAGTAGGTATAGTCAGTGTTGCCAGAGCCTACTCAGCCCAGGTTGCCATTTGTAGGTTCAAATGTTGCCATCTGACACAAAAGGTTGCCATTAGATAAAATCTGTAAAAAACACTATGCGTTTTTATTTTACGGATATGCATTTTGAACCTTAGTGCGAGGTGTTAGAGTTGTGTTAGATCTGCTCCACAGCTATACATGTATCAGTTGTTCAGAAGCCTGGCGTACATCCACTCGCTCGGCATTTGCCACCAAAAATACTTATACCTATTGGGTACTGTTAATTGCTCTACATTTTGGTTGATAAAAATTTAAATCCATAAAACCCTATTTATTTTGTGATCCTTAAAAATTTTAATCCATGTTTTCCTGAAAATTTAAATATTGTAAAATATAAAGACAAAGATAAAAATGTAAATAAAAAATAAATTAAGACTCCTATCACAACACAAACATATTTTTCTAGAAGCTGAAATGTTTTTTCATATTATAAATAAATGATGTGTTAGATAAGTGCCTTTGCATTTTAAATCCAATAGGTATTAAAAACATGCAAAAAATTTATATAAATTTCCCAGCACCTTTAATAAGTGGTTAGTATTTTATTTTCCTATCCATGGTCTTTGTTGGCTCAAATGTAACTGCATCTTTAACAGATGCTTTCACAGTCATTATGACGATATTGTGTTTGTATTGAGACGGTTTCTGATAACAGTCTTTATAAGTTTCAGTTGGCTGAAAATACGTTCTACGCAGGCATTTGAAAAAGGCAGCACGAAAAGCCAGTTCACAACTTTTATTAAATTGGGGAATGCTTGGTTATTTGAAGCATTTTTAATTTTAAATATGGTTCTCCAATACTCTTCGGCATTTTCTGTTTCACAATCAACAGAGTCCAACAGCGCATGGCAACCAGTTCCAACAGTTCCGAACCCACCACCACTTTGTCATCGTTTTGTCGAGATGTTGAAGATTTTGATATTAGAAATCTCTTCATGGCGCTTTTAGATTTTTAATTTTTATAAGCTAAACCATGCAAAATAAAAAAGAAAAACGTTTAATCTATACAGTCCTTCCCATTACCAAATGACAAAAAGCAGTGTTAAGTAACTGAAAAATAACACTTACCTAGGTTTTTCTATATGTTTTGTTTTGAGTCACTTACACACACATTGGACTGGTGAACTCCAACTTAATGAAAAAAAAAACAATCTGAAAAAAAAGCAGCAGTAAATAAAACATAATAACCTTTGCCTTATCCTATTATTGGATGAAATGAACATCTATTTAAAAAATAATAAGATGGCAACACTTTCCTTCTTTCATTTGTTTGACATTGACAAACAAAGAAGGACGGACAGACCAACCAATTTGTTTGATCCAACCAGCAGGGCTATTCCTGGCTATTCACGATGGCTCGGAATGAAACGAAGGAGGCTCGGAATCGAAAACAAATACGCGAGGAATTAAAATATTACGCGCGAAATTCAAATATTTTAGCAGTTTTTAATATTTTCTACGTTCTATATGGAATTAAACTTCTTTTCTGGTAGTTTAATTCCTTGCAGAACGCAAAAAATATTAAAAACCGCTAAAATATTTGAATTTCGCGCATAATATTTGAATTCCGCGCGTATCTGTTTTAGATTCCGAACCTCGGTTTAATTCCGGTGAATAGCCCTGCAGATCCAACTGAATGCAACTAGCTAGGTTAGGTACCTACCTTTTGCCTAGTTTTATGTTATAATAGAGCATTTTTTGTTTTACAAAATGTAGCTTCTTCGATTAAAACAAGAAAAAGAGAACTTACCAGTAGGTTTATAAACAAAAGTATTAGAAAACCACGAAAAAAAACTTCCTTTGCACTGCACTGCACACTTATTATTCATGTTCCTTGCTGCAACACAGACAGACACACACATCCTTAAATAATCCATTTTTGTTTTAGACTTTACCCTTATTTTATCTCTGGCTTCACCATAATAGACTTTTTGTCTGTAGTAATACGGGTACAATTTGTTTGTCTATTAATTATGTATTGTTTTAATTTTTGGGAATAAAAATGCGTTCAAGATTTTGATTTTGTTCAATTCGATGCGTTCAGTTCATCTGCGAAACATATTCGATATTTTTTACTGATGATCGCGTGACAAATCGAAAAGTTGCCAAAAAGTTGCCATTTGAGCTTGGTTGCCATTTGGTTGCCACGAAGGGTCAAATGTTGCCAAAATGGCAACCAAAGTTGCCAAATGGCAACGCTGGGTATAGTATAATGTATATACCTACAACGTTTCATACATTGTACGAATTTAACCCGCTAACATTTATAATTAAAATAGACAATCTATGAACTTTACCTTTTTTTACCGATTTTTACATTTAAGGTTACGAAATTCATAACATAAATAACGGATGTTTGTCGAGGATATCCTCGTTATTCGAAATGTTTTAATTAATTGCTTGGTATAAAAACAAAAATTTTATAGCTTTCCTATTTGCATTCATTTTCAATATACATTTCATTGCATGATAGCAACCGAATCCATCGGTGTAAGTAAGTATATAAAGTGTTATATTTTTTAAATTAATCACTTCCTTTTCCACCACTTCTTTTCCTGCAATAGTAAATTTGCAGTTTTTCTTCTTCTTATTAAATTAAGGTGTCGACTTTTTACTGCCTTCCTCTAACTATCTCGGTTTCTAATTTTGCCATCCTCTCCCATCTCAAAAAGCTAGACTTTATCAAACTTTCCTCTGGAGGCTAGAATTGAACCCAAACTCCTCCCGCTGCGTCACAGAGGTCGTCAATATAATCAGTTTCCTACGCAGCCAGTCTGAGGTAATTATTTAGCAGACAACCTTGAGGCTTGCAACCAGCTGTATTATCTACCAGGCGATTATCGTTGTCGTTTGCTTTGTAAATCTAAATTGAGATGATATCTGTTTGTATAATTATCTCTGGTTGCAGTGTTTTTGACGTCTTAAGAATAGGATAGGCAGGATTTTCGGTGGCTATAGATTTTTTTGCTTGTGACGAAAACATGGGAATTTAGGTTACAATAGCAAACTTACATTTTTTTGACTACATCAAAAATACTATTTTAGGTTATCTGGAAACTATGTTCCAAATTGGCAAAACCATTACCCCCTGGCTCATGTTAAAGCTTGTGAGTTGTACCTTACTTTAAGACCTCTAATGTACAACATCATCGCAATAATAATCTTGATCAGAATCTAAAATAATAAACACATTTATAAACCCTTTTTTCCATTCGCTTTATAAGAAATACAAAATCACAAACTGTAGACCGAATGCCGATTTTTTTTCTATAAAGTATATTTAACTTTTCCGGCCGTTTTAAAACTATTTGTTTTAACCTTTGATTATATTATATACTTGTCTTAACTCAGGTATAACTATAAATAATTAAATAATACCGGACAATCCAAACGCATCAGCATCATCTAGCCTAAAGCTAAGCAGTGCTTGTGTTAATTCAAAAGAGAAGTATTTGTATGGACATGAAAGAATATGAAAGTGGAGCAATTTTTCGAAAAATAGTTTCTGTAAGTGTAAGTTTCCAAACATCACGAACATAAACGCCTGCGAAGCGTGGCGATTATAATAATAATGCTGGACAATCCACACAGCATCATCTAGCCCCAAGCTAAGCAGAGCTTGTGTTATGGATACTAGATGACTGATATACATAATACAACATTATTAAATAGATAGATATTTTTTATTATACATAGAAAACGACCAGAACCTTTGAACAAATATCTGCAGATCGTACAAATATTTGTCCCGAGTCGGGAATCAAACCCGCAACCTCCTGCGTCGCAGGCGGACCTTCGCCCACCGCGCCACAGTGGTTGTCATATTATGATTATATCCCCTGCGAAAAATCCTTGATCTTAGGAGGAAAGATGTCAAGCAATGGATGGTTCAGGTTAGATGTAGTTACATACTTTAAAAGTTTTTAACTTTTTAAATTTCAGTAGAGCTTTGTTTTTGAAGCTCTACTGTGGACATAATTACAAAATTTCTCAGATAGGTATGCATAATATCATTATTTATGAGTTGTAACACTGTTTTTAAGGTTTAAGATATTTATTTACTTCTCAAAAGATTAATAATTACTTCTAAGAAAAAATAAGCTTAATATCTATTGTTAGTAGTATGGTACGAGCAAATAATTATATTGATTATTTTTGTGAACTACTTCGCTGGCAAAAATACTGTAGGTAAAGAGCAAAATAAAGGCGCTAACATTCTGATATAAATTCTAACCAAAAATATAATATATAAGGTAAAAAAAATTTGATATTCTGGTCATTCATAATTTTAAGGTACCTACGTTATTATAATATAATTGCGCCACTCGCCATAGTTAGTTCTAAGTTTTTATAGATGTATATTCTATGTATTTCTAAGGTACCGTTTGTAAGTCTGTATACTTTTTGTAAATACTACTTCGGAATGTCTTTGTTTGATATTTTTTTATAAGTTTGTGTTGAAGTGATAGATTTCACATATTTTTATGCATAACTCCTCAGTTAGTTCTCGCTTAGTTTCTTTTTATCTACGTCTACCTACTAACTTGTAACTTGTCTATAATAAATTAATAAATGATCATGAACTCTCTACCTCCTTGTTTCGAAAGGACACTATTCGATTGCTCAAACTCTCACATCAAAGTCCAGCGTTTAAGTATCCTCGTCCATTTTCGTCAAGTTCTACAGCAGTAAATTCAACTTTACTACAAGGTCGTAAAGTTTAATTTAGTCCAGATTTACTCTGTATGGCACGGTTAGGTTTCAAAGTTGTTTTATCGATTCTCCAGCAGCGCGAAAGTACGTACATAGCAAACAGTTTTGATCACAGCTTCCCTTTTAAAATTAGTATTTTGGGTTTGTTTACAAATAATTAAAGCTCGCACATTGATCTTTGAGACTTTGAAACTTCAATGTGAACTTAGTCACTACTTGGTAGTACTACTTAATACCTACTTTAATGATATTTTAAAGATATTGGAATATTAAAAAATATATATATTAACATATAAATCATTGTGTTAATATGTTATTGTGTTAATTCTGTTATAACATAACAAAATTAATAACGTTAAAGCCAATTAAAAAAACTATTCTAAATTCGAACAGTTTTCGACTTCTACGCGGACGAAGTCGCTGGCAAAAGCTAATAAAATATATTTGTCCTCCTTTTTCTAAAGGACGTGTATACGTCTTTCAACGATAACAAATGAATAAGGTCATCATTGGTCACAACCAAGGTCACAACACAATAATTAAGATGTCACCACTCAACTAAATTTTGACAACTCTAGAATTTAAGGCGCCCCTTTCATCTGAGCTTTCATCGAAATAAAAAAGGTGACATCTTTTTCAGTGCTGTCAGTTATTTTAGTTCTGGTAACATCTGTATTGCCACCATTATGTCCGAAAACACCACCCTGAGCTACCTATTTCTGTTGAAAACAACTACGTAGTAATCAAAAATTTTCTCATTGTACGGTCTCTAGAATTAAAGATGAAATGAAAGTAGAACAATCCCTCTGCTCAAAGATTTATTGCAGCCATAGAGATAAATAAATCATAAAGCCGACGCTTCCAAGAGATGGACAAAGACTTGCATTTATTCATGAATGACGGACTGTGGAGTCTGTTTCAGAACTTTACCTACCTACCCTCATTTTCGTAGATTGTATAACAACTTTATAAACTGTTAATTCGTTTACTGTCTTCTTCTATCAACTTCTATAAATTCAGTGCGAAATTTCGCTCATTAGAACCTGTTTTTAGCTAACCATTATGAATAAGGGGCTACCTAAATCAGAATAAAACATTTACTTATTTATTTTTTAGAAAACAGTATAACATCGTTACTGGTTTTTTTTCACCCCAAAGCGATGATATAACATAAATCACTAGCATCTGCTCACGGCTTATCTTAATGCTTCCGATGTTTCCTATGTTAAAAGTAACATGCATGTCCTTCCCCAAGATGTGGGTAATCTCTCATACTACCAAATTTTATGTAGATCTGTTCAGACCAAAGGTTCAGACGTCACGACGGAAAAAGAAAAGGACGAACAAGAAAGGAAAGAAAAAATAAAACTCATTACCTATATAAACAGATATGTACGAGTTTCCAGTTATTTAAGATCTTCTCTAACTTCTTCTGTAGTAGAAGTGAAAAGAATCAATAGCTACCTACTTTTTTTGT
Organism: Eupithecia pulchellata; assembly: GCA_963931895.1. Lineage (NCBI taxonomy): Eukaryota > Metazoa > Arthropoda > Insecta > Lepidoptera > Geometridae > Eupithecia > Eupithecia pulchellata. The sequence goes on along the minus strand of OZ007524.1, from coordinate 5,000,399 downwards.
TATCATTATCTTTAAAATTTTAGTGGTTTTCAAATGATAACAATTTTGACACTATATTTCCTAATTAGACTAGCGGTCCACAGGTTCGCAAAGGTATTTAACAAAAAAAAATATAAAAAATATTTAATATATTCTATAGCCTATGTTCTTCAAGGTAATTTAGGATTCTAATGGTGAAAGAAGTTTTTAAATCGGTCCAATAATTTCGGACCCTATTCAATAAAAAAAAACAATCAAATCTTTCGTCTTTATAATATTAGTATAGATAAGTAGTAGAGATGGTTTAGTTCTCTGTGTTAGATACCAGCTCAACAGAAAAACAAAATCTAAAAATCCGACAGTAGGAAGAAACTCGTGTGGGCATGTATTGTATGGGCTAGGTTACGTAAGGGCTTAATGCGTAGGGCTTCATGTAACAGGACTGTCTAGGCCCCCGGGACTCGAGTAGTGCCACTTCTCGTTTGCGGAGAAGTGGCGAATACACTCTCGTATTTTACTAGAATTTATTTTTGAGTTAGTTTTCTTGAATTTTTTATACTTTTTCATATTTTAGATACATACTTTTCTGTAGTAACAAACTGTATTCCATTTCACTCTATTGTCTGGAAAATGTTTGTCGTGAATATCGTGACTCCGACGTTCGAATATAGGTACTATTTCTTTAAAAAAAATATAGCCATAACCTTATTTCGAGGCTATTTGCCTCGAATATAATGAATATATAATGTGGGGCGAACATGGACTTTTACACGTGCGGCAAAACTTTGCGAGGCTAACCTAATCAATCAGTTTGAAAATGAATACTCACTTGGCATTTTTAGCTGTGGTGTCCGGCTGACAGCAGCTCCTGTGCCTCAGGAACGATTCTGTGGGTGTTAGGGCTTCGATCTCCTCCGGCGGGGCTTCGCACTCGTCTTGTACGAGCGGCGCCCGCGCCGGGGAAGTATGTGATCCGTACCCGTCGGAATTCAGCTGGAAAACAAACAGTGATAGAATTCCTTTTAGATATAGACAAACATTTTTATTTGCTACCTACACAGTAAAATTAAAATAGATACAAAATAAATATATTTTGCTAAGTTTCACATACACAGTGCAACACATTGAGAAATATTCCAGCCTTTATTGCATTATTAGCTGTTAGATTACTATTTAAATATTCTGTGGTTACAAATTTTTGGAAATAATCGTCGTTTTCGTCGAATAAAGACTTTCAAAAAATGTATTACCACCCAGTCTTATAGATATTATAAGGAAGCCATTTTAGATACCCTTTGAGGCTTATCTACAATTATGTGTTCTAAAAGTAGGTAATAGTTAAATAATTACTGGTTCGTATCTTACTGACTGAACTGGTTACTGAAAACACTCTAGGTATGCACTTTTTAAACATTTTGAACTTTTCTTTAGTTCCGAGGATTTTAATAGGTATGTGACCATGAAGTTAAATTCAGTTAAAGTGATATACTTGGTGTCAAGACTGTTTATTTTCTTGGAACGGATATGAAACGAATGAATCTCGACTATAAATTACTGCATTGTTTGTCAAATCGTTCCGAGCCTCGGACAATAATGGTGGAGAGATTCGACTTATTCTAATAAGAATATTTTTGCCCATTAAATTCTGCTACAAGGAAGAATCAAAAGTTAAGAAGTTTTTAAGAAAAGAAGGGATGAATTTATGGAATTTTTAGTACAGAAAATAAATTTACTACACATTAACATCAAGATAGATAAGATAGCAAATAGAAATTAAGTTGAAGAACTTATTGCTAAAGATCTCTACTTTTTGGAAGTGTGAACATGACAACAATCTGGCTAGTGACAAGTAAATTTAAGAATAAATAAGATACTAAAACCTTTGGCAGTAAATAAGAAAGTAAATGAAATCTATATTTGAGAACATAAATGAAGAGTTAGTATTTATGGTAGACATAAAGAGTGTAAAAGTGTTGTTCTCCAAATATAGTCCATAAAGTCAAATAAAATAAATAATTTGTCTATTTGTAAAGGTCTATTCTAATAACTTTAGTGCAATCTAAATCCTACTACTAATAGTGCAATAACTAGATGACGTCGAATGAAAACTGCGATGAACGCTGTTACTTAAACACTGGTGCACTACATCTTCCAATTTAATTGACTATTTGATCAACGACGAGGTATCTTCATACAGTTAGGTACTTTCAAAGGAACATACTTTTAGGGGCTCTATTTCACTCTATTCTATTTCACTCGGGTTCAACACAGTTATAAGACTGATTGCTCCAGGGTATAAAACGAACACGATTTCTGTCTAACTTACCATGCCATTACCACCACCAACATTCTTTATTCATACAAATCATAATCCACAATCGCACTAGAGAAAACCAGAAAAATTATATTAATCCAAACTTGCCTGCGCTTGTCAGGCGGATTGGTAATTGCAGTGGAGGACAAACGACCACCCACTTCAAATTAATACTTGGGGTTATAATATCTACCTACTAAACTTAAGTCACATAATAACTTTATAGTAGGTACTAACGAACGGTACCGTATGGCACCCATATTGTAGTTCATTTGTTTATTTTTCTTGCTAGTTGTTTTGAGGCGTTTTCTTAATCTCAAAAATAGTTTAACCAGACTAAAACATGGCGCTTTTAGTCTGAAATTAAATGGGATAGACCCTGCACAGGTTGATATGAATTATTGAATGAATTATTCTATCAGAACCAGACCACAACCATTTTGTTCCTCGAAAGATCCCTGTCACTATTGAGAGGCTTCGGTTTTTCGTTTATTGGAAAACACATCATTAAGACTTTACTTGCTGTTATTATAGTTGTTTTCACCAATATACTGGACTTTTATTATGTTCCATTTATTTTGTTTTGTAAGTTGAAGCAACACTTCGCTGTGGTAATATATATGTATTTTAATTTGTAATTCCTCGGTATCATTGGTCACTGCTGCAGAAAACCAGCGCAATTATTTTCTAACACCTGCATAAGCACAGTTTGGACCGTTTACCTTAAACCAATTTTAATAATATTAGATCGCTAAACTCAATTCTTTTATATTTTACTAACGGTATTTTACATATGCTTTTCTTACAGATATAGGGTTATTGATTTGACTAATAAAACATTGACCAACCATAGCTGGTTTTACAGTAACTTTAGAGCCTGGAGCATTCAGCGTGTATGAAAGATGAATGATCTCACTTTGACGATGGTCCCGACCTGAGGGTCGTCCCGGGGCGGCGGCGGCGGGGGCTGCGGGGCTTCGGTATCGTTGGGTGCTCCCAGCAGGCGCTCCTTCATCTCGTGGATGTAGGGGCAACGCTGCATCGCGATGTAGAACTCGCGGACGCGGACCTGGAAAGGAATTAATTATTTATCTTTACACATTTTAAGTAGATATATTTTTTGTTCTTAGTTGGAATAATTGGAATAAAACAAAGATTGTCACTATTAAATAAACAAATTAGAACTAGTATTTAGAATTGAAACAATTGAGCTAACTGCAAACTGTTGCAAACAAAGCACAGGTAGCTCAACAGATCAATATCAATAACAGGCGATAAGGCCGCACATTATTACACGCAATCTGTATTTGTCGTTTCCTTTCCTGTGTCTCCGTGTTATTTGGTGTGCAATCAAGAATTATTGTACTGTATTGATTGTCCTCAAGATGCAGGTTGCATTGCCTCGCTGTATGGCAATGCTGCATGCGCTTACCGATAGACAAAATAAAAGATATCTATTTGTAACATCAATATAATGGCTTTTTACTAATTGCATAAAATTATGAAAGTTTTTATCTAATCATGAAACTTTTTTGTCAGTGTCTGTGTAAATGTTTTGGCGGCTGGATTGTGTAACTGGCAGGTAGTAAGTAGATACGTTACGTAGCGAGCATATTACGATTTTTTGAGAAATATGTAAGTAAAGCACTCACTATTCCATTCCTACTGTCGACAAAATAGAAATTGTAAGCACATAAGGTGTAATTAGTTCAGGCTGTAATAGTGAAAACATACATCGCTATCGATACAGTATATAAAATAATTTAAATTCATTCTTTTAACTTATATAATAATACGCAATATATGACGATACGATGTTATTTTGTCTCTACACTAATCAAGAGAACAAGCGACTTGTTCCATAGGTTGCATGTAAAACTTCATGCACCTGAAAAATTCAATTACTTTATAATGCTGGACAATCCACACAGCATCATCTAGTCCCAAGCTAAGCAGAGCTTGTGTTGTTGGTACTAGATGACTGAAATACATAATAAAATATATTAAATATATAGATATATTTTTTATTAAGTATAAATATAAAACGACCAGAAAACCCTGAACCAATATCTGCAGATCGTATAAACATTTGTCCCGAGGTGAAAATGGAACCAAAAACCACCTGCGTCGCAGGCGGACCTTCGCCCACCGCGCCACAGAGGTCGTCAGGTTTTTGGCACACCGAAAAGAATTCAAGTCCAACTATTTTAAAGATCAGCTCATGATACATATCCCCTGGATTCCTGACTTGACTGACTACTTCAAGTCAACGGAAACGATCCATTATGAACGCTCCCATCGGTACCGTAAAGCTTTTTGTCTCCATATTATAGTGGTAATCGCTACGGCCAATGAATGAACCGTTTTATACGGAATTACGGACGACGCCGACGTTGCGTGTCGAATACAAACTCTGTATCCAGGTTTTATATTTGTATTCAATTTGTCCCAGCCATTTTATTAGATCTATGTACAGTGCGCGTCACATATAAGTACCCCCCTATCTCAATGTATGTGGGACACAATAGTTGTTATTGTTGGGAATTTCAGACTTTGAGTATTATGTTGGGTGGTTCAATCCAGAGCGGCGGCGTGATAAATTTTTGCATGTGAAAATTTGTGATAAGTTACAAGGGAATTCGAAGTAGTCGTAAATATTATGTAGAGAGGGGGGGGGGGGGGTACTTAATTCTGACGCGCACTGTACATAGAGATGTCTATTTTCCTCCGTGGTCTTTCAGGTTAGCCAACTGGTTGAATTATTATTAAGGTTGTCCTTTTTAAGGTCATGTATTCTTTCAGTAGAAGTCGTTTCTATAAATATAACAATATAGCATTCTCATAATAACTAAATATAGAAGGGAATATGTTTTGAAAACAATAGAATCTTATGGATCTACTCATGATTTCTCAGGTTTGCTTAGCAACGGTGAATCATATTAGAAAAGGTAATAAATAAGTGACCTACTTATGATAAGTAGTTGAATTCAGCCAACAAAAGTTTCCATACATTGTGGCGTATGCAAACAAGCAATTGTTCATTTCGGGAACAAAAGCGGGCCCGTCATTCTCCGGCGCTTTGTTGACTGACTTCTGAATGACGTTTTCATCCTACCTGGCGAACATTGAACAAGTTCATGTGACTACCCACGCAATTCAATGGGAAATTGGAATTGTATCTACTTGTTGAAAGTGAATTTGCCGAAACAGTTTCATTGCCACAACGAGATGCGAACATGAACTCGAGCTGAAAGATCTGCCTTCTGGTCACACCGAAGATGGCCTATACATGGCTTAAAACTAGGCACATCAATTCATAATGTTTCTACCAAACAATATCTGCTAGGCTGCAAAGTTATGTATCATACTTTTAAAATTTAAAAGTATAGCTCTGATTACAGCTTCGAGTAGGTTTCGCATACTGAACACGAGGTTCGATGTCGATTTTGGGGAAATTCTTTTTCTATCAGGGTCTGTTTTACTGTCCCGAGTGGCGTAAGTGGTAGTCTACGGCTTCTGAATAGCTTCTTAACTCATCCGAGACGTGCTCAATTGGCTTGGTTCTTTTTATTTTGAAAGTATATCTTGTGTACTTAACAAGCTATTGCAATTTTAAAAGTGATTTTAGTTTTGCAGGCCAGTGTTTGCTTACGTCACGTCACACGGTCTATTCGAATAAACGAGGCCGTATGCGAATGAAGAAGTTATTAACATTGTGTCGACCCACAATGCCTACGGCTCAAGACGGAATCGTTTTGAGTTACGCCGCGCCATCCCGCTCTTAGTAGAATTGTGTCATACGCAACTGCAGTTTTACCGTTCAAAGTGCATTAAATGTGTAAAATTGCTTTATCGTCTGGCGAACGAAGGCTTTTTATTTAATAACTCCTCAGGGCGTTTGCTAATTGGATATACAATATAAATTAATTTTGAAATTTTTCCTAGTTTTGTTCTAATTCACGTACGTTTTGGTTTAACTAGTTGATTTTTATTACCTATCCTTTGCGATAGAACTTTTATTTTATTTTTTGATTTGCACTCATCCGACTTTAGAACTTATCAAAAATCTACCTTTAATTAGGGCAAAAAGCCTTTATTAACAAATACAATTACAATGATCTAACTAAATAAAAACTAGTATTTACAATTGAGCTAACTGCAGACTGTTGCGAACAAACTACAGGTAAAATCTACCTAGACGGGGAATGTACTAAAAGAGCCTAAAATCTTTGGCAATTTCAATCATATTCTCCACATCTTCAAGCAAAATGCCAACTATTGACGAATTCATTTTCATTAATTGATAAGCAGAGTTATTCAGGCTACTTCTGTAACGGTCCAAGATCGACTGATCAAGTTCTCAATAGCTTTGTCGGCTGTCATTTAAATCAACATGTTAAGTGCTTTGTCATTTGCAATATATTTTGATCTCTAGTAGTACATGTGTAGGTACTTTATAATGTGCAATAAAGCATATTGTCGTGGAGTCCACTGACCTATTGACCTGGTTGTGTGAATCGATTGCAGTGTCCTTTGTTCGTGTGGATTATTCGTATACCGTTTGCTATCCTGCATGTTCAAAGGAGCTTTTTGATTAAATTTTCAGTGAATTGTTATGAACATTGGAAAAGAGTGGTATTGCGAATGTCCGTATAGGTTTTTTCTTTTTACCTCTGACCATGATCTACGAATGTTCAAAATCAAAATCAATCAAAAATCATTCGTTCGTAGGATTTATACCGATGTTACTTTTATGTAGAACTATAGATCGTTATACGACCATAAAATGCAAACCGAGATATAGTTTATAAGCTCTTTGCATCATTAATCCATATTTTTCAAGAAATCCCAAAAATGCCTATGTAAACCTCTCCACCCGAGTTACTATTAATGCAAGCAAAGAACTATTAGGATTTAGCTTAGGATTGACATTAATCACGGGACTGTGATACCCATGCAAAATCAAACGTAATTTTGTGATGACTACCAACAAATATCTTTTTATACTGGCCCTTATAATTTAAAATTATTTTATCGTTTTATTCTGTTATCCGACCAAACGTGTTGGTTTTGGTAAGCTAGATTTTAAAAGATGCAATCCAAACGAATTGTAACTGAAAAGCCTTTCTATATAACCTTTCATATTATAGTCCGGTATAGATTATAATATCTATTGGGTCTAGCGATCAAGAAACTATAACCTATTTAGAATATTTTAGACAACGACTACAACAGGTGGCAGCATTGGATCATATTTGAAGTAGGTACCTTCAATCCGTATTTTACGATTACCACGAAGCTATGAAAAAATCTTATTTATGCCAAGTAAAAATAAACTCAAAAGTCGGTCAGCCGTAGGAACAATGTTTAATGAAGCCCGTTTACCACGTCGTTATGGCGATTTAGAGCGCATGGCAAAATGACCATCGGCAGGGCACGGCTGCTTTGTTTTAACCAAGAGTTCTAGAATAGGTAAGAACAAAGTAATAACGATCTTATAAAAAACCTAGGTATAAATTGAAACACATGAACCTACGGATATTTAATGTACCTAAATAGAAAAAGACTGAAATTACATTTTATTGTAACTCAAATCACCACTCAAAACAGGATAGTAAACTACCGGAAACAACGTCTTAATCTAATAAAAAAAGAAATTCTTTTAATGATTGATAACACACATACTAATACTAACATTATATACTATTGCAATTTGTAGAATGACGTGTTTAATTCAACAAAAAATTGTTAAATTACTTAATTTATAGAATTTATTTGTGGTAAATGCGGATATAAGTTTGTTATCATTAAGTACCTAGTAACTGTATTTTGTTTGTATACGTAGGAACTAGCCGTCTTTACACTTTTCCATACTATGTTTTTATTTCTGATGTCAACATACACCGGTTTGTAAATAAATTAAATAAACATTTGTTACCTAACTAATGATCCAATCTGTTGTCAGATTGTTTTATTTCCTTGCAGAATTGACGTTTACTGATTTGATAATTGTTATTCCAATAATAGAGATGATCAGACTGACTATAGTAGAATCGCGATGGTTAAGGCTCCGGTGACGGATAAATTTCCCATACAAACGTTATACCAAAATTTGTAATTTTGATTTGTAATTCGAGCATATTTTCACCATGTACTGCTATCATTTGTATTAGAATACACTCGAGAGCAATGAATCCGGGTCACTCAAAGAATCCAAAAAATCTCGGAAAGTAAGAATGCTAGGTTAATGCAATAAATTGTTCTCCGACGAATCAAAATTTATGCTCTACAAGCACGATGGAAGACACAGAGTGTATAGAAGACCAGGGGAAAGATTCAAGCAAGCATGCATCGAAGAAAAAGTAGCCTACGGTGGTGGGTCTGTACTTGTGTGGGCCGGAATTTCCTCTGAAAGTCGCACAGAGCTGGTGATCATAGAAAACGGCTCTTTAACTAGCGTAAGATATGTGGAAGAAATCCTCAACGAACACGTTGGTCCATTTATGGTCAATTTGGGTGAGGATGCTATATTTATGCATGACAATGCCCGACCTCATACAGGTAGGATTGTGAATGACTACCTTCAAGAGATGAACATTACTTGTATGGAGTGGCCAGTGCGCAGCCCGGATATCAACCCGATCGAGCATGCTTGGGACGAGCTAGGGAGATGCGTAAAACAACGAAACCCTCCCCCAATCACGCTTCCTGAGCTCAAAATTGCTCTCACAGAGGAATGGGAGAATATTCCCCAAAATCGTATAAGGAACTTGGTGTACAGCATGCCAAACCGCGTAAACGCAGTAATGGAAGCACGAGGAGGTAATACAAAGTATTGAAATCCAAGAAAATCGTCATAAAGTTCAAAAATTTCATGTTTCCTATTTTTGCTTTAAGGAGAGAACAGCAGTTTTTTTTCTTTATGTAATTTTGTGTAAATAAAATGTATGGTGACTCATATTTTTTTAACTTTCATTTAAGGAGTATTAAATTGTCTATTAAATACAATTTATTGCATTAACCTAGCATTCTTACTTTCCCAGATTTTTTGGATTCTTTGAGTGACCCGGATTCATTGCTCTCGAGTGTAGTATTTATCTAGGTTCCTACAACAAAATTCATCGCCCAGATAGTTACCTAAGTCAGTACCTAGGTAGCCCACTTAACACTCAGAATGAACTGATTGGAAGCCACCGCTGGCTGCTAGGTTGGCACCAGAACAAATTACTAAGTAGGTAGGTACTCCAAGTTTCATCTAGTTAACATGAGAGAAAACGGAAGCACGAGCAAAAAGTAGGTTGGCTTCGATTCAATCTCGCAAGTCTTGGTGGGTTTCATCTTCGCTCGTGGAAATTAATGTTATTTCAGGAGCTACGCAGTGGTAAGACTACTCCCAATTTGTTGGGAACGGTGTTAGGGATAAATTGTGTTATTGGTTCAATCTAAAAGCATCTGTGAAAAATTTCTCCATAAAAATTTTGCTCTGAAATCCGATCGATCCGTCTAATGTATTTGAGGATGCCTTCTTGATATCAATTAACCCCCCAATGATAAATAATTCCTTTTCTATGTATAATAAAAAAAATCTATATATGTAATACTATTGCATTATGTATATCAGTCATCTAGTAACATAAGCTCTGCTTAGCTTGGGGCTAGATGATGCTGTGTGGATGTTATTATTTATTTATTTATAATTAGTGGAGGTCTATGTCCAGCTGTGGACTATTATGATACTACTAGATGATGCTATGTGGATTATCTGGCATTATTTATTTATTATAGGCTGATGATGATGATATCAATTCGATTATCTTGATTGGACATTATTTCTTTGGAGTCTCGCACGGGCTGAGTATTATGATTTAAACCACAGTCGTTGCGGTCGATACCTACCTATGTGAATGTCGCTAGAGCTATCCTCTGTCTATCCAAACCTAACTAACACATCCGCCTATTACATTTTACAACCCATTAATCAACCCGAAAATAGCCTTATCCCAAATTTCACAATAAATCGGGCAGCACTAGGCACGACCACCAGAGCAAAGTCCTAATTATCCGGTTAAATTTATTCCAGTTAGTGGATTTTATAGCTAACATGAAAGAAATACATTATATAGTGAAACATTTTGTCTCTAAGGTGGTCTACTTGCTATTTTGTTTATTCTTCAGATGAGAGCAAGGCACACCGTTCTCAGTAGAAATATGAGATCTATTTATTTTATTGTTAGACAAACATAAATTCAATACCAAAAAGTTTTTTAGCATTGAGGAAATACAAAAGGTGGCTATGAGGAATCTCTTCTAGGCAACCATTTATCATAAATTCAATACCGAAAAATTGTTGAGAATTGAGGAAGTACAAAAGGTTACTTATGGCTATGACCATTCTCTTTCAGGCAACCAACAACTTATCACTCACTCAGAGTCATAAGTTGTTGGTTTTGTTAAGGCGAGGTATCCCAACAGAGGCCTTATTTATCACTCAGTAAGTTAAAAAACAATATCTAAATATTAAAGTGAAACCAATGCGAAATTAAATGTGATTTATTTTTGCAGTACCTACCTATTATATATACCTATACGTAATTGTAATTCTTTCGATTGTTGTATCCAACTACACTCGAGAGCAATGAATCCGGGTCACTCAAAGAATCCAAAAAATCTCGGAAAGTAAGAATGCTAGGTTAATGCATTAAATTGTATTTAATAGACAATTTAATACTCCTTAAATGAAAGTTAAAAAAATATGAGTCACCATACATTTTATTTACACAAAATTACATAAAGAAAAAAAACTGCTGATCTCTCCTTAAAACAAAAATAGGAAACATGAAATTTTTGAACTTTATGACGATTTTCTTGAATTTCAATACTTCGTATTACCTCCTCGTGCTTCCATTACTGCGTTTACGCGGTTTGGCATGCTGTACACCAAGTTCCTTATACGATTTTGGGGAATATTCTCCCATTCCTCTGTGAGAGCAATTTTGAGCTCAGGAAGCGTGATTGGGGGAGGGTTTCGTTGTTTTACGCATCTCCCTAGCTCGTCCCAAGCATGCTCGATAGGGTTGATATCCGGGCTGCGCGCTGGCCACTCCATACAAGTAATGTTCATCTCTTGAAGGTAGTCATTCACAATCCTACCTGTATGAGGTCGGGCATTGTCATGCATAAATATAGCATCCTCACCCAAATTGACCATAAATGGACCAACGTGTTCGTTGAGGATTTCTTCCACATATCTTACGCTAGTTAAAGAGCCGTTTTCTATGATCACCAGCTCTGTGCGGCTTTCAGAGGAAATTCCGGCCCACACAACACAAGTACAGACCCACCACCGTAGGCTACTTTTTCTTCGATGCATGCTTGCTTGAATCTTTCCCCTGGTCTTCTATACACTCTGTGTCTTCCATCGTGCTTGTAGAGCATAAATTTTGATTCGTCGGAGAACAATTTATTGCATTAACCTAGCATTCTTACTTTCCGAGATTTTTTGGATTCTTTGAGTGACCCAGATTCATTGCTCTCGAGTGTATTTATAAAAATATATATAAGTCGGCTTAGTTATTTCTTGATACAGTAACTATAAAATTCCTTCTTATTTTTAGAGAGAATCAACAAATCCACAAGCGCAAAAATTCATCCCATTTTATTATTTAACTTCGCTTGACCTTGTTTTTAACGTAAATTAATTCACCTTTCTGTTGTGCCACTAACGAGCTAGCAAAAACGTTGAGAATTAAAACTGAATAAGTAATTTGGAGGGGTCAATACCATGCAAACTTGTGTTTTATTCATTAACTGACTGGCTTCTATTTCGTAACATTTATTTATGAAGAACTCTTTCTTTTTATCTCTGAAGACTTTACAGATAAAATATAAAATAAAAATTATTTATTCAGGTCATTATTACAAAACTTTACAGATATATACATATACCTTATAGATAAAATCTAGATTTACAATTTTCATTGTAAATTTTCCTTTGTGGTCCAGCGATCCCTTCCAGGCGATAAGGCCTGGAATGGGCCTGCCATTTACTTCCTCTATTTTAAGCATGTCTGTTTATATTGTTATTTTTGTGTGGTATACTAAAGTAGTTTCTGTCTATCTTTGCCAATGTCATTGCAGATTTGATAAAAAATTAAGTAGGCTCTGCGTAATTCTTTAAGTGTAAGTATTTAGTTTTCTTATTAAAACCATTAAATCGTAGTTTATTTAACTTTGCTAAATTTTATTTAACTTAATTATGATACTGCGCTTTCACAGCCACTTGAAACGCATAAGTATAAAATTGGCATAAACGCATATTTTCTGTCTTCATTGAAGCCGGGATTCTAAAGAACTGCAACTAGGTCCTTGCAAGGAATGCGGTATTAAATTTCCAGGTCAACAATGTTTTTGCTTATAAATAATAATCTCTACTGGATAAAGTAAGTAATTCATGATGATAAAAAATTTTAATGCTGTAAATACTAGATTTGACATTAAATTTATGGTAACTTAATTTTGTATTATATACTCAATTGTAATTTCATTGAGTAAATATAGGTATAAAAATCCCTTCAGATGCCTATTTTGCCCTTGGCCTTACAATGAAAAGAATCATCATTATCATCAGCCCATATTAGTCCACGGCTAAACACAATGACACTGCTAAACGCCATAGCGCCCTGTCTTCAGCTAGTCGCTGAATGACAAGAGGAGTCTATTTAATTCTAAAATTATCGATTTCCACCGTTGATGTCATTACCGAATTGAGAGTGATGTCACTGTTGTACCGGCCAGTTGAATGCGCTATTATTTCTGGGGCATGACATTCCCTTGATGTAATTTGGTCGACACTACTAGCGATATTCCAACACTACGCAGTCTAATGCAAGTATGTATTTTATAGAACGCGCAATGAGGTCATAGTTTTCTCTAGAATACCTCACTAAACGGTTTATTTAACAATTTATTAACAAAGTAATTTATTGTTATTTTATTTGTAAAATTTATAGAATAACACAATGCCACGTTGGATGTCGATGCTAATTCGTTGACCGAAATAAAAGCATTCCGATCACCTGTGGACACTTTATGTAGCTTTGTGAAGGTCTTTAATATTGTGTGTGCCCCACGACCCCAAGGACCTAGGGTTTCCACCACAACTCGGTTTTCTTTTTGATATGATATATTTATTCATGTTTATCCCAGAGTTTCCGAAATATACTTTTAAAGTCAATTTGATAAACGCTGACTCTTTTTATGTGCAAAACTCACGTCAAGTAAAACCACCACTCAAACCACTAACCACTCATGTGTAACAGCGGTTTCTCTAAAACCTTGAAATGTTCCTTAATATACCCAATTTCTTGAAACTATTTCAAAGACAAAACAAAAAAGAAATATAAGCCTATGGACCTGTTGAATTCTACATGGAAATAATCTTCATACTAAACTAAAAAGTAAAGGAGTTTTGGGAAGGTTAACGTAAAACATAAATCGTAACATTCTAAACAAAACTTGAATTAGGAAGCATTTGCGACTTAGTTCGTGAAATAATAATATACAGAGGAAATATCAACACGACAGGTTCATCAAATGAGATGAACTTGAACAGCCTCCTACTGAAACTTTTGGCTGGTACCCTGGGGTTGTTATACACCAATCACTGATAACTACGTTTCAGTTAATCGAGCATGTTGACATATGCGGTGGTAAGGAAATTGCAACCGTTTCGCTGGAGCGGAAGTCACCATCTCCGGGGAACGCAAAACAGGACGTAGGAGCTTCCACATAACGTTGTTTTCAGGTTGCACTAGGGGTGGTCACCAACCTTTTGACACGGTAACTCTGTCAGGGTAGTTATGCTGGAATCATCCGTGGAGTCCACAGTTGATTCGGAGAAGGTAACACCGCGTCGAGCGCGGCCTGTATCGGCGTGCGCCAGGGCGCAGGCGTAGAGCGTGCTTCGGCGCGCCGCGCGCGGCAAGTCGCGCTCGCGAGCGGAGACTGGCAACTTCGCGCGTTTTCCCTCCTCGCTTTCCCGGCGGCGGCTACGGACGGCGTGCGCACATCAAGCCTGCGATGCTCTGCAAATAGCGGCCAGCCGCCCGACGGAAGCAAGGTTGGGCTTAACAAGCGCGGTTCGCCGCCGCTGGCGCCACCACGCTCGAGTGTTGCCGCGAAACTAACTTGCATTCTGGATGAGCGCGCGCAGTTTCGCAGCGTTTTCACACGAGGTTCATTTCACATTTGTTGCACTGTGTGTGCAAAATAGGACGTAAGCTATCCTAACCCAACGTAAAAGAAGTCCAGTCATAATCGAATTGATTGACGCACTTTCAAGGAATTATTATAATGTAGATTTCGACGAGTTTGGTATGGCCTGTAAGTACCTGAATCTCTTCAACTTATGAGTTGGTTAATAAGTAGAGTAAGTCTCTTCTATCTTCTGTGGTTGGTACAAAAACTATTCAAACTAAATAGGTAAGTACTTATTTGCCAACTACTACGTCTACATCAAACTTGTTGGACGCAGACCGATATTTTAAAACAGTACACATTTAATTACTAAATTAGGCGTTCTGAAAACCGATAGTAAAAAGGAACAAATAAATTCCGACTTAGCTCATGAAAACGTTCCAATTCTGTCATTTAGGTTTACGCTATTTCAAGAACGCGTAAAAGGGTGCAGTCACACGAACAAACAATCAACATGTTGGCGATCACAAAAGTCGGCGGCAAACAAATGAGTCCGATTCCAATGTGCGGCCTCAATGCATGTTAATGCTTTTAGCTATACACCAACACAATGAGGGTAGCTCAGAAATCGAACTACATAACAAGCCTATGAAGCGCCTTTACTTTTTATTTTATTTGTAGAGTCTAGCTTTTGCCGATGCAATGAGCCAAAGCCAGAGCCAATATTATTACAATATGAACATTTTTATACAATTCATGGGAGCAAGTTCACTTTATTATACAAATGGATCAACTATGTAGAGCAGCCTGAATAGAGGACTCAGTAATTCTATCCTAAAACTACTGCTTTTTAATGATTCTTTTATGATTTAATAACAAAGATAATTGCAACCAAATATTAGAAACAAATTAGAACTTGTAAGAATTTACGATTGAAATAATTGAGGTAACTGCAGGCTGTTCCAAATAATCTAGGTAGCAACAATCTATAGATCTACTACTGGTCCATATTCAGTCGAAAGTGTCCCGTGTCCCAAAGAGGCTGGCTGATGCAGCCAGCTTCTTGGGGACACTGCTCGATGTATGGCAATGCTGATGCGGTGAGCCACGCCTCACCAGCTCTCGGGTTACGCCTTGACTGGGCCTGCTCAGTTATTTTTTTAAACCCGCAGAATCATTGTACCCCACCGATATACTAGGGTCGCTTGTTGACGTTATTTCATAAGGATTGATGATGTACATATTGCTTTTTAAATTATTGTTTTTTTTTTTCGTGTTGATTCGGCAACGATTTTGAATGTGACTTTTTATGATTAATATTATTCACACAAAAGTCTTAAAAGTATCGAAATATTTATAAGTATACTGAACATACATACATACATAATATTTCAATATTTTAGCTCAATGAAGTTCAGTGAATAGAGTTCTTCTATGTTTTAAAGAAATTTGGGTGGCTGTTTATTTCCTGCTAGGTTGTGGGTAACCTAGACAATACGCACTTGGCATAGCAAAATCGGTATTTAATTACAAAATAAGGACTAGTAAAATAAATTAATCTTCAGTAAAACAGTAAGCGTTTCTAGAGTTGGTAGAGTACCTACATTTTGTTCAGCATTCTCCAAGAAACGTTATGCTGCACACTACACGTCCGCACTAACAAAATGTTTCATTTACATCAACAACACAGTTATTGTACATAAATACATCACAATATTATTATAACTTTTGTAAACAATACACAAATAGTTTTGAGCACGAAACGCAACCGTGCCGTGTGGATTATGACACGGCATCTACTACTACGTTCGTTTCTTCTTTACAGCTTTAGTATAAGCATGCCTTGAGCTTTTAGCTATCCATCTCTATGTTATTGTACGGGGAAAGAGCGAGATAGAACTAAAACACCATAAACATTCGTGTAACTTCGGCATGTTTCGGGAGGCATCGCCGGCTGGGTTCACGAGACAGGATAATATGGATATGCACTACCTACAGAATGCTGGCCAAACGTTCGCCAGACACAATACAATCCGAGACACTTGTTAGCCTCGATAAACATTCCCATTGTTGTCGTTGATTGGTGCCGTAACTCATTACAAAAGAGATGAATACAGTGCTAAGGTATTCCATATTTGCCTAAAACATTGGAACCATTACGGAACAAACCAAATCATAGTGCCTACTTAACTAAAAAGTTCTTTTGGAAATTTGAATTATCTTTTGATTAATTATAATTATATTTGATTCGTAGTTGCAACAGATTTTTAAAAATTATAACTACATAAACGCGCTAATCCTTAAAGCTAGGTATGAAGTACGTAGAGTACGTAACTTTGGTACTTCATGCAAGTACAAACAGGTGTTTGTGATTATTTTTTGATAGTTAGTTAACACTTTCATGGCCCAAGAGGCACACGTCACACTACCGCAGCGTCAAGCGGCGGCGGTGGATACAGTGAACATCGACTAACTCACAAAATAGCTCATTGCTGTTTACTGTCGCACATAGCATTGTAAGTCAATATAAGTTTGATGCGGTAATAAACCACACCAGTTTAGGGGACTGCCATAACACACAATGATTCCTATTGTGTGTAAATCATTGTCCATAAATCCATATTATTCTCATGGTAAGACGTTGAATGGCCTCGGAACTTGGCCATATGGGGGTGTTGAATGTAGGGTTCCGATGGTCGCATACTTTTGTAGTATTTCACACCACGGAAATAAATGTGTGGACGCATCTTTACGTCATAGCATAAGGAGCATCTGGTACTTTGATTCATAGTTTTTTTAAGGAAACCGAATAGTTTTTTCATGGGACTTTTTAACAAAACAGAAAGATCGTTTTTTTATTTGTATGACCTATTAAAGTTACTACTTGGTACATGTTAGGATAATATTTGAAAGAGAATAGTTGTTGTTGTATGGGACAAATGTTTGTACAATCTGCAGATGTTTATTCCGGGCGTTCTGGTCGTTTAATATAAAATTATATAATGTGAGGTATACAGTCGCCTGTAATAGGTATAAGCTCTTGGGGGCTCTTGGGGATAGATGATGTTTTGTGGATCATTCAGCATTATTTATTTATTACATGAAATAGTAACTTAAATTAGGGATTTCAGATCGCCAATACTCAAGAAACGGATTTGAGTTGGTCTCAATTAACTTTTTTCCAATCTCCTGTTTAAGTTTTTTTAGTTATAAAAGTTTAAAAACATTACGATTAAATGTAAATTGCGAAGTATTTGCGGTTGGTACGTTGTCGGCGTTTTACAATGTACTTTATCCGTTATTATGATCTACATCTAAGCCGTGCCCACGCCACGTTCTCCAAGAAAAGGTTAACAATTCCGGTTGTTCGGACGATCAAAACAAACATTATCTTGCGCGCGAGCTGTTTACGTGCCCTGCAGCTGTCATAATAACAGTAGCAAGTGCTTAAAACAAATGCATGAGAGCAGAATAAAAATAAAACCTTTTCCTAAAAAAAGTTTTGTCAGAAAAGGTTTATTACTCTAAAGTACAGGCCATGTTTCGTTTTGTTTTCGTCGCAAAATAACAAAAAACACACCACTTATTTTAAATGTCTAATTATTTAACGCAATAAAATAATATGGAACCTGCCGCAGTAAATTAAATTAATAATAAAAACCCTAATCGCCCATAGGCGCCGGAAACCAGTTCACTGGCCGTTTAATGTAGCTGTGATGCAAGGCGGTACAACTGATATGTCGACTTATCTTTTCTTTCCTATGAATAAATATTAACTTATTACTTTACAATTCCATCACACTTTGACACCAGTACCGGAAACTCAAATGGGCTTTATACAGGGTGAATCATTTCACTTTAACATAATTTTATTATGTTAGAAAAAGTGTTTCCTGCTCCACAATATACTGTTCGTTAAAAAACTCGTGTGCATTTGTAAATACACCTAATGAAAAATATATTTCAACCAAAATATTTAAAACACACATTGGGACATTGTTGAAGTAAAGATCTCATATAGATCTCAAACTTTTATGAAAATATTCTATAGCATAATGTAGGATTCTAATGGTGAAAGAATTTTTATATCGGTCCAGTAGTTTCAAAGTCTATTCAATCCAAACATACAATCAAATCTTTCCTCTCTATAATATTAGTATTGACGATTCAAATATTTTAGTAAATATCTACATGGGTATCTTTTCACTTTTTATTCGATAGGTAACTAATGGATATCAAAATTTTCTGTAAAAGCAAGAAGGCATTATGAAGTTTTCTTTGTATATCTGTTCTAACCTTTACATATTACGATTTTAACGTGTATTTATCGCGTAAGTTTAAAAATATATGTATATTGTTCAAACATTGTATTTTCAAACTTCTCTTAAGGAAGGTAGGCGAACATTATCTAAATTGTATATAATCTTGGCTAGTGAGGGTGCAGACTGCCTGACGCCCTTGCAGGGGTGGCGAGAGGTCAACGAACGGGACAAAACAAAGCACCACACTCGTTACCCACCATTATACCTTGGATCAATATCATCATCAACCTGCGGAGCTGTCTGTTTAATACTCACTTAGATTATTTTGGAACGTGCTTATGAGTCGATATTGTAGACAGACGAATTGAGCCGATATTGCAATGGTTAAGCTGTATTTTTTATAGTTGACATTATGTCATTATGTTTAAGTGTCATAAACCTGTAAAATAAAAACCAATACTTATAGATCAACATTGCTACTCTATTCGGGTTTACGCTTAGAATCACGGACCATAGTGGGGCCGCAGCCAACAACACAGAGGCCCTATGAGAGTTGGTTTTAAAGCCCCGGACCATAGTGGGGCCGCAGCCAACACAGAGGCCCTATGAGAGTTAGTTTTAAAGGCCTTTAAAATTAACACATAGCGGGTATCATCCTTGTTTGCACAATAAGATACACCCGAATGATATCCGCCAGGTGTAGAGACTGACGCAAAGAAAAATAAACCTGAACTCAGTTTTGCAGTGCCCTCTAATGAAAACTATACTAACCATTCACTTAGACCTAAGAATGAATGTGGAAGCAAAAATAAATTTAATGAAACGAAAAATGGGAAAGAACCGGTTAAAAAGGAAAGGTAAAGGTTGTTATTCTGATGGGTGGCTAGATAGACTGGGTAATTTGGTTATGGGGTAGAGCGCGGACGCCTGTCATAAACATAGTCTCATCATAAACTGTTAAAAGCGGCAGTTATTAGTCTATTTATTTTTATGCTTTTGCCTTAAGAATTTTATAGCCTATTCGTAGGTATTTATTGCAATTGCTTTTCGTATTTTCAACGGTAAAGGAAATTGATACCTTTATTGCGAGGCTAGCATGGAACTCCAAGGTTTTCTGCCTCGAATTACTACCTCATGCAGATTAGAGTTTAGTATAGTTATGAAGCCTTACGAAACTTTAAGCTGATCAAGGTGACTCAAGAATTTTCAAACGAAACCCTAGGACCCTAAGACTTATTTGAATATTATCTAAAAAAATAAGTAACTAATGGACGCAATTATTAAAGTTTCGTGATTTTTTAACGAAAGTTATAAAATCAAAATCAAAGTGCTTTATTTCCTTTAGACCTTACAGGACTCTTGGACACGTCACATACATTATACTATAAATACCTGATGAAATGTAAGTAAATATAAAATGTAAATAATATGTAATTATAACGATTTTATTCTGTTTAGTACTGTATTTTTTTTTTTACTGGCAATAAAGAAAGAAAATTACAACTATCTAACTAAATTAGAACTAAAGTCATTTATAACGGGATATTTACCATGATTAGAGTTTTGAGTTTTCCAATATTTCGGCACAGTTACATGCGCCATGATCACGGAACAACTGAAGGTCACTGCGAGTTAGTTTTTATTGGCAGATATACCGATCTACCGGTTGTAGTGGCAACGTTCGTAGCAAAAGACAAAGAAAGAGGGTAGATCGGTATATCTGCCAATAAAAACTAACTCGCAGTGACCTTCAGTTGTTCCGTGATCATGGCGCATGTAACTGTGCCGAAATATTGGAAAACTCAAAACTCTAATCATGGTAAATATCCCGTTATAAATGACTTTAGTGTTAATAACCATGATAGTTTTAAAAGTTTTAAATTAGAACTAGTATTAACAATCTCAACAATTGAGCTAACTGCAGACTGTAATTGTCTTTGATGTGTACAAGTTGTTACAAACTTTTAGAAAGATTATGAACCCTGATAAACAGTTACTGATTATTTTTGAATGACAACAGTCCGTAGTCTAATTTGGTTATTTAATTTAAGTTATTTACTTTATTGATAAAGGTTTATAATAAAGGAAAAACAACGGTTAAATCAATGCTAAGCGATTATGGGCAAAAACCCCCAAATGATGAACAATGCCATCTATGGCGCTCATCAGGGGAGGCCTATGTCCAGCAGTGGACTAATTATAGGCTGTTGATGATGATGATGATGATGAAAACAATTCTAGTGAAAATTGGTAATGTTGATTACAACTGACAGAAGAGTCGCAAAAAATAACGTTTAACTATTGTGAATGGTATTATGTCATTCGCGAACCTTGAACCCGGCTTAGTCTGTTGGTAAATATCAGACAGCTATTTTGGTCCTATAGCTGGGTTATCGCTCTGCCAATTTTAGATAATGTAATTTTTGATGCACAGTTAATTTTAATTAATACTTTTTAGATAAAGCATGCATTTAGGCACTTTTTTCTTTGCAGTTCGCCGAAGCGCGATGGTGAGTCATGGTCATGGGCACTAAAACGTAACAAAATTAAACAAGATACGTCCAGTATAAGTGTAACTTTAAAAGCACTTTCGTCTTTGTAGGGCGCTTTTAAAATGTCGACATCATAATTGGCAATAATCAGAGATGTACAAAATGGTTTTAAAAAAGCATTTAAATACAAAATGCAAAATACTTTTCAGATTTACTATTTCAAATGCAAAATACCAAATAGTATTGCGTTTTGTATTTCAAATGCTAAATGCAAAATAGGTATTTTCAAAATACTTTTTCAAAATAAAATACCCAACCAAATCACAGATATTTTTATTTATTACACAGGAGAATGCCATTCTATGCCGGCACCACAGGCCGTGTGGTGCCGGCATAGAATTTCACCAGCCCAACTCTTCCCGTGGGTGTCGTAAGAGGCGACTAAGGGAAACACACCGGAGGGCGGGCAGCAGCGCCCTCTGCAGAACAACTCCACCTAACTGCGATCCCCAACCCGCATGCCCAGCGTGGGGATTATGGGCAATAACCCCAAATGATAATGCTATCTATGGCGCTCATTAGGGGAGGCCTATGTCCAGCAGCAGCAAAAATTAAATTGTAGATTATTGCCAATAATCTACAATTTAATTTTTCTTTGAATCTTTACAGGCGTGTTTTTTTAAAAAGCGGATCATAATGATTTCGAAACTCATCTCAAAACCCTAAAAAGATTAACCACCTTAATAAAGTCCTTTCTGACAATTTTTGTCTTTGAATTTACGAGTACATTAGGTCTTCCCAATATCTGAAAATCCGTTTGACACCAGCTCTGTATGTTTATAATGTACTGTTGTTTTCATGGCATTGCATAACTGCGTAGGTACTTTTTCTTAAGAATGAACAGTTTACAAAGACATAAGATAAGAGACAATGTAAGTTTCTCTGAACGGTGACCCGGTGCAAAAAGATGCCATGCTTAATTAAATAGCTGCTGTTTGTGGGAAACAGAAAGATGTTACGAAATATACGATTCGCATTTTTGAAGTATTTCTGAATCGCCAGCAAGGGCGTGGGTCTGTATTGTATCTCTCAAATGAATATATTTGAAACTAGCGGTCGGCCTCGGCTTCGCACGGGTATTTACACAAAATTTCAAAATTTAATAAAAAATAAATAATGCTGGACAATCCACACACCATCAATTATACATTTTTACATACGTTGTGTTCCATTATTAAGGTTTTTATACGGTTTCCTAACTTTTTGAAAATATTTCTAATTACGAAAGATTTATTTAAATCGCTCCTATAGTTTCTGAGCCTATTTAAGTGAAATAAATAACCAAGTCTTTCCTCTTTATATTATTCTATATTTTTATTCTTAATTTATATTTTATAATAATCTCTGTATGTATAATAATAATATAGATAAGACACATTGTATCGTTAGTAAATCCAACATATTTTTACGAAGCGGGACTGTTATTCTATTATGTCTGTCAAATGAAACATTTCTTACTCGATGTACGTGGTTATACTATGAACTACGACAAAACCGGTTATTACCGGTCCGCTACGTCCATTAGCCGAAACGGTGTCTTTCGGCATTGTAAATAAACATTGGTGTGAGCACGACCTTGTTTTCTAATTGATTGATATGGGCCACTAGTTATTTACTATCGTTGGAGAACAATAGAAGTAGGTAGGTACATATCTACGAGATGTAATAGTGAGTAATAATAGTACTCATATTTTTGTTATCTTCGATTTTAATAACAAAAGAGAATAATAAATAACAATTAAATAACAGCATCTCACCTGAGCGATCTCAGAACAGATCACTCTGATCTGTTCTGAGATCGCTTGAAACCATTTTTTATAACCATTTTATCACCTTTAAAACTGTCACATCACAAGACAATAAATCTATACTAATAAAGAGGAAGTTTTGATTGTTCGTTTGAATTGAATAGGTTCGAGTGTTTTTTCACCATTCGAATCCTACATTAGTGAACATAGGCTATAGAATATTTTAAAAAACTCAGGATGACTCGTATGAAAACTTCATGAATGTAACCCACGGTATATGCGTGTGAGTGTGTAAAATCTTATGATATTTGAAATTTTGTCAAATACCCGCAAAGCTGTGACGGACCGCTAGTACTGAATATTTGACATGACATTTGTTTTAACCTCAAAATCTAACTACTTCTGAACAACTTGTCTTGATATCACGTTAAGTAGAGCAGGGTTCAGTACCAGTTGCCACCACGTAACTCGAGCCTTGAACGGGTCCATTCATCACAGATACCGACTAATCTTGCTTACCTATACCTCACTGATACCTACACAGACAACCTACGTCAAAGTGCGGTTGATATGTAAAAATGTGTAGAAATACTTTACCTACGCACATCGGCACTAGAATGGAGGTCTCTTTGAACGGTAAGGCAATAATTTGATTGCTCTGTAAAAATTACACTGTACTTATTATAGTTTTGCGAATCAAATACATACTAATACTTCGGAGGAAAATATGAAAACACCTCGACTTCATCCTAAGAGATCCAAATCGATCCACAAAAGACTACTTCGTCAAATCGACGAATACACAAAAGGCATGCTACAGCCGATCATAGAATGTCCTCTTTTTTAAATTCGGTTAAATGTTACTAGATTAGATATTGGTCGTCTTCACTGGTTTATTCAAAAATCTCGCATGCGCTCAAGGGATTTGTTTTGCAGACGGTATTCGCTGGAATTCTCGATATCTGAGTCCTGGCTTTTATCAAGCTCTTTAGAGGTACTTAATCCCAAACAAAGCAGCGCGCTCGTTGATTGGCAGGATAGGTATTGTAACTCTCTGATTTTTTTATATATCCGTTTCCCAAATCTACGCGTAGAATTGGTAATGGTACCTACTTACCTATTTTGTAAGCTCATAATTATTGTAGAAAATTTGACATCACTAGAACTAACCCAATGAAGTATTATTATGTAGTAAGTTATTAACTTACCTGAGTTATTCTACCTATTAGATAGTTACTTGTTTTTAATTAGCATTTGATGCAGAACTACCTAATACAACCAATTAATGGTAGAGCAGTGGCGCACCGTCCTAAAATAAACAAAGCACACGAAATCACAATGCTTACGCTTTCATCTTCCCACGACGAAAATTACACGCTGGGAAGTTCCATTGTGGCCATTCAGCAGCGATGTAGATGTGCACTCTTCACTCTTCACTTTATAATAAACTTTCGAACTCCTTAATCGTTTCGATAAAAAAAGGTTTCACGCAGCAAATTCGAACGACATTCAAAACAGTTGATAGCATTTGTTTATGAAAAAGTCAATCCGCGTTCGAATTTTGATTGCATACGCGCGATCGAGGCCGAAGCTCGCTGCCAACTCGCGTTTCGAATGGCGCGGGCGGTAGACAAGCCATAGCTACGAACCACGGAGGCTATTGTGCTGCGTACCTATACTGATTCCCCCGTTGCCAGACAGCGAACCCTCCTGCTTATTACAAACCCGTGGATATACACCCCTCACACCCATACCTCAAAAGCATAATACATACTCTGTTCTCCCTCGTCTGGGTCCTCAAATTGTAAGTAAAGGTAAGTAGAGCTGTGGGCAGTATCTATTTTCTTGTTTTCATACTTAGTTACTGCAAATATAAATTGCTACATAGTTAGTAAGTAAGCCGTTTTACAATTGGTAGGTAACCATTATATTGTAGTACTAGTAACGCAAACCAATCTAATTTTACACTAGACATTATAAAACTGTCGATTCCGTTACAAGAAAGAGGTCCCGTTGTGGTCCAGTTACTTGATACGAATGCATTAGTTCTACTTTCGATTTCTGTCTAAAACGACCAAAATTTAATTAATATTTTAATGCGTTTAACTTTCTGTTGCGTTTGGTGCCACGTTTGATTCTTTCATTTTAAACATCCCATTTAATTAATTTCTGTTTTATTTTTTGTTGACGATATCTGCATATGGAGACCAGCTTCCACTAGGGTCACAGCAGATTCAGATTCAGATTCAATAACTTTATTTCTTTAGGCTTACAAAATAAGCACTTAGACACACCCACAGGTCACACACAATGATACGTACGTTAGTCTTTTTGGATGTATATTTGCGCTAAACCACGTAAATAGGGAAGTCTATTTAAGAAGAGGAAGAAAGAAAATCGTCTGTATGGCTAAAAACAATCCTAAATGTAAAAATTACATTATCGTAGGTACCTTAAGCGTATAAACATAGTAAAATGTTGTTTGACAGGAGTCAAGGAACGCTGGATTTATTTGGAGATTCTTTTATACTTTGGTGTCACTGAATCTTCACAACATTTAATGTTTTACATGGTTTTACACATAAACGTCTGATGGTCCTTTCTCTTTGGGATTCCCCACAGATATCAGAAACAAAGGGATTCCCAATAAATATTCTTTTTTATTACTATATTGTCATTTATCACAGTGGTTCCGCTCTAGTTGCATGCCTACTAAGAGCTATGCTTATATCCATAGGTAGACAGACAGAATGCCACCTAGAAAGTAACTGGACATCTAGTTGGCTTGGCTATGAGTGAAAGCTTATGAGTATACTTAAATAGACCCAGTACTCAGTAGGGTGTAGAAATAAATATAACTACCTAAGATGTGAGATTTTTTCATTTGAGGGTCATCGTTTCGTGTTGTCGCTATATTTTTTATAAATCTTCGATTTAAACTAACGAAAAAGAAACTAGACGCAAATCGCATTTTACAAAATAATCATTTAATTTACCGAAATGATATCAAAATAATCATTTAATTTACCGAAATGATATCAAAATAATCATTTCGGTAAATTGAAGATAGCAAACCATTCCTTATAAAAACTAGCGGTCCGCCCCAGCTTCTTACTTCGGATATTTACCGAAAATTTTCACTTTTTTTACATACATTACTGAAGTTTTCATGCGGATCCCTTACTTTTATTATAATACTAGCGGTCCGCCCCGGCTTCGCACGGGTATTAAACAAAAATTTCAGAAATTATACACACTAAAACGATGGGTTTCACAGTTTTCATACGGATCCTTTACTTTTTTAGTAGCATTGGGGTTTTTGACATTGACTCGACACTCCATAACTGACACTGGCTGTAGAGAAAAAGCAAGCACCGTGCGCTATATATTCAATCTCTTTTTCTATTCTGACGCGCCATAATAGAAAAAGAGGTTGAATATACAGCGCACGGTTCAATTATTGAATTTTTCATGCGGATCTCTAACTTTTTTGAAAATATTATATAGCCTATGTTCATCACGGAAAATTTAGGATTCTAATGGTGAAATAATTTTTTAAATCGTTCCTGTAGTTTCGGAGCCTATTCAATTCAAACAAACAAACAAAAATCAAATCTTTCCTCTTTATAATATTAGTATAGATTCGCCTTTGTTCATCAGGGATAAATGTAGGATTGTTGTGGTAAAATAAAAAAAAATCGGTCCATAAGTTTCGCAGCATTTAAACAAACCATTTAATCTTTAATGTTTCGAAACTTACGCGATCTGAACACATAATGATTAGTAATTAACGGGTATTTATCGCGTTTCTTCTTCCTATCAGTCATCTCGTGACCACGACAGAGTGCAAACCTGTTGAAACGTCGAGAAAAGAAGAAGAAGAAAGGAGGAAGAAGAAACGCGATAAATACCCGTTAATTACTAATCATTACATTTAATCTTTCCTCATTATAATATTGGTATAGACAACAAAAATGTAATATGAACAAAAAAACAAAACCAATATAATTTCGAGATTTAGAACCTGCTGAGGGGTCAGATATCGACGAATGCCTGTACATAATATAACGCATAGTTATAGTAGGTAGGTAAGTTAAGTACCTACTCTACGCCTAATAGGGGTGTTGGATGACGATAAGTTTTGGGGTGGGTTGTTTATGGACCAAATAAACAAAAAATGGAGAAGGTAACGGCTTTAAAATTTTCTTAGCTTCTACCTGAGCTTTTGTACTTAGTTTGACGACCTCTGTGGGGCGGTGGGCGAAGGTCCACCTGCGACGCAGGAGGTTGCGGGTTCGATTCTCGCCTCGGAACAAATATTGGTATGATCTGCAGTTATTTGTGCAGGGAGTTCTGGTCGTTTTCTACGTATAGTAAAAAAAAAATATCGATCTATGTAATATTAGGTATATAAATATATATCAGTCATCTAGTACCCATAACACAAGCTCTGCTTAGCTTGGGGCTAGACGATGCTGTGTAATAAATAATACCGGACAATCGTCCGGTATTATTTATTACATTATTTATTACGTATTTATTATTTATTACGTATTTTAAAAAATTATCTTTTCCCTAAAAACTATAGGACAGGGTGTCCAGAATGCTGGCAGCATTGCCACGTTGGATGGCAATGCTAATTCGTTGACCGAAATAAAAGCCAGCATTCCGATCACCTGTGGACTCTATCAGTAGCTTTGTGAGGTCTTTATATACTGTGTGTGCCCCAGGACCCCAAGGACCTAGTTAGAAAATGGAAACTTCCTTATTATTTGTCCTGAGGCGGGAATCGAACCCGCAACCTCCTGCGTCGCAAGCGGACTTTCGCCCACCGCGCCATATAGTTCGTCAATACCGACCGCCATGCTCTCCGTCTTCAATCACTGCTGGGTATGTTATGTCCATACGGATATAGGATTCTAATAGTGAAATAATTTTTCAATTCGGTCCAGACGTTTTGAAGCCTGTTCAGTTCAAACAAACAATAAAGAAATCTTTCCTTTTTATAATATAAGTATAGACAAACAAATAAGGGCGGCTCCAAAAAAATGTACATATCTATCCTCTTTATAATATTAGTATAGTAGACAAACAAATGATCTTCTTAAATCCTTGGTCCAAAATGTCGCGGGCGGCTTCACTGCACTTATGCGCGGTGCATCGATCGAGGGTGTAGTGTAGGGTGTTCTTGTACCCAAGCACCCACTCACTAGCTATAAAAGCCCATTGATTTGCACTCCTGGCTGGATTCTGGCGTGCGTTGGGTTGAGACGAAAGATGCGACAGAGCTGCAGTTTTGTACTGGGTACATAAGTAGAGATTTTTATGTAAATGTGGAATAGGTAGGTAGGTAGTGGAAATCTCTGACGATTCACGTGAATACTATTTATCGCGTACCTTTTTTTCGATTTCGTCGGGGAAACATAGGGCAATTTAAAACAAAAAAAATAAGTTAGGCTAGTTAGTTAAGTAAGTTTCAAGTTAAATTTAATTTAGACGGTTTACAATGTGGATACGTTTTTTAAAGGTAGAGACTTGCCCTGTTATTTAACAGAAAATGATATATAATGTCAAGGGTTTTCCTTTAATTTGATTTGAACCAAAAAAAAATCTACTATCATCTGAAAAAGAGAAAGGCAAATATCTTTTTTGTTACCCTTAAAAACATATACATAAAACACAAACAATGTACTAAATAAGAAGACAGAAGAGCCAAAAAATGTATGTAGTAAAGATGTGTGGTGTGATCGAGTATCTACCTACTTATTTAACAGAAAATAGTCGATAAATGTTGGTATATCGTGAATAAACATGTTAGTCAAGATCTTTATTAGCACAAAAACGCTTTCCTAGTTCTACTTCGATCATTCAATAATGTGTGGCGAGAGTTGATCATATAAGGACATGTAGGTGGCAGGTCTGACATGTAGTTACTTCCTATCTTGGCTCTTAACAGTTTTCACTTCATGGAGAATGCAAGGCGTGTGCCAACGGAGATAAATTTGTGGACCATGAGGGCTTTTCAATACGACCTTTTAAAAAAGGTGGTTGCCATTGACAACATTGAATTGATTGATAGATGACGCTGTATGAACGTATGAACTCAAGGGACAAAAATCTGTAAAAAAAACTGACGTCACTGATATTATTTCGTTTTTTATATTAAGCCGCTCCGCGTTGACACGATCAGAGTCTGCTCGGACCAAGTGGATTCGAATACCTACTCGGGTTGTGGCAACCCATAATCTGAGCGCACTCGGACGACAATTTTAGGTGCCCACAATCCAAGTTGCGTTCGATTAGGTATCCGAGTCGGTCTAAGCAGACTCTGATCGTGTCAAGCCGGATTCATGACTTTTGTGTAGCGCCACCTAGTGTCAAAATAAAAAGCGCGTTGTTTATTTTTAAAATACTGCGTTGCTAAAGAACGGGATGGAGGAAGGGACCCTCGTTATAAGGAAATGTAGAAACAGGCCTGAAAGAGAATAGCAGTTTAGCTGCTACCTTATTATTACTTAGTTACTTCATTAAATCTTACAAAAATTCTCAATTTTAAGTACTTAATGAAAAAGTACGTGTAAAAGCTCACGAATAGGAAGTAGAAGCAACTTGTTATTTTTTAAAGAATAAAACATTCGAAATTCAATAAGCTGTATAATAAGCTGATCCGCTCGGGAGCCAGAATCGTTTAAGGCTTTATAAACAATTTTTATGTCACGCTGTATAATAATAATGCATCTCTAAAAATAATCCAGAATCCACACAATTTTTAAAATACACTGTATAATGATAATCTAGCAAAAGACATTTTTGTCTTTTGCTCTAAAAATAAACAAAGTCCCTTCTAACACAAATGAGATTTGTCATTTACCCCCTTAGAACTTTAACAAATAGGTATCGGAGTGGAGAGAACTATTTATGTGCCCCCGAAGAATAGTACAGACGCCATTCATCCCCTCACGTACACCATTGTCAATGTTTAAAAGCTGGAGACGTTAAGAGGAATGCTTGGCTTGATATGAATGTATGTAAATGATTCAAGGTAATTCTAAGCTACCTAATCTTTAATTTTTTTATCATTTTTTGTGCGAGTTGCACGGGATCACCGCTCCTGCAAGGTTTGGGGTTCCTTTAACTTACATAATTAGGTTTATTTATCATTTGATTCCAAACCAGTGTTCTTTGCACAAGTTCATTATGAGTCGTAACTCTACAAAATTATACGTGATGTTATTAAAAGTATAGGTTGGCTGGACTGTTTTATGAAACTTATAACTTTAAAAACTAGGTATCAGAAGTTCACAATTTCTTTTTGTCAAAATTTGTACAAGTTTTTTAATACACTGATGTTTTTGATTAGTGTACTAAAACACTTGTGATCTTGAATTTGTGAAAATCAGCCTTAGAAAACCCGTTCACATGTCAGTAAAATCATGAAAAAATTGTCGCTACAATTGGTGATATATTTACCTTTTATTTCCAAGCGTTTCCAATAATAATGGAATGAGTGGGCCGCAATTGATCGCTTATTGTTCCAAAGAAGTGTCGAATGTCTAGGTCTAAATGAGATAGCAAGGCCTGTAAAAATATGTCATAAATGAGGTTTGTACCTACTACACACCACTGTGCACTGGCACGTCAATATTGGTTATTGTGAATTCATAGTTATTGTAATAATTTGTAGTTGGTATCGTTTTGTTAAAACCAAAGGTTTATAATGTTCTACCGGGTATCCGTTAATCGGGCAAATGATTTCCGAAATCTATATTATTGATCTATTTTGTTAAACCTAGGTACCTACTATTTTTGTGTTTGTTTTGTTTATTTTACCTATTGTTTATTATACCTATTCAGGTTTCGCGTTAAATAATGGAAATAAGAAATGAATCTAAACAACAATCCTTTTGTTGATAAACATAGGTCCAATAGATATAACTGACGCCAGTAGGTATTTAAGGATGATATATATATCAGATTTGTGTTCGTTAACTGCGGATTGTGGATCATTAAAAACGTGTTTCATATCGTTAATTTATAAAAAAAATTATTTGTGAAAAATGATGTCCATGTGAGTATTTGATCATTACAATAAGTACCTATTTTAAATTTTTTTTAAGGGACCATAAATTTTATTATTGTTTTAAATAGTAGTGAAGCTGCTTACATCTCAGTCTTACATCTGTAAGGGATTTGTCAAGCTACGATAATTTTTATAGTAAAACTGTTGAATAACTAAGTGCAAGCAATGTGCCTTAGGCGCTATTTAGACAGAACAACCGGCAACTCGCAAATAGCTGATTACGTACAAATAAACTTCTTCTGTGCTTTTAGGGCTCAGTTTAAGAAGTGTATACGAAAAATAAACTTCCTTCGACTAAAGTTGCTTTGTTTATTTTTGAAAACCGCGGTAATCTTTATTATTTATAATATTACTTATCTGCAAACTTCCTTTGGTAAAATAAACTAAAACATTAATCAATCATCAATTAATTGAAGTTCCAAATCTGGATCAACATTTTCATGCGGGTAATATATTTTATCGTAAATCTGTAGCACGGGGATTGATCTATTGGAAATCGAGAAAAATTACGTCACTTTGACATCGAATGCGTAACTTATCTGAAATTTATTCCTACAACGTCAACAATGTACGCAGTGTATGGCAATGCGATGGTTATTTTAGAAAACAATCCTCGTGCAAGGGGGGCTGGTGTACTAAATCACTTACTTAGATGAAATTTTGTTCTAGAATCTTCTTAACGGGTATGCTTCTCTACGAAGGTTGCAGACTATGGTTATGGAGCAACCTGGCACCGACACTTCCGATTCTGCCACCTACCGTAGATCTAGACGGAAACGGTACCCAAAATGATTATATCAGCAGCACTGCTATGCCTGATTCTAGTGCCACCATATTTGTTACCGATAAACATTATGATGAAAACGGATTAACGTTAGTTCCAGATAACAAATATCAGACTACTACACCGAATAAATTATCAACTGTTCAATTTGTAAACAATACTAACAAGACTGCAACAGTACCGGAAAGAAGCGATCCACTGGATAAGAAACCTGAAATTGAAACCGTTTCGGATCAGTCCGATACTAATAGGAATTATAGTAAACTCTCAGACTTGCTTTTATTACTAAGGCTCCACTCTAACGCAACACATACGGTAAATATCTACATAAAAAAGAAACCTAAAGACTCTGGCGGAAAGCTAACGGCCTTCGATATAATATTTAATGCCCTGAACTCTAAGCCTCAATCTCGCACGTCAAATTTAAGCCATGAAATGCATAGCATAAAGCCTACTTGTGATGAAATTCCTAACTCTACTGTTACGAATGCTGATACGTCAATGGCAACAGATGAATTTGCGAACACAATCACTATCCCGCAAAATATACGTTACGAGAGAAATACCGTTGATAATTTGAATACATATACGGATCCAGAAAAAACATCAAATCCCACAAATGAAGATTCAGAAACAGGTTTAACTCAAGACAATTTAACTCTCTATACATACAGCCAACTTACGAAAAGTAAAGTAAATACTTACAGACTGCCAACAACTTTAGCATATGACAACAACACAAAATCAAAACAAGAAAGTAACACAACATTAAAAGAAATATTTAAAAAAGTTAAACGCAATCGTAGATATATAATAGATAGAAAATTAAGTCACAGTCGTTTATATTACAACAAATCCAACAAAACTGCAAAAACTGAACAAAAACCAATGGTAGTGCAACAATTTAACACAACTATTGAATCAAGTACGCCGAAAAATGCTGTCAACGAATGGAATAGTACAACTCATTCGTTAAAAATTACAGAAATAGAAGACGATGAAGATGAATTTTCTTATGAGACCGAAGAATATAACCAATTCACAACATTATCACTAAAAACACTGGGAAATAAACATGAATTAAATAGTACACCAATTGATAATGAAGAAGATGAATCCGAATCGGTTGAAGAGAACGAAGAAACGACGAAAACTAATCAAAACAAAAGTGATGCAAATGATAAGCACATAGTTATAAAAACTCCTAAAAATATTGAAGAAATAACTACGATCAGTGATGAAGAAGATGAAACTGAATCAGGAGAAGGGACCGAAGTATCGACAGCACAAGAGGACCCTAATAAATTTATCGAAAACAAAAATAGGAGATTAATATTGCCAACAACAAAAAGGCTTATTTTAAAAAAACATATCGATGCAGAAGTGTATTATTATACCAGCAGATATGAAAACAACAGGAAAATAAGAACATCAAAACCATTTCTCGATGAGAAAGTGACACGATATCAAGAAGAAGAAACAGATAGTGCTGAAACAACATCGGAATCTACGACAGTAGGTGATGATCCCGAAGAAACACCAGGAGAAGGGATGGACATATTATTTATTCTTAAGACTCGATTAAACAATCCAACCGGTGCTAAGGCCAACACTTCAGTTGAATCTAAAGATTTACCGCAAACACTGGCACCAAAAAGTACTGTATCCTTTATATAGAGTGTTAAATAATGAAATAAATAGTTCGATAGATACATAGGTAATTACGGAGTTGACAAGGCAAGGAAATGTTATTAAATAAAATACTACTGTTTCAAGAAAAAATATTAATTAGGTAAGAGTAACATTAAACATCGAGAAGACAACCTTATGCTAGGAATCTATACAGTCTCTCCTAAAAATAAATAGTTCCCTACTACGAAGAATATACTAATTAACCTAGTATCACTATCAATTTACTTACTCTAGCAGACCGACTGAATGAGTAAAAAATGGTGGAACTTATTGATTTTTGACACGCAATCGGTATGCTTGAGCCAAGAATACATTCTCTAATATTAATTATAATACAATATAGGTAGGTATGTTAAAAAATATTTTGTTTGTATAATAAACCCATGAGAATAATACAGGTATCGTGGATTGAAAAATAAATAACTTGGTCACAGATATTAGAATACTACTAACCTTTCCTATACCTCTATGTATATTGTACGTCGTATGTATGTATATAAATACATACATGTATATATGCATACCAAAAATTTCGCTTAGTGATTTTTGTACAATTATTACGGCCAAAACTACCTTAAATACTGATGACACGCCCGAATATGAATTAGGTTCTTATTTTCATTTAAAAATACTATTGCTTACACTTCGCGTCCCCATAGTGCAGACGTTTAGTATCTTGGCTGAGAGCCTGCACAAAACTGCCCTGGACCCTTTTGTTAATTTTACAACACCCGAGCATTTTATAAACAGCCAGAAATGATGTTTTAAGTGAAAAATTTAGGTGCGTATTCAGTATTTTCAGTCCCTAATAAAAGTATTACCTACCTATTCTGGTTAGAGTTTAGTATACGAGTATACTCGTATACTAAATTTACATTTCATTTCATAGGCCATGTAACACTGTATTGCTATATTTGTACAATAATAATCCCCAATCCTAAATCCTTTGGTGTCCGTAGGTCATTTTAACCGTTTAGCACTATTTCATTAACAGAATTAATTAATGTTACAGTACAAAATTAATAAATGCACAATATAAGATATGGCATGCACAAATTGAATTTTAACTTTACATTTAAGTTAACAAGTACCAAATAAATTGTAATTGTTATTTTAATAGCGATTTTCATTTATTAATATGTTTAATGAAACATTGTTTGTTTCATTTAAAAATTATTGAGGAATTTTACAGATTGTTTTAAAAGGCTCTAGTTTCATAAGAATTATAGGTAAATATTACGAGAAAAGATAAAATACCTACATATAATCATACGTTTTAAATATGTATTCAGAAGATCTATACAACATTGATACTTATTTATTTAAATATTTACACATAATTGGTAAGCAAAGTCATACAGAGCAACATTAATAAATGGAATATAAATCTCCCTAAAATAATATATAATGTACCTACTATAGGTATCGCAGATCAATATAGACTGTAAAACTGAAGAAATTAATATGAAGAAAAACGGTATAACTATTCATAAATCTAATATCGAAATCTGAAAACTCAACTATTCTTGGTATAAATATCAATCGTTTTATTAGAGTATTAAAGATATTTTTAATTTGAGTACATATCAGAATCAGTAGTAATAGATACCTATTACAGTTTTGCGATTAATTGGGAATAAAAACTAAAACAACAACTATAACTTTGTTTCATAAAATGGAATCGCTAAAAACAATGCTTGATTTATTTCTAATTTTGAGCGCAATTAGGTGTACTCTCATTGTAAATAAGCTAAGAAACGCTACTGATGGCATTCGGTTTGCTAGAAATTTATTTGCATTAGTAACTATGATTAAAGCTCCACATACTTTCTCGAGTTATCTATAGTTTGCAAGTAAAATATTTGCATTTTTTAAATGAACTACTTGGACGAAATAGCTAAGTCTATTGGCAATCATAAGGTTTCAGTTTCTATTTCAAAGTTAAATATGCTTTACACGTATTATCTATATATTTTAAAATAAGCTCCAAATATATTCCTATTTCTGAATATATTACTACACGTTATAAAACTTTGGTGTTACGATTACATAACTAACTGGGTCCATGGTTCTCAAATATTTCTACAATTTAAAAAGTTTCCAAAATACTGACACTACTTATAATTTTATAGCAAAATACCGCTACCAAGAATCTAATTTATTGTTCAAATAGTATTTCACTTTTAAAACTACAAAAAGTTACGAAATTTTAAGGTTCTGGAGATGTTCTTATTTTAAAAATCTTCGAAAAAACATACAATAACCTCAAATATTTGTTCCCAGTGCCTATAAATGTGTAGAAATGCTACATGCAACTAAATTGTATTACTGTTTGAAATAATCTAATGGAAGACATGTTACTTTAAAATGAGTGCATGCAATAGTTCTGTTATTATGTGTCTTTGTTTTGGTACAAATATTATCGTTACGGTTAAAGGCCTGCTCAGATCAGAGCGGAAAGGAAGTCCATGTAGAAATGTGGTAAAATCTGTTATTGAAATTTTCGACAGAAAACCGCCAATCGCGCGAAATACATGCGAAATTTATCGCTATCGCTCTGGGAAGCGAATACCGCATACATCTGAACGGGTATTTTAAGTGAAACATGAGCAAAGTATACAAAACATCGTGTAACTTCGTGAAATAATAAGACAAAATCTAAAATAGACCCGTAAATAAATATCTACAAAACAACACCGACGTTACCGATATCTTATCGATTAAAGCATCCAATAAAGCTAGAAATAAATAACATATTAAAATATTTTAATTACAATAACTTAACATAGCAGTCAACTTTAAAATTATAACACACCGGAGCAAATAATAAATATCACGTAGGTTATGCACTATGCAATACACCTATGTACTACATCTATTTACATCTTTAATAAAATAAATAATCCGGTATTATATTTAGATCTTATGGCACATTATATTCTACAATCTCAAAAGACCAAACACGCATTTTATTGGAAATCCCGCAATAGGCAGATAGATTATATAAGTAACCATTAACTATAAATACTTCATAGACCTTAACGCCCTTGATATAGAAGTGGGTTACACATATAATTCTTTAATATCGTCGGGCCCGACGCTACATATAAGCCGGTTTTATCTTATAGGCTCGTTTCCAGATCTCACACAAGCACACCGTGGAATGGAACCTGTAGAAAATAGCCAACGGCATAGAAACATGAGTGATGATAGTCCAGGCCCACAAGCCGTAGAAATGCAACTGTACTGGGTGAGATTCAGCTCGCGACTTTTCTAAAGTGTTGATAGCCCACATCGCCAGATTTGTCACCAATAGGAACGTCACTATCTCCCTTCCTGGCTTCTTTCGCAGCTGCTCGGGTGTCTTCGCTGATCTTCGGCTGGCGTCGAGAATAAACATAGTCTGGCATGTTGTCTGTATCAATGATGACAACGCTGTTACTAATATCAATATAGTATTTTTCTCAATAGTAAAATGGCCGCCTATGATTGTAAAGGTTCCGTAAATGAACATGCCAGTCTGTGCCCCAACGAGGAGGATGTTGTCCAGCTCGAGATTCCTGATGCCGTCATATTTAAGATTCCTCACGCAGACCATTCCCGCCAAACTAGCGAATGTGGTCATGGCGTAAAGAGCTAATTCACAAAGATTCACCTCCACAACGGCCAAGGTCGCGTAATCTTTCTTTGAAACCAGAACGAAGAAGAGTATCAAAGATATGATCGTCAGTACTAAGACGAGTATACCGAAGAAAAGGCCTTTGTGCGCTCTTGCACAATCGACGCTGTACAGATGAGGTGACTTCTTGTATGCTAGGCCTTCGAGTAGTCGGGCTTTAGCAATAGCCGCGGCTACATCTTTAGAAGGGTAT
The DNA here is from genome assembly GCA_963931895.1 of Eupithecia pulchellata. NCBI lineage: Eukaryota > Metazoa > Arthropoda > Insecta > Lepidoptera > Geometridae > Eupithecia > Eupithecia pulchellata. The sequence goes on along the minus strand of OZ007524.1, from coordinate 4,962,921 downwards.
TTCGAGATATTCTTCCACATTACGTAGAGTATAGCAGCACATATGAGCGAGTATTCGATAGTGCAGGGAAACAGGAAGGGTGAGGCGTCCTGAACCAGCGAGCCCATGATGTTGGTTCTCCTACATTCGAAGATGTGATGAGGTCCTTTCAACCCCCTCGGTACCCGAAGGTGCGCTGCCGAGGGGTGCGACGGCGGAACCTCCGTAGCGAGCGATGCGAAGGCCTTTTGGAACGCTGGAACAGAAGAATTTGCAATTAATTCCTAAATATTAATAGGAACTGGGCTAAGTTATTATCTTCGATCGGAAATGGACGGCATGTCCGGAATTTGGGTCAGCGTGCCTTCCGGGGTCGAGCGATTACCCACCTAGGATCTTTCTTCATTTATCGAACGTTTATTGGTAATATGCTTCCATTTTTATAGGAAAATATTTAGTTTATTTTATGCACATAAACCGTAGGATAATCCTAAAATGTGATGAAACATGGGGAGTAAAATAAGGATAAATTGGTAGCCAGGGGCGTTTTGCTAGGAAGCAAAATTATGCGGGTTCGGAGCTACATTATGAAGAACGATCACTAACACCCTCAGAGGGTAATTTAGAAGCGTTATTAATGCGCAGTTCCCACCAGAATTATGTAACCGTAACCATGAAACTGTTTTATTATGCACTAGCGGCCCGCCCCGGCTTCGCACGGGTATTAAGCAAAAATTTCAGAAATTATACACACTAAAACGATGGGTTTCACAGTTTTCATACGGATCTTTACTTTTTTTAACAGCATTGGGGTTTTTGACATTGACTCGACATTCCAAAACTGACACTGGCCGTAGAGAAAAAGGAAGCACCGTGCGCTATACAACCTCTTTTTCTATTCTGACGCGCCATAATAGAAAAAGAGGTTGAATATACAGCCCACGGTTCAATTATTGAATTTTTCATGCGGATCCCTAACTTTTTTGAAAATATTATATAGCCTATGTTCATCACGGAAAATTAAGGATTCTAATGGTGAAAGAATTTTTTTACTCGGTCCAGTAGTTTCGGAGCCTATTCAATTCAAACAAACAAACAAACAAACAAACATACAAACAATCAAATCTTTCCTCTTTATAATATTAGTATAGAAGTACCCACCCCTTATACTAACCACCCCAAGCGCCACATTTTTTGGTTTTAATAACGCATCTAAAAAACCTTATTTGGATCCTACCAAAAAGTAAAGGAACTCCCGCTGCGATGAAGCTAAAATTATCAACTTAGACGTAGAGGTCATTGCTACGATCCTGCTTGGATCTAACTAAAATACTGCTACGTCGTAGTTATGATCCTGCTACATCGCAGATATTGATATTGCTACGATGTAGCATTAATCTGCTATGATCCTGCTACGACGTATCTAAGATTTTACATCTTGCTAAGTACCAATAAGGTCTAAATAAGACAATAGCGCTACGATGCTGCTACGACGTATGTAGCTACAAAGTAGATGATCTATTTCGAATTTCAGTTTCTTTATTCGCAAAAAGGAATATTTGTATGGTATTCGTACCAAATATACATATTAGTAATAACAGCCCGTGCTCATTCATTGAGATTAATCCAATTAAATGTGCACAAAAGCATTATCGAACAGCTACTGCGAATGAACAATGAGTTAGTCGGACAAAACGACTTTTCAACTTCATTTTAATGTTAGTGTGCTTTTGGTGGGAGAAAGAGCGAGGGCGGATTAGAATTGGGACATTTGGACTTATTACTGGCGTTGTATAAGACGTGCAAACAGAGTAGAATTTAACACTTTTTGTAACAAAGGTAACTACCTAGTATTATACAGGGGAAAGATTTGATTAATTATTTGTTATAATTAAACAATATCCGAAAATACTGCACCGATTTAAACAATTCTTCACCATTCAAATCCTAGATTAGCTTTGGTAAACATAAGCTATAGAATATATTCAAAAAGTTAGGGATTTGTATGAAAAATTAAATCATGTAATCCAACGTGTATAAAATTTTATGATTTTTGTTAAACTCCGGTTCAAAGGCAGCCCGCTAGATTTTCAAAAATTGAAAAAGCAAATTTTATGACTAGACCGAAATAAAATTGCCGATCATCCTTAAATGTAAATTTAAACCTCCGATATAATAGATATTCCTTACTATTTTTCATGACATGATTTATGACTTTGTAATTTTAGCGAACATCGTACATACTAGGAATAGGTCAAAAACTGTTTTCTACTTCAGCTGTTCACTGAAAACGCAGCATAAAGTAGACAAGAAGTAAAGTTAATTCAAAGTTATCTTACTAAGTACATATACCTACGCGATAGTCCAAGTCTTATCCTGAGGGCTGTAGAAGTTTAGTTAAGTTTTGATCCTTCTTCTAATATTTTAAAAACTATGACTACTAAAAAACTATACTAAAATATCCGTATGACAACCTCAATAAGGTAACCCAAAGTTTATATGAGTGTGTAAAAGAAAATGATTTTTTTAATACTTTAGCGAAGCTAGTATCGATAGACATATGTATATAAATGGGTAAGATGTTAAGGTAACTTACCAAGTCTATGCGACAGTCCAATGGTCTTATTCTCTGGGTCGTAGAAGGTCAGTATCTCGTGTTTCGTCTCTTGCACGAGGACGTTAAGCCAGACACTCAGGTTGGTCCCCACCATGTGCATCAGACCGAATCTAGCCACTATCTTGTGTTTGTACACTTTCATCTGGAAATTATTGATTTTCGTTTAGGATACACAGAGTTACATTTAAATAGGCTATACCTATTCCGAGTTACATTTAAATAGGTAAAGCTTATAATTATAAGTGAAGTTTGTATAGCCTATTTAAATATTATGCTGTATATCCTAATTAATAGGGAATTATCGTTTCTTGTTTAGGATACACGGAGTAACATTTAAATAGGCTATACAAACTTCGAGTACAGTTAAATATGTATAGCCTATTTAAATATTATGCCGTGTATCCTAATCAATAGGGAATTATTGTTTCTTGTTTAGGATACACAGCGTTACATTTAAAAAGACTATACTTATTCCGAGTAACATTTAAATAGGTATAGCCTATTTAAATATTATGCCGTGTATCCTAATTACTAGGAAATTATTGTTTCATGTTTAGGATACACAGAGTTACATTTAAAAAGACTATACCTGTTCCGAGTTACGCTGTGTATCCTAACTAATAGGGAATTATTGTTTCTTGTTTAGGATACACAGAGTAACATTTAAATAGGCTATACCTATCCTGAGTTACGCTGTCTATCCTAATTAATAGGGAATTATTGTTTCTTGTTTAGGATACACAGAGTAACATTTAAATAGGCTATACCTATCCTGAGTTACGCTGTGTATCCTAATTAATAGGGAATTATTGTTTCTTGTTTAGGATACACAGAGTAACATTTAAATAGGCTATACAAACTCCGAGTACAGTTGAATATGTATAGCCTATTTAAATGTTACGCTATGTATCCTAATTACTTTTCAGTATTGAGGTATGGTTTTTAGGGTTCCAAACCTAAAGGGTGATATCGGGACCTATTACTACGCCTCCACTGTTTTTCTGTCCGTGCGACTATCAGCGTGTTGTATCGCATAAACCGAATGACGTAGACAGTTATAATTCTCACAGTCTATGTAGGTATTTCGCTTCTAAAAAAAAAAGAATAATTAAGGAGTCCAACATCCATACCAAGGGCCGACCGTCGAAGTTAAGTAAAATAGGGCGTGGCAATAGATACTATACAAAAATGCTTTACGTACTACACACACCAAAAAAAGAACATAACAAAAGACATAAGACAAGTACAATGGGTAGAGTATTTAGATGGATAACCGCGTACTTGCTGCTTTTTTGAGTTCTTTCTAAGGCATTTCTAAGGGTTCAGAAATGCAAACTGTACGATAGTAATAACCTCTCGGTGTGCGAGTCGAGACACACTTGGCTGCTTTTATAATATAGATACTTATAGATTGCTCCAATAAAAATATTTTTGAAGTCGGTTTTTTTATACGACTGCGAGAAAGATATTTAGGCCAAATTGGTTTATCAAGCATCTAGTATCTCTCTAGAACTTCGGTTTCAGCTACTTACGAAAGTCACAATCGAAGTCCGGGCTAGGTTTGAAATGCCAAACTGAAGCCGATTACGATTACCAGTTTAGTTAGACAATAGAGTCGCCGTCGGACACGGACCGGTTTAGTATAAACCTTCCCTGTCAATAAACTAGGAGTGTGTCGTTAAGAGAATTTCCATTCACATAACGTAACTATCTAATTGGCCACGTAAACCGTTAAAATAACTATCTATCGTTAAGAACCGTTAAAAAATAAGAATAAATAAATAAATAATGCTGGACAATCCACTATTGCCATAACAAAGAAGTCAAGTCATGTCACTTTTTGGCAGTCAATAACTGTCAAAGTCATATTGCCATATCGAAGATGTCAAGTCAACTGTCAAATGATTTCAGAACGAACTGTCAGTTTGGACGTTCGAAACAAAAAAATGAATGGTTTCATTCGATAACTAGTCACGTCAGTTGTTGGTCTGGTCCGGACGGTTTGATTGTTTGACTTGGGATCCCATAGGTTTATTATACCATCTACTCGCTCTACGGGGGATCCCGTGTTTAACATTACTTATATTAAAATTGCATTTTACGTTTTGTTTTTAGTTGTTGTAGAATGTCAGCCGTGCGTGTAGACACTTTCGCACGAAAACTTTCCTCTAACTAATGCTTTTTTATTTATTTTAGGTTTGTAGGTAGGTACATAAGTTTTCTTGTGTGAGCCGATTAAACGATTTTCTTTCGTTCTTTCTGATTGTTAGCTAACTTGTGGCAGGAAATTCAACATTCAAAAGATAAACACATGCCTACCTAATTAAAAAAAAAATAGACAATGAAATTAGAAATCATGTCAGCCAATACTTTGTCTGAATAAACTTTATTTTTCTAACGGCATGAATTTATTATGCAAAGAAAAATTACACTTTACATCGCTCAACGAATCAACAAAATATTACAACTAATTCACATGTTCGGTCCAATCACTCACAATCCAAAATTCAACGAAAGCTAAATTTCACTCACTCACGAAATGATTTATCTGTTTCACATTTCACTGATTGATTTTCACTCACGTCTTGTCTTCACTCTTAGCGGCTTTAGCTTTACGTTATTTCACGCATTCACGCATTCAGTTGCGAAGGTGCATGACGCGTGTCGTCGTTTCGTTGAAATTTGCTCGTTTAGATCGAAAGCGTTTATAGATAGTTATTGAATAGCGGCTTAACGTTATCGTTAAAGAATTCTGTCAACGGTTTATTAAACTATCTAGTTAAATAACGACACACTCCTACTGAATAAACCCACCGCAGCCGCTGCTCAAAATTGCCGTCCCGTGATAATCTACGTACCTCATTATTCAGAAAGATGAAGTACATCTGTATAAAGATGAATGCCATCCTGGTGGCTGGAGTCAGCGCAAGTAGCACGTTGTGGCAGTTCGTGTTCCGTTCCAGTTCCCAGTACTGGCCGAACTCTAGTCCCGAGTAGATCATGGATCCGATACCGAATGCTGCAAAGATATTAAAAAACATACACGAAATTAGTTATTATCATTATAGAACATTGATGATGATTTTTGTTATTAGAGTGCGTAAGCCCTGGCACTCGGGGGAAATAGATAGAAGAATATCAATATTTATTTATCCTAGAAATTTTCGATTTCGGCGGGTCTCGAACCCGCGGCCCTGCCTCAGTACGGGAGTGTGCTAATATCGAAAATTTTTGGAATAAATAAATATTTAATATCCTATGAATGATGATGTCCTAGCCGATTTCAGTTACAGCGACTGTGTGCCTGGGTCAGACATTTTTACATGTACATTATGTTGGGTGCCCCCAAAGTGCGATCTTAATTTCAGCAACAAACTTAGGTATGCAATCCATGAAAGAGTGCAAAAAAGGGTTGAAAACCAACACCCTTGTAGCTAAATTCCATAGAAAATCACTTAGGAGAAAATTATAGTAGCCAATCATTGATACACACACCTGTGTCTATCAGATTTGCTACGCGCCGTACTAGGCTCTAGGTCAGTATCGTGAGTTCCCGTGCACGATACGCTGTATCCAAGTTGCAAAGTCGTTCGACGACAAAATCGGTCGCTCGCATTCCCGTGCGATAGTTGGTCGTACGACAATACGCTATGTCCTAATTGAGAAGACGTTCGACGACAAAATCACTCACTTACTTGACACCTCTTTGTCAACCAAAATGATTTTTTGTAGTTTTTTCGGAGTTTTGGCGCATGGGAATGCGAGCGATCGATTTTGTCATCGAACGACTTTGCAATTTAGAAACAGAAGGGAAACAGCGTTAGTCAGATGGTTTTATCTGTTGCGCTCCATCAATTTACATAGGTATCATCTTTAAGAAAAATTATTATTACGAAATTGTTGTCTTTTGGCTTGTATTGACGTTAAGCATCATAACAAACTTTTTATTTATAATATTAGTGTGAGAGAAGTATAAACAAGAATTGGCAAATGGGGTCTAAATACCTCACAATACCTATAGCTTTCGTACTAACCGCTACCACTGACCTCATCTGGATCATAGACCTTTGTTCGCTTCTGGATATTGGTATTAAAGCTGACCAAGAAGTAAAAAGTTGAAATTGTGGTAAGTAGGTAGGTATTATAGGTACTTAATCTAGCTTACCAACTGCCCCCATACGCAAGTAAAAGCTGCCGTAATGGTGCGTCCTGCTGGCAAGCGCGAAGCCAAGTGACAGTCGCTTCGCAGCCAGGTTGGCTGGAAGGTGGGAGGTCGTAGTACTGCCGTCCAGTTGCGAGGAGCAAGAGTCGGATTCTGATGGCGATGCGCTGCTGTCGGATTCTAGAAATAATGTATGTGTAAAAAGATAATGTAGGTAGGGACAATCGGGAATTTTTTTCCCTGTTCCTAGTAGGAACGCAGGGCGATTGTATTTTAAGTGTGAAGTTTTTGGATTTCCTGAATAATAAATAAATTCATTGTCATATAAATAAATAAATACAGTCTGATATACATCACAACTCCAAAAGAATCACTAAAAACTACAGTCGGTTCGAAAGGTTGAATACAATAAAAGAGTGTAAATGTGTGTTGTATACGCCCATTTTATTATTTATTCAAATTCAAATTCAAATTCAAATTCATTTATTAATTCAGACAATTACATCCATATTTAGAGTTTAGTATAAAGTTAGGTATAAGTAGTACAGTTTACAAACACGGTCAAAAATACGTTCGCGGTCAAAATAACACTCACATCAGCCAATTACAATAAATTTAATTGACATAATAAATTTGTTTAGCATAAGGGTTCATTAGACTTGACATCCAGTGCCTTTGCAGGCTACTGCAATGTCTGTCCAACAGAACCCTTAGCAAGCTGTTGGTGCTGCCCAGCATCCTGTGTCTGACGGATGTTATTTTGTGACGAATTACAGCGTAGAAGTCCTTCACGTGTGCGTCAGCAAACATGCCTGACGCACTACAGTGTCTGGGCAGCCCCACCATCGCCCTAAACAAATTATTATAAAGGACTCGTAGGGCACTGAAGGACGCTTTGGTATACGTAACCCACAGGCCGCTGGTATAAAAGGATTGACAGTAGGATTTAAATAAAGATACCTTGACATCTACTGAACAATGAGCGAACCTGCGGATTAACATGTTTCCTCGGACCGCCAGTGCCCTACGTTCCCTTTCTATATCAACATTATCTTTTAGGTCAGCAGTGACCCAGTGTCCTAAATATTTAAATTTATTTACTCGCACCAGTTCGAGACCATCCAGACAGACAGGGGGAATGTCACTGGGGGGGCGGCTGCCTGCAGCGAAGACCATAACCTCGCTCTTCTTGTTATTGTATTTGAGCCCGTGGCGATCGGCGTAGTCCTCGCATACAAGCAGCAGCCTCCTCAGCGCGCACACTGACGGGCACAGCAGCACCATATCATCCGCGTAGCTGATGTTATTGATCCTCTGACCATCTATAGAGCACCCCGCATGCATGCTGCTGAGCTCGCCGATGAGCTCGTTCACGTACAGGCAGAAAAGCTTCGGCGAAGAAATCCCACCCTGTCTTACGCCACATTCCAGCCTGTACGTGTCTGATACTTCATCCGCCCACCTTACACAGTTGTCTTGATGTGCGTACCAGTGCCTGAACAAACCAACGACCTCCTTCGGCATCCCAGTAGCTGACAGTTTGTCCCACAGTAGCTGATAGGACACCAGGTCGAATGCCTTCGATAAATCGAGAAAGCATCCGAACACTGGTGTCCCCCGTTTGGTGTAGTACGTGACGGTCTCCTTGAGGGCATATATGGCACTCTCTGTGGAGAGCCCAGCTCTGAAACCGAACTGCGCGTCGTGGAGCTTAAGGTGTTTACCCAGCTGTTTATCAAGGAGACCGTCAAGCACCTTAGCCGCTACTGTGGCCAGTGATATTGGTCTATAATTGTTCTTATCAGACGAGTCGCCTGTCTTGTTTTTGATAATTGGCACTACTATGGTCCGCATGAGGTCTGGAGGCATGTAACTATGTTTAATACATATATTGAAAAGCAAACTAAGAACATGAGGCAGATGCACCCCAGCGTGTTGAAGGTGTTCGATGCTGAGCCCGTCGTGACCTGGCGACTTACCACGTCGCATATTTTTTATAATATTTTTAATATCGCGAGCAGGGAAATAGACAAGTGCCTCATCACAACGGGGCACCGACTCGAACACCTTCACACCCAGAGTAGAGGCTGATTTAACATTTAGGGGTGCTTTTATTTTAAATTGGTGCATAAAAATGTTAGCGATATCTTTGTGGTCACTAGCACCCCCCACACCTACCGGGAGGCTTGGTTTTGAATTTAATTTATTAACACTTTTCCAAAATTTTGAGAAGTCTTTTTTCTGATGATGTTTAGCAATAATGTCCATTTTAATTTGATTCTGATTTTTTACACACCACTTTAATTTATTTTTAAATTGTCTACGAGAACTTAACATGAAATCATAAATCTGCCCAGCCAACGGCTTGCCAAATTCTAACCATTGTTTAAAATATTTCCTAGCCTCCCTGTGAGCTGCACTTACATGTAAATTCCACCCTACCACCACTTTCCTTTTATTATTACAATGCTTATTTTTATAAGTTACAATGGTGCCTGTGAAAGAATACTAACAATTTGATTATATAATGAGTCTATAATTTTTCTGTGGTCACTGCTGTCACAAATACAATTTTGAAAAGAACACTGTCTTAACTCATCAGGAAAATCAATATCACGAAGCCTTGTGTTACAATAATTACTAAATTCTTTAATTTGATATGTATCTCTATGTCCCCAAATAATTTTATTACATTGTCTCTGCTTAAATTCTAATTTAGACCTTATTACATTCATATTACATTCAATAAATAAAGGAAAATGATCTGATTTATACACATTATAGTCAATACAAACATTTGTTATAGTTTCCCAAGCTGAGTTTGTAACCAAACAATGGTCTAGCCACTTCTTACAGTGGTGGGATTCACTGATAAACGTAAAATTGTCTGTCGTGGTACGTAAATAGTCCAGATCTGCACATAACCAGTCTTGTTCCAAAGAAAACGATAACAGTTCCTTACCAAAAGTCGAGGTTGGATGCGCATTGTAATCGCCCAACATGTAAACACATTCTACGTCACTTTCTTCCACTATTGCGCTCAGAGCACCCAAACACTGCGTAAATAATGCCAAATTGTCCGCGCAATCAGTAGGCATGTAGACACTACAAACTATAAATGCACTATTTCTTGTCATCACTTTTATTGCCGCGATGCGATCACTGCCCGACTCCAACACAGCGACATCCTGGAACAATGACTTGCGCCATAGAACCGCAACTCCGCCATAGGGTCGCCCCTTCACTAAGTTTGACACGTCGATTGCTGATGTTCCCGTATATGCAAAATCTCCATGGATTTCCCCAAGAAATGGTATGTCTTGAGGTAAAAGCCAGGTTTCCTGTAGGCATACTATGTCGGCTGCATCACAAAGTCTGTGAATTTCAGTTCTAGATGTTTTTACATATTTACAATTATAGCTCACAAATGTAGTTTTTGTTTTGTTTGTGCTATCCATTATTGTAGTTTATAGTAGGTGCAGTGCTCCCATCGCCACTCTTGAAATACACAAATTTTCTAAAATTAATTCCCTCCGGCCACAACAAGTCATTCAAAAACAGGTCTAATTTGCATTTAGGCACCCATAATTTAAATGACTTGTAATCTCTGTTCCTTTTCATATTTATATGGATAAGCTTCAGTCTTTCTTTGGTATTCTCAAAAATATAGTCGATTATGTCTTTTTCTGTAGTTTCGGTATGGACATTAGAGATGTACAATGGTATCATCGACTCAGCAGCCTTGAAATTACCTTGCCTTTTATTTTGAGCTTTTCCTGTATTCACATCTAAACGGTTTCGGTATCTCCGTCTGTTCACCTCTATCCACTCTTCAGTCGGCTTGGGGGATCTCCATTCTCCTTCTGTGGCAAGTACTTTAGCTATGGTCAAGCACTCAGCATCACATCTGCCAGAGGGTACTGTAGCCTTGGCAGTCATCTGGAGGGGCTGCTGCAATGTTCTCAGAGGGGAGACCACTGGTGACTTCGGAGGGGACGGTCTTGCTGACACTCTGAAAGTAGTGGGAGTGAATTGTCCAGGATTGCCAGTCTTGCTTATATCCTGTTCTGTTGGTTCTAAAGAAGTACAGATGCTGTCAAACTTCACATTCCTAGTGCTGTCACGAGTACTTGATTGCATAACAGTCTTGTTGACCATAGGTGACAGGCCTGCCGGGCCACTATCCATCGCGAAAGATAACCTTGAAGCTCCCCGCTTTTGGTTTACATTGATACAGCGGTAGGTTTGTGAGTTCACTACCGGTGACTTAGGAGACGGCTTGTCCACAATATGCTGTTCTTTTTGGAGATTGGTAAGCATATCCTTTGTCACATATGTATCTTTGATAGCTTTAACATCTTCTTGCAGCACTAGTAACCGTTTCAGGACATGAGTCACGTCTACTGTATCAAAACAAATGGGTGGGTGGGATTTATGTATTTAGGAAATCCAAAAGAATCACTCAAAAATATAATTTTACACTTTACACTTTCGATTGGTAAGTAAACTAATCATCCCTTTTCCTACAGTGCCTCAGTCCTTTAATACAAAATATGGTCAATACATTATTGGAATAAGATAGTAGAGCATATATCCCGCGAGTACAGGCACGTGAATGTTTATGATGGCAACATAGGAGAAATTGTATATAAATTAATATGGATAGGCACAAATAATAAGGAACTGAGATCCACTGTGTTACAGGGGTCCAAAACGGTCCCTGACTAAGCATTATGCCGACGCTGGTTTTCAGAAAACACCTGCGGTACTTAAATAACTAGTTTAAGAAATTGAGATCATTCAAGTTAGATGTCATTGAAATAATAAAACAAGCGTGTCTAAAATTCTAAGCCATCATCTGGGCAGAGTGCCCAGAATGCTGGCAGCATTGTCACGTTTGATAGAGATGCTAATTCGTTTACCGATATAAAAGCCAGCATTCCGTTTATCTTTGTTCTCTTTAACTATTATAATAAAAGCAAATATTAATACACTTTCTGTCGATAAATAATAGTTAGGTCAAAAGGTGATCTCCGCAAATCTTGCTTGAAATTATTCTTAAATTGTGCCATCAAAACTTAGTTACAGTAGCCTGCGAGAACTATACCTAATACACTGTAGCAACTAGTCTCTAAGTGGGTAAAATTTAATTTGCCGAAGAACGAGCTTCTACCGAGCTGGAGACCCTTTCAAAGGATCAAACGATCAATTTAGTCGTTTAGTAGCTAAGTGTCGTCCAAGTCGGGCTAACTTCTTTTGCACTTCTTGTTTTCCCTTACGTTTGAAATGAAGGGGTTAAACTTAATAATTTACAAAGGAATAACTATGTAATAAGCGGTCTGATAGGCGGTCTTATCGCTCAAGAGCTATCTCTCCCATATTAAATTTGTTCATCACCTTCCCCATCGAAATTTCTTGCAAGTACACGGCTGGACATAGGCCTTTATTTGGCCTCGCTTGGTATTCATATTATTAGATATTAAGTTTTCTGTATAGAGCATTTAGTAACGCAATCAAAAATTTCTGTGCCATTACATCGTCAAATTTCCAAAATAACAGAAAGGTGAAAAAAATCCAAAAGATTTCCCATATATATATAGATTTCCCTTTATGTGCATAGAAATTACCTATTTTATTGCACTCTAGCGCACCGGCTTCTCACGGGTATTAAACAAAAAAATATTTTTTCATCCCTACCTTTTTGAAAAATATTCTATAGCCTATGCTAATCAGGGAAAATTTAGGATTCAAATTGTAAAAGAATTTTTCAAACCGGTCGAGTAGTTTCGGAGCCTATTCAATCCAAACAATCAAATCTTTCCCTGTTAACAAAAACTGACACGTATCATTTCCCGTCTGCTGACAATTACAAGCTTATTTTGTCCAATTTAATAATAAAACCAAGAGACGCAGACGGAAAACGCTAACGCAGACGTTCTCATTACGCCCTCATTGGGGCGTTCTTAGAGTGGAACTTAAAAACGTCTCCACAGTGAAAAAGGTGCTGAGTTTGCGATTTTTCCTCTTTATTTTTACATTATAGTGGTATAGGTACCTTTTTTCTTTTTCGGCGAGGAAATTAATTTATAGATAAACTGGTCTGGGGGGACCAGAATTATGTGGTATCCCTTACGTAGAATTATGTCGTATACCTTACTTTTGTCTAGAGCGCACTTTAATAAAGATAATACATAATCAAATAATTTACAGTTACTCTAGCCTATAAGGCCAATTAAGGCCGATTTTTCGAGAAGGAAGCCAAGAGGAGGATCCAGCTAGGCTGGGCAGCGTTCGGAAAACTACGTCGAGTCTTCTCGTCATCCATACCGCAATGTTTGAAAACGAAAGTTTTTAATCAGTGCGTCCTACCAGTCATGACCTACGGAGCTGAGACGTGGACACTCACGATAGGGTTGGTCCACCAGTTCAAAGTCGCTCAGCGCGCTATGGAAAGAGCTATGCTCGGAGTTTCTCTGAAGGATAGGATTCGTAACGAATACATCCGACAGAGAACTAAAGTCATCGACATAGCTCAGAGAATTAGCCAACTGAAGTGGCAGTGGGCCGGCCATATTTCGCGAAGAACCGATAACCGCTGGGGTAAACGTGTTCTTGAGTGGAGACCGCGACTCGGTAAACGTAGTGTAGGACGCCCTCCGACCAGGTGGGATGACGATCTGCGAAAGACTGCTGGCAGATGCTGGATGCGACAAGCCGAAGACAGGGCGCTATGGCGCTCATTAGGGGAGGCCTATGTCCAACAGTGGACTAACATAGGCTGATGATGATGATGATGATGATAAGGCCAATACTAGAATTAGTAGTTACATTTCGTAATATTATTTGAGAAAGCGAAATAAAGATAATACAAAATCAAGGTTATGCTACTTTATAAGTTGAGGAAGGTAATTTAATTATACGTAAGTATAAGTTACATAAGTTAAGATTATATTTAAGCACACTTTTATTAATTCTCTACTATAGCTCTACTGTAAAGTCATGTCAGGAGGCGGGCGAAGAGACTACGCCGTAGTTTTTAACTTTTGTCGTCTCTTCTTCAACTTACATATTATCAAACCTGTATAATTGTGCAAAAATAAATGATTTGATTTGATATTTATTATTATTTATACTCACTGGCAACAACAGTAGTATCCGCGGAACTAGTTTTCGACCGCTCTCTCACAAGCGCTGCATACATGTATAGTAGGAACACCATACTTCCAATGTAAAGGTAGAGGTAGAAACCCTGGGCGGAAAAACAAATTCACATGTAAAATTCACTTCAAAAATTTATACAAAATTTATTTATGTAACTAAATTAGAGCTAGTATTTACAATTAAAACAATTGAGCTAATTGCAGTCTGTTGCAAGCAAACTACAGGTAGCTCAACTGATCCATATCAATACCAGTTGGAAGTCTACCCAAGATGCTGGCGGCATTGCCTCTCTGTATTGCAATGCTGATTATTAATTATTACCGAAATTATCAAAGACCAAACGTTTTGAATAAATTGATGTTCTTACAAAAAATTCGCATTTCAAATTCCTGAATATTAACTTTGTTTTAAAGTTTTATTAGACAAAATTATTCCTCTGTGGATCAACTTTTAATGTTTTGACTTAACTTTTCGTATTTTACCACCTCGATCTGTTTGAAGGTATCAAATAACGTAAAAAACATTCAACAGAAAGTTCAGGAAATATGATAAGTAGTTACTTATCGATAATGGAACGGAAATTGCAAATGTCCCTTATTCAATCTTATATCCTTCTATCATCATCATCATCAGGCTATAATAATACACAGCTGGACAAAGTCCTCCCCGAATAAGCGGGATAGATGGCATTATTTATCATTTGGGGGTTATTGCCCATGATCCCCACGCTGGGCATGCGGGTTGGTGATCGCAGTTCGGTGGAGTTATTCTGCAGAGGGCGCTGCTGCCCGCCCCCCGCTATGTCTCCCTTAGTTGCCTCTTACGACACCCACGGGAAGAGTGGTGGTGGTGAAATTCCGGCACCACACAGCTTACTTCTATACTCCTTTAAAATGACTCTAAAACCTCCTGATGACTCTAAAAACTCCTTTAAAATAACTCTAGTCTGTTAGATAAATTGAATTGAATAAATAAATAATAAAAGTCTATAAACATCGACACGGATAAAGGTAACCAACATAAAGCGTCCTACACACTGCAATAAGCCCATTTATCTAGAGGTCCATATATCACGGTGCTTACCTCATAAAACGAGGGTGGAATGTAGGTGGAGATGACCTCAGCCATGGGGAAAGCGATACCCATTACCACCAACAGCTTCCCGTAGAGGGCAGATAGAGTAGTTGCCAATGCGTCACCCCTGAAAAACATAAATTATTGTACTATCTGTGATAGATGAAAAAGGTCTTCTGTTGAGGTCGTTCGTTCATTGAGGTATTATTCGATATTGTACCATCAATGGTACTGTGGCAATTATTGTTTGCCATTTTTCCATTACTAGAATTAATTCCTAACCTAAAGAACTTTATTTATCATAAAAACTTTACAGTTCACTTAAAATGAGAGCAATCTAAACAGTAATTATGTTTTATTTTGTAAACCGGTGTACATTCAGAAAATCAGTAAAAACCAAAATGTTATTGTCATTAACGTAAAAACAAATGTATGGCGAACTTAAATTTGATATTTTAGATATTGGTTTAAAATCATTTAGGGCATTGGCTAAATGATTTTTAATTTCCTAAACTCCAATTTTCCTGATGCAAACCCTACTACAATCCTAACATCAATTAACTCCATCCGTACATATTGTCTTTATAAAGGGTTCTGTTTCTGTTATAGTTAGTAAGTACTAGAAACAATCAAATCTTTTCTCTTTATAGATATAGAAGACATAATACTATACTTCATATTGAAAAGTCAATTTGTCAAAGGAAAACAGTGACAAATTCTACCAGAGGAAACGCAAAAAGGAAATTGTTGGAAACATTGCAATACTCTACATTTCATACCTTCAGAGCGCAGACGTTTATTTCCTATTTGTTTTACGAGCGGAACCTGACCGAACCTTTGGGAATTACCAGAGACAACAGAGGTGGATTTATCGAAATTAGGGGAGAGATTCCTTCCCCCCCTTTCTTTCATATAATATCGTTATAGGTACTTACCTACTTTAATTAGGTAGGTAATTTGCCTTTTTCTGACCCATGTTAAGGAGAAATGAAATTAATAAAGTTGAGAGAGGTAAGGGGCCTTCAGCTCTACGAATATAAACCCAACACCGCTACCGCACAAATGTCATCTGATGCTGTTGGATTAAAGTTATCTAATTTTTACGAGTTAAGTCTAGTGTGACAGCACTTTTTTGAGCTATGCGTTATTAGCGGTGCGGGCCTGATCTGCGAAAAACTTTACCCCCTGTAAGTTTTGAATCGCTGCTGTTTCCTGGTATAACAGTCTGATTCTGCCCTGCCCTGAACCCCAAACGAAATAAATAAAAGAAGAAATATTAGATGTAGAAGCCAAGTCGGCTGTGCTTGAACGTACGGTCAATTCAATAAACCGATGGTAGACATACTCGCACGTATCGGTTTTTTTTAGCCCCGGTATTTTACAAAAATTTTATATTTCATGTGGATCCCTAACTTTTTGGATAATTTATTCTATAGCCTATGTTTATCACGGAAAATTTAGGATTTTAATGGTGAAAGAATTCAAATCGGTCCAGTAGTAATAAGTCAGAAAACAGAAGAAGGCAGCAAGTTATTGAATGCAGAATATATTTATACAATATTAGATGGAATGTAGACGAGACTCAATCTTATAGATATCCGAAGCCGTTTATAAAAATATGTAGGTAACATTTAAGTTTTATTATTTTAAGTTTTCACTTCACTGTACCGAGATATGTAATTTCAAAGCTCTATCTTATTTCGAGCTTTTCTGTGCCTAAATAAATTAATTTATTGAAATCTCGGATAGTGTACCCAAAAGTTAACGAAACCCGGTTGAATAAGCTTACGCCAACTGTTTAGCTTTCACATAGGACCTTCTTTCTACACAAATTTTAGGTTCCTTAAATAATAATGCAATACGTTTTTTACTTACCAGAACATTCAACTTAAATGTTCTACGGATATTTATAATATCTTGAACGCGTGTTCTTAACACGCTTCATCTAGACTAGCGGTTTATGGCTTTCAATTAATAATTAAGAAAATAATAAGTTCATAAAGTTAAAAGCTAGTTTACTAATTTTACAACTACTTACTACAAACTTTAAGGGTACGAATATGCCCAGATTAAGTAACATGTCATTTACATTTTCATTATAAAACACTATCATTTCTAACATTATTTATTACATAACCTGGACGCACGTTGATCTCTCTATCGCAAAGTTTTCGGAAAAATCTGTTAACTTAGCAAATAATGTTACGAGTAGTAAACACTTTGTATTCATGTAAATGTATTTGCTAAGTCAACAGATTTTTCCGAATACTTTTCCGATACAGATAGTTTATTCGCAACTTTTCCTTTCCTCGGATTTGTTATTCACACATAAAAACGGAAGGTTCATTTGCAATGTTTACCAAGTGAAAATAGGTAACAAACGGTCCCACGCAATGTTCAGTGAGGTAACATAAATAATGTATGATGGAACGACAAAGCAGGTGACAGTGTCAAAGTTGACTCGGTAATCCGATAGTACGCTCTGGGATTATCACTGAAGAGATGAACAATTTCATTTACGGTGGATTTAATCTGGGTTCAGGTATAATAAGCTGTTTCGGTCGGGTTAGGGCGCTCTAATCTCAACCTTGATAAAGTTACTCCGCATTGATAGTTTTCCGATTTTATCTTCCTAAATTCTTGCAAAAAGTTTCAGTGTGTATTTGTTTATTCAAAAATAGAATATGATTTATTGTCAAATGTAACGAGCTACAGCAAAGTCGTCGTTAAAACATAGTGCGCGCTACAATAAATTTATAATTCGGAATAGTCAGACGACATTACACATACGTACATGTATCAACGTTCGTAGTAAAAGACAAAGAATGAGGGTAGATCGGTACGCTGCCAATAAAAACTAACTCGCAGTGACTTCAGTAATTCCGTCGCTCGAGACTGTACCAAAATAATGGAAAGCGCAAAACTCAAATCATGGTTGATATACTGTTATAAATGACTTTAATGGCCCTATTTATCTATTTATTACCTCCATTCTTACAGAGTAGGTAGACTTCATATACTTTCATTCACCTCGAGTACTCTGGCTTTTTTCTTAAGTATATCTGCCATCTAGTACCCTTAACACAAGCTCTGCTTAGCTTAGGCTTATATGATGGGGTGTTAATTGTCCAGCATTATTCATTTATATTATAAATTTTATTCTCTTTGCACAGAGAGCTTATAGTTATAACTAGCAATAAAATAAAAATAAACAGTGCTAGACTATCTATACAGCATAATCTAGCAATATGATGCGAGACTGGTCCATATTGTTTGTGTTAGATAAATATGTGTTACAAATGTATTCACCACAAAGTTCTAAGCAATTTTCATTATCTCATAAGTTACTGGAAGACTGCATCGCCATGTTTTTAAAAATACAATGGAACACCTAAGTATGTTCCAACATCTCACGGAGAAATACCGGCCAAGATTCCTTGACCTCTCCTTTAGCTCCTAAGCCATGCAATTGAATAACATTCTTCGAGCAAGATATGTCATTGTTAAATGGTTTGGGGGTAGGCATGCGATTCCCCTCTCGGGCAGGGTCAGTTGCCATGGCAACGTGTTACGTGCGAGTTCAGGACTCGACAAACGGACATTGACGGTATCTTAAATCTGAAGTTGACCTGGTAAACGAAATACCTTCGACGGAGTTTGAATGATAATTTGAGAGCGATTTTTCAAGCTCCAATGAAGCACAAAGTTTAGAAGTAACTTTTTTCATCTTTGTCTGTTTTTGCATTGGCCTGTGTGATGTTTGAAAATTTTGTTATCATTGTGCAATTTTTAAACAAAATAAGTTTTAATTGAAGTTTTTAGGGTTCTGTTTTCAAATCACTCACAGAACCCAACCCATTGATAATGAATGAAGATTAAAGATGAAGATGTTGAGTAGCTCAGTTGCAAAACTGGCTAGTTAAGTAAAACCAATTACTGAGAAAAACGCAAAAAACTCTCATTCTTTATTTATGGTTTTTTGTGTTGCGTTATTGACTTAATCGGGTAGAATAGTATATAGGGATTAGGTTAGAAATAATAAGAGGTTGATTTTTATTACATATTTTTGTTAAAAAAGGATAGAAAAGTCTAAGTAACCACTTTTGCAAGTGAACTAGCAAACTAGTCAGTATTGCACCTGTAATTAATCAACATAGCAACTTTTGCAACGTTTTAATGCTACAATATAAAATTAAAACATCTTTCTTACAGCTTTGTAATCACATTTTCATTCAATTCTTATGCCATGTCCACATCTACGAACCGCGCCTGCAATGCAACACGAATTTTGCCTTACATTGCCGGCTTTCTGGCACATCTACGAAGCGAGCCTGCAATGTACCTAATGCAAAATTTCGTGTTGCATTGCAGGCGCATTTCGTAGATGTGGACGCGCCATTACACACAAAATACTTAATTCTGCAACCTCTTCCATAACAGTGTTCTCGTCATCAGTTTCTTCTTGAAGACTGGTCTCGTTGCTGGCAGCGACACTCATTGAAGATGAGGCAGTTGGTGGATCTTCTTCATTAGCATTGTTGCTGCCAGGGTTATTACTACCCAGTAGATCGGCATAGAATTTAAGGCATTGGCGGCTGTGCCATTCTGAGCCAAAATGTTTTTGAATAAGTTCCTAATATCTCTTAATTTTGCTACATTAACTTCAACTCTAATATTTATTTTGTTTGGTGCAATGTCGGCGAATGATTTATTCTTTTTGCAAATGTTTCCATAGTTTATCGTCTCTGAAGCATAGTACGGTTCTCCTTTTACAGCAATCCGATTGGACCTGTCCTTTCGAAAAGCAAAAAGTGCGCCAATTGCAGATGTTAGAACGTAACATACCAACTTTTGCAAAAGTAATCCAAAACGAGCAACTTTTGCAAGTGACATTCACGGTAAACTAGCAAGTTTTGCACGTTGACTCAGTTTTTGATGCTAATTTGTACGTAAACTAAACACTTTAGAAGGTTTATTTCAATTCGGTCATTTGGCCTTAAAGACGATCTATTGACTTCTGTCACTAACTCACATCCGGTTAAAAATTGATAACTGGGCTACTCGTATTAGGTATCTAATTTAACTTTTAATTGTGTGGTTACTAGTTATACATACATATATCAAACATCAGAATCAAATACAAAATCTCGTAAATAATCAAATTAAAGTTTAATCTGTTTTTATTATCTATTAATGTAAGCGGGTTAACCACGAACCTAGTTTGTGTACGCATACTTGTATGCGCTTTATCGCGTTGTATGTGCTTACAATACAACCTGAGCCTCACTCACCCTGATGAAGTCCCTCGTTTAGGTATAAAACGTTGATCTTTCAACAAAAACTAGGTCTTCATAAAGAATCCCTCAAGTTTTATAGTTTTATAAGTATTTCATCATCATCACCATCATCATCACCAGCCTATAATAGTCCACTGCTGGACATAGGCCTCCCCTAATGAGCGCCATAGATGGCATTATCATTTGGGGGTTAATGCCCCCAAACAAAGGTAACTCTAATAAGTAACGTGTAGATATAGCCTGCTACTACAAGCAAGAAGAAAATAACTCTTAAGAAAATGCCACGAGAACTAACTATGGAAACCAGCTTTAATAATGTTTAAAATAAACACTGAAAACTTTGTTCATAGCCATAACGCTAAATAAGCGCAATTTTCTACAGCCTCGCACCATTATTCAGAATCTCAGGAAGAAAAAGTCTCGTTCGTTTTTGTACATTGCTCGCAAAAACAACTAGCTACGGTGGCTTAAATGTCTTTGTTTAAGTAATAAGTTTTTTAATCAGTTTTATATCAGACTAGCGTCCCCCCCGGCTCCACACGGGTATTTTAATAGATTATGATATTTTTAATAGATAGAGTAATTGAAGAGGCAGGTTTTTGTATCAGCATTGAACCCGAGCGAAGCCAGAACGTGTCGCTTGTATAAAAAAAATAATTCCGGGTCCATCGTCCGTACCAAATTGAGTAGGTACCGATCAGAGCGATACCAGTCCTGGTAGTACTTGGATGGGTGACCGCGTCATGTCATAAATAAAGGCTTTTAGCTTGTGTTTCGAATTAAAAAACTGTTTTTGGATTCTTTTTGTGAAATACTTATATTATATGTGTTGGTGATGGTAGGAACACTGCGTGTGCGAACGTCTCGCACTAGGCCGGGTTTTCCCTAGCTTGAGACTGTTTTTTTTTATGAGTGATCTGTATAGTAACTTAAGTGACGAGTGATCCTTATAAAATGTCTCCTTTAAAAGATGTAGCAAATAAATAGAGCCAAGGTAGAGCCTAAGTAGGCAAGTAATAAGCAAAACAAAAAAGAGCGTTCAAATACTTTTTACTAATACTTTTCTCTTAATTCTTTCCTTCAATGAAAGAGAAAGCATCATAAAAATAAAATGTTCCTCATAAAATGTTTATAAAGGTTTTTAATCCAATAATGTAGGTACTACCTTCCTATTTAACGGCGGCAACGAGAAAGTAGTCTCGAGACGACCGACGTGTTTTACCTACCGAGTTTTATGTGAGGTAATGTTAACTAAATACATAATAATATAATATATGTACATGTATATCAGTCATCTAGTACCCATAACACAAGCTCCTGGGGCTAGATGATGTCTGGATTGTCCAAAAACAAAAATATATACTTCGGAATAACGTTTAGTAACAGGTAATTCAATTTTTGGTGACCAATATTTAAGTACTTATGTACCTATTAAATTTTATTTTTATTATTGAATTTCGTCAAAACATATAATACATAAAAAATTGTTATTTTTTCAACTTCTTAAATAAAATACGTAGGTAAAAAAACATTTTTATAAATAGGACGCGAACTTCAAATTCTTAATTGAATGGCGCCAAGATCAAGCGCCAATAATTTTATTTTTATTTACTTATATCATTTTACAATGTACCTACCTATTTTACTTATAAATATTTTATTTATTCTAGATATTTTGAACAAAGAACTTGAAACTAGGATGATGGGCTCTAATGCCAACTCTGAAACTGCGAACAATAATTAATAAAAAAATTATCCATAATCCTTTTCAGAATGTAAGATATTTAATATCCAAGACATTTTATAAATTAAAATTGTTCAATAAAAAAAAATATCCATAATCCGTTTCAGCGTCTCAGATATTCAATATCCAAGACATTTACGAATAAATATTGTTCAATAATCAATTTCAGAGTCGCAGGTAATTAATATCCTAGACATTTAAGAATTTAAAAACAGGTCAATAAAAAAAATAACATCAATAATCCGTTTCAGCATCTTAATATCCAAGACATTTATTAATTAAAAAGTTTTATAAATAAAAAAAATTTAAAAGGTAGTAAAATATAAGTTCACTCACGCGCTAATGACGTGCACGTGTTGCATAGGCGTGGGTCGCGACGAGGCTCTGCGGGCCGGCGGCAGCGGTGCTGGCCCGACGCCGGCCTGCCCGTACACCATCGGCTGCAGGGATAGCGAACCTCCCAGGTTCATTGATGGCGTACTTGGTACCCTGGGACACGAATAAAGACTTTATTAACCCGGTGGTTATAGGTAGATCAATAACCTCCGAAAGGCGACTTATTGGGTAGATCAAGGCAAATAACTTTTGTTTTATGACTTTCACTATCGCAACCCCTTTCCTGTATGTACATATAACAGAAAATATAGTTTACCAGCGGTGAACCCGGCTTCGCAAAATTCAAAACTTATAAAAATTTTACACACGTAAGTACATATATACATACATTATTATACTACTTTGAGTTTCATTATTGAAAATTCCATACGGATACTTATATCTTTTTTGAAAACTTTTTATAGCTTATGTTCATCATGGATAATTGTTGTTGTTCTGTGGATCAACCATACAAAAAAGTCGCTAGCAACTCTACGCATCCAATACAATAACGTTTTCAGGATGATGTTGCGACTTCCTCGCTTCTGTAGCGCATCGGGGATGTTTGCGGAATACCAAACTGATGGTTTTGATGCTATTATCCGCAAAAAAACTGCCTCCCTGATCCGCAGAATAAGGGATAGTCGCAACAGCATCCTGATGACATTATCGAACAGATGCTCCTCATCATTCTGGATAAGCCTTATCCGGAATGCGATATAAAGACTGTTTCACTTTTATTTTAATACCTTATACTAACACCTAGGTTAAGTCATCTTTTGTTTTTATGTGCTACTAACACTATGGATTGTCAATTGTCCGAAATAAACAAATTTTATTTTTTTATTTATTTTATAATGTAGGATGCTAATGATGAAAGATTTTTTCAAATCGGTTTAGTGGTTTCGGAGCCTATTCAATTAGGTAAAACAAACAAACAATCAAATCATTGTTTGTTTGTTCAATGTGTAAGTTTGTACAAATTATAAACAACTCTGCGAAGCTGAACTGCTGACTGAACTGTTTGACATAAAATTAAGGTACACCGCAAAAAGACTCAAATCTTCACTCAAAAACCAGCCTTGTAAAAAAACATGGTTTGACATAAAATCCCATTATCATCATCATCAGGCCACACCAGTCCACTGCTGGACATAGGCCTCCCCTAATGAGCACCATAGCGGCCTGTTTACAGCTTGGCGCATCCAGCATCTGCCAGCAGTCTTTCACAGATCTGGCCGGAGGGAGTACTAAACTACGTTTACCGAGTCGCGGTCTCCACTCAAGAACACGTTTACATAAAATCTCAATTAACCACAAGCCTGCGAGAGGTTGTAGCTATAGAATTGGACATGGACACCATTGCGTAGCTGAAATGGCTAGGCATTGTGAAGGTGAAACTCATACCCCACTTCAAACTTTCGAGATGTCTCGGTGCCAAGGGTCGTCCGTCGTCCTAAGGGTGGGATGAGGGCTGTTTTCTCGTGAATCGTGAAGTTCAGGAATTATTTCCTGAACTAATTCCTGAACCTCACGAAACATGGTTGGAAAATCGTGAAAATTAGGATTCATGAACTTCACGATTTTAAAACTACTAGGGAAGGAAAACTTACAAACCTACAAAAATTGTGGTTCAATAGAACATCATTTTATGAAGATGTTCATTTTCACTGTGTTAACCTAAGTTTTATTAGGAAGGTATTTTAGAATTTATGTGAGATTATAGAAACACGGGGTAAAGAAAGAAAATTAATTAATTTCGGTACAAAAATTACAACAATGAGAAAACAAGTCTTTATTAGATTTTCCTCTGCCGTAATTTCCCAACAGCAGATTAAAAAGGACGATCAGAGATTATGAAGTTAAGTACGAATATAGTTAATATTGTTATTAAGGTTATGCTAATAAGGTACCTATCTATATCTATACCTACTAATATTATAAAAAGGAAAGATTTGGTTGTTTGAATGAAGAGGCTCCAAAACTATTGGTCCGATTTGAAAAATACTTTCCTGCTTAGAATCCTAAATATCCCCTAAATTTTAGGATTCTGTATAAAAACTTCAATAATGTAACCGAACCTGTAAGAGTGTGTAAAAAGTTATATATTTTTGTTAAATACCTGTGCGAATCCGGGGTGATCCGTATTTAATAAAGTTTTAACCTTAATTTACACAATAATGGTGCCTTCTTCTATTCTATGTTATTACATTCTACCTTCTCACCTCATCGGTGACTCCATATGCACACGGTGTGAAGAACACGATGGGGCCGGTTGATGCGGATGAGGCGGCAGCGGCGGCGGACTGCTGTGCCGGCTCAGGGTCTCCGGAGACACCAGCGCAGCCCCCGCGGACGCCGGACTGGGTAAAGGCGGAGCGCTGCCGGCAGATACCTCGGACTCCGCCCCGAAGCGATCCAACGTGTTCCGAGAGACATGGGAGCCTCCTGATATGTTGTTTGCGGGGATGGAGTAGCAACTGTGAAGATGAAAAAACTTTTATTTAAAAATTTAATTATTTTAATCTAGATGAATGTTGTAGCTCCATGCTGTAGCAGAAGAAAAAAGTAGAAGTACTGTAGTGTTATAAAGAGTTGTAGAGGTGTAAACTACGGATCAAATAAATTTCTCAAGTCAGCCATATTTGAGAAATTCTTTAATTTGTGCTAAGATAGATTATTAATTATTGAAATTATAGAAACAATATAATAAAGTAATGACAAGTAAAGGTATAACCAGGCATTTATCATGATTAGAATTTTGAAGTAAATATTTAAATGACATTAGTATCATATCATAAATCTAAACATGATAGTATCAAAAAATAAAATATAATAAAAAAATCTTTTACTAAGTTATAAATGGTATTCGTGATTACTAATGCTACAAGCGCTAAGTTTTTATCAAGGAATATTAGGTTTTAATAAATAACCTGTAGTTGTGTAGTATTTAGTTTGACCATTATTACATCATTCATCAATTCGATTCGATCAGACTGTTCGAATTGAACTCTAACTAGATTCTTCAGACCTAAACAGAACCTGAATTTGACCGAGCAAAGACTAAAAATTAATGCATTCAAAAATCCACATAAAGATAGATAAGTTATGAGCTTCAATTTTCCCATACCTACATGTGGCTTGGCTTTACGTTTTCGAGGACTGCACTTGTGTGAAATCATATCTTGAGCCTGTCGTTGCCGGCTTTCATATTAATTAAGGAGCTCCTCGTCCTTCTTTTAATTAAAATTTACCCCGTTTCATCCTGTCTTCTGTAAGTATGTAGATAACTACGCGTCTGATAATACGTTTCTACCCTAGGTAACTAAGGTGAGTTTTTATCATTTTATCTATACTAATATTACAAAAAGGAAAGATTTTATTGTTTTTTTGAATTGAATAGAAAGACTCCGAAACTGCTGGACCGATTTGAAAAACTCTTTCACCATTAGAATCCTAAATTTTCCCTGATGAACAAAGCCTACAATTTTAGGGATTCGCATGAAAAATTAAATTTTTGTTAAATACCCGTGCTAAGCCGGGGTGGACCCGTAGTGATACTATAAGTTGATGGTGACTTAGCTCGAGTGATGGTCGTTGGTCCTGATACATCGACGACAGATGATTTAGATGATATCAGTTTGATGCGAGTCAGCCGAGCACGCGCACACAAACAAGTGCGTTATCGACAATTAAAAAAGTCAAATTTTTATTCTTTTTCACGAAAGAAGAATGCAAAATTCTGCGAAATGTTAAAGATACCTTATATTGATACCAAGTTTATCAAAATTGCTTCAGCCGTCTGGATGCTTCGAGGCTATCGAGTATCATATAACCACTTAGCTAGTAATTAATCTTTTACCTAAAAACTTATATCGCCGAGTAAAAAGCTTTTGAACTCCACTATGTACAAATATACCTAATATGATTCCTCAATCACGTCTAGAATCAAAGTTCAATCAATAAGCGATTCAACCAGTTTATCCGAATTTATTTTTCATCAATCTCTGACAATCCCTCGCCGGATTCAGCATCAGAGATCAGAAGTCATGTAAATTGACAGCTCCCTCGCCCCTAATTGTAGGTACATAGCTATATTTTACATCACATGCTGACTTGCAAATTTATACCGATAATTTAGAGAAGCTTTCAGCGGCTCAAGTTTTCCCGATTGGAGCGAAATTTCTATCCTCCTCTTAAATAACTCTCAAGCATTCGTTTTGCCAGAGCTACCTGCTTTTATCGGGCAATCGATGGCTGATTCATTAATATCTGAGTGCAAGTAGGTATACATACCACTGCCAAAATTATCTTCGAACAGCATTTTATCAATTATTGCACGGCTCAGTGATTTCTTGTGTGTCTTGTCTTACAAACAAAAGGTATACAAAAAAGATTTTATAAACGTAGTATAACTATGTGTACAAAAGTCAAACGGCAACGTGTTCGTCAGTCGAAGTTCTAAGCTTTCAAAACCTCTTTGCTGCTCATATCAAAGTGGTGGTTTGGTTTCCTTTTGCTGTTTATTTTATTTCCACTGCGTAACGTAACATTTACACAACAAATATTAGCTATTCTAACTTCTTGTTTTCGCAGGAAAGCGGAACATGCGACACAAAGCAAAACAATGGTATCGATCGTGCCGTTTATAAATTAAAGCCTTCCGGCGCCGCTAGTGTTTATATGAATAAATTTAATCAGTTGTGTTATAGCTGAATTACTAATGGGATAATTAAATAGTGGTAGAGTAAATCAGCAGCTGAAGTTGAGTTTTCTGCACTTATAAAATGAATAATTCATGAGCATATTTTCGGATTATTTTGATTAATGGTTGGAAAATCGTTTCCGGAGATTGTTAGGTTTTAGCTTCCCTGACCCCTGATTCCCTTCTTATGGGATTTTAAGCGTCTTCGTATCACCATGTTCTTTGGTAACAAGGATACGGTCATGCCCAAAATGGCCTTCTTGCCCATAGTCTCGTTCAGCTGGTCCAGTTGACTGAACAACCAAAAGCGTTCTTTCAGAGTTCTATTCCAGTAAACTGTACCACCGAAGTTTTTTCATTTCGGCACCACCGTAAACATCAAATGACAAACAGCTGAAAACTTTGAAAATGTTGAAATTTGATCACTGCACCATTTAGGGGCAGACGGTATAAATCGAATGACGTCCATGGGCAGGCAGCCCCATTTCCGGATCAAATATGGCTGCGTTCAATTTCCGGAATTGTCTGTAGAAGATCCAGCGGACGAACCTGCTATGGCAAGCGGAAAATGTTAGCTATTCGGTCAACGCAAAACAAAACAATAGCGTTTGCAAGCTTGCAAATGAACAAAGAGCTAACCGCTGCAATTAAACATGATCAATGAACGGTAAGCTCAGTTAAGCGCATTTTATCAGATATATATTATAAGATATGACACACAACACAATAATATTGTGTTGTGTGTCATATCTTATAATATATGTATTATTTATATATATATATATACATATTATGTATTATTTACTATGAAGCTTTGATAGTTTTTTTATTGTGTATGTACGCACTACGTTAGTTTTGGCGGCAAAGATGAAATCAACCCTGAGTTACCTGAGTATATTTTACATCAAAAGGCACAATTTTAGGTTTTTGAATCTATATTCTGGTATATGGAATTCCGAAGTAGGTACCTAATACTTTGGCTTGGTGTACTTCAATTGATACTTGCCAATTACAATTTGACGTATAACGCCGTCGCCGTCGTCTGTCCAATTTCTTTCTGAACACAAACCTTTCCTTTATTTGAATCCCTTCAGCAATAAGTGCTTTTATTTGACAGCTGCCGCGTCTTCACAAAAACTCCTGTTTCCATCCAAAGAACTTTTTTCCCGGTTAGTTGTTTGATAATAAAATAGTGCTAGGTAGGCAAATAAGGTAGTGTGTAAAATACAAATATTTTGAACACTTATATTTTGTTTTTTTAATTAAAGAACATAACAGTAAATGATTAGATTCTACTCCCTATAATTAAAACGTGCACTTTGTTCACCGTACGAGTATAGTCGGCTTTATTTTAATCAGAGACAGACCTACCCTGGCATATCCCGGATTAACAACCATACCATTTGATTGTTCGATTTATCTGTTTCAATATTTGTATTGCAGGAAGGGTCACAAAGCTGCTTTTTAACAATATAAGCCACGCGTGGTTGGATACCTACCTACGTAATGTAATTGAGTATTTTATTGCCTGCAATATTCTTATGCTTTCATTTTTACAGGACTCATAAATTTATAGATTTCAGCAACGAAGCAATAAAACACCTTTAGTATAAAAAAACCATTGGCTTGCAAGAACCACGGCGACTAAAACTTGTCGCCTTGCTAGAGAATTTTGGCGCACAGTTAAAGTTAGATTTATTGTTCGCCAAACATTGCTACGGCGTAGAATCTGCGTCGTAGACTGTAGCGTAAATTGGCAGTTATCGTAGTGCCGTGTAGTACGTACGTAGTGCCCGTAGTGGCGTAGCACTCGCTTTCGTTGGCACGCCGCCCGCCCTCGGCCGGCGCCCGCCCTGATCAATGGGCATCTACAACAAGACTACTTTCACGAGCGTATTTTGAGACACTTTCTTTTAGATGCAACGTAAATATAAATCGGGCTTTCATTGATAAGTTTGGTTAGTAGTTTCGAGAATTGATTTTGGATTTTAATATTCTGGCTAGGTTTCTCTTTGATGATCTAGTATTCATAGATAAAAAGGTATAAAGGAAAAGATATCTAAAATATAAATAATGTCACAAAAATGCAGGTTCAAGTACAATGTAAGTTGTACATTTTTGAGGTGCTAATTAAAATTGAAGAAAAACCTACGATAATTCTTAATTATACAAGTAGTACAAGTACACATTTTTTGAGATGCAAATGTTAGAGCAAGGACTTACATAATTGAATTTCTAGAGCAAGATCTTACATAATTAAATAACTATGGCTCTGGCATTGCATTGAACAACTGAAAACTCTGAAATTCACATGTGAAAGTTGACGAAATAACGTTTCACAAAGGCAGCCGTGTGAAACAGTCTGGTTCTCTGCATGCAGCATTCATTAACGCAAAATAAAACCGTGTCTACTGCTATTTATTCTTTGGTGTCGTTGCCGACGCTTTTTCCTGTACTTCACACTTTTCTTGCTTTTTCATTTTCATTTTATGTACGCAGTCTTGTTTTGAGTAACAAAGATGCAAAGAACCCGCGAGTATTTTTATTCAGAAGAGGATTTTTTACAAAACAGAAGAGTAAGAAAGCATTCATACCCCAACGGACTTTAAAAAAAAATTGCAGCTAATTGGTGCACGTTGGTGAAAACGATTCTAACAAAACAAAATAATATAAGGAAATTTTGATAAAAATTAAAACCAAGAACATAAATTCGCGTTCAATTGTAACAACAACCTATATTTGAAAGTAAGAACCACGGAGATCTTTATCGTTCAAAGCAATGCAGTAGGTACTATAATAAATATATTTATTATATCCTTATTAAGTTTGATATTGTTTATTTTTAAATATATTGATACTGGTATAAATATGGATCAGTTGAGCTACCTGTCGATTGTTTGCAACAGTTTCAAGTTACCTCAAATCCAATGATCCAGTTGTAGATACTAGTGCCTACTAATTAATTTCTATTATTTCGTTGTAATTATTTTTGTTAAATAATGTTGGTTAACATAAAAACGGAAGTTCAGTACATTAACCAGGCTGAGATTTCTTGATAAACTAACTATTTATAGCGCAGCTTTGCTTAGTAGGAAATGCACAAGCATTTCCTGATACAAATTATTGAGAAAAGGTACATGACTGGGAGATACTGAAATAAATTATTCTGTTGTTTGGTTTCGTTGGAATGTTTGGTTGGATAATGTTAATAAACTAGCCTGTCGGATGTAAAGTGGCCAGAGAGGTTGATAGTAGCGATGATAATTACTACCTAAATATGATGTTTATATTTTATATCAAAACCCAGGGTGGTGGTTAACTCGCTCAGAATCATACAAAATTTGACAGTTTTTTATGACATTTTGTACAGTAAAAGTAGCGGTACGCTCCGCCTTCTTCTCCTAAAAAAAAATTATGTTCACACACACATACACGTTGTATGTAACCCACATTAATGAAGTCATCATCATCACATCATCACCAGCCTATAATAGTCCACTGCTGGACATAGGCCTCCCCTAATGAGCGCCATAGATGGCATTATCATTTGGGGGTTAATGCCCATAATCCCCACGCTGGGCATGCGGGTTGGGGATCGCAGTTTGGTGGAGTTGTTCTGCAGAGGGCGCTGCTGCCCGCCCCCCGGTGTGTTTCCCTTAGTCGCCTCTTACGACACCCACGGGAAGAGATGGGGTGGTGAAATTCTATGCCGGCACCACACGGCGATGCCGGCACCACACGGCGATTAATGAAGTATCAATATTTATTTGGAAAATATTCCTATGTACGTTCATAAGGGGTAAAGTAGATATCAAATGGTGAAAGATCGGTCCAGTAGTTTCCGAGTCTATTTAATCCAAACAGACAAACAATCTAATCCATTTTATAATATTAGTATAGATACTACTTCTTACAGAAAGTTACTCCTAAGCTACAGTCGATGAGGCAGCTATTTTAAATAAAATAATCATAATGATTGCCCGAAACATGGATCAACCCTTTTTGGCCTACAATTTAATTACATAGCGTGTTGTTACCACATACCATTGCATTTTAAAATTAATTCATCGTATTTACCTAGCAGTTCCCAGTTGCCACCCTTCAGAGTGCGGTAACCGGTCATTGACCCCGGATATTTAGGACAGTAATGTTTATAACATTCAAGAAAGTAGGGCGGGGGTGCGTGCGTAGCAGCGTAGCTTCAGTTTTCTGACGATACCCATTCAAGGGCGGGACGAAATAAGCGTTGATTAATGAAGGAATCGTTAGCAACGATTTTAAGCTTATTCAGGTGTGAAATGATATGATGCTTTTTGTACCTTGTTTATGGCGGGACTTGAATTGGTAACTTGAATATTTAATTAGGAGAACTGTGTGAAGCCAGTGATGGTACACATAATGTGACGAAAGGAATTATGAAGAGGCCCTTTATTTTCCTTTGTTTCAGTTTTAGCTATTCAGATAGCCTATCCTAGCAACTGTCGTATTTTGTAGAATAAGAAGAGCAGCCAAAGTTTGAATGGTATCTCGAACTTTGTTTGCTCTACGAGTAGGTTTCTAAGCTCGTAAGGCACATTCCCTTAATTCACAGTGCTAATACTACCGAACTTGTCTTGTCGCTTCAAGTGGCCACAAGATTCAGGTTACCTTTCTTGTGGCTCCTGCTCATTGCTCTCAGTCTCTGTGATTTTCATTTTGATCTAGCTAATTTTCCATTGCACGGGAACTTCTTTCACTCTAGCACACTTGTGTTGGAACACCGTTATTTCGTCAAATATATCATCAAAAACATTGCACTTTCACAGTTGTAAGGGAAATTTAAGCAGTGGTAATCACTTGGTGTAAATTTCCACAATAAACTAGATTTATCCGGAATATGCGCGAACGCAGCGTCCTGAAAGGACCCCAGTGTATCAACTGATCTAACTCGGTGGATTGCTGCAATCAGCAATTTCGAGATTATTGCATGGGGGCGGGACAGGAGACAAGCTCTCGGGCGAATTGCTAAATAGACGGGACCTACAGTTGTCGGCTGGTGCTGTGGCCTAAAGTGTGATGGGGTTAGGTACGATAGTTTGATTCCTGTGTGATGAAACATGATTCAACATACTCACCCATAAGCTTGAGTTCTGTCCCGTCTACTGTCAGGCAAAAGCCACAAGCTACGGTTACGTGGTAGTTTTTACCTACCACACAACATAGCTTGTGGCTTTTATTATGCCTAAGATTTCTTTAGAAGCAACAGTTGGATATTTTTTGTGGCTTACCGGAATCTTAAGGAATCGAAATCATAAATACATGCTCAAAAAGGTAGGGACAAGAATATATTCTAAATGTATACGTTTAAATAGATTTACCGTGGTTGTGGCATGCTCTTGTTAGCCCCTTGGTTAAGGTCAGATTCTGTTTAGAAAAGTTTCGTTGAACTTAGAGATCCTTGACGTTTGCTGTGTAGCTAGATAGCTAAGGAAGTTATCCTAGTGTATGAGCATGAAACGTGCGCAATGTACGGTAGCAACGTCCACGCATTGCCTGTCGGATGTAAAGTGGCCAGAGGGGTTCAGAGTAGCGACGTTAGGTACCTTTTGATATGAATAATACTAGACAGGTTGACGATCACTTCATTATAAAAATAATTTAAAAGAACGGGGAGATACCTATTGATATGTGACGTGACGCGCATCTGAACAGTTTTTTATATATGTTGATAACTTAGGAAACACCGAAATTTTCTTTAAAACTAAATACCAACGAAACTCTTCCTATGGAATAAAACATATAGTGTTTTATTCAAGTATTACACTAGGCACGTAGGTACGTATCTAGAGAAATAGTATTTCATGGTTCTTTTTTAGACATAATATGTAGTCCGGTTTTAACACCATTAGGACCATTAGGTCCTGTTGTTAAAAAGGGACCATTAGGTTTTAATGGTGAACGGAGGAAGAAGCCATAGATTTGTTTGCACACACCACCATATAATAGTCGTGCTATTGTCATTAGCGTCAACTTATAGCAATCCATCACTATGGTCACGCGCAAGGATGGAGGGGTCTACGGTACAGGACGTCCCTAATCATAGCATATTTCATACCAAGGTAGGTTAGGTACCTCCAGTTCTCTAATCAGGCCTCATACTATCCCCGTGTAAAGTTGATTGACGCACCTTTTGTTTTGACGTAGTTTGGATGCACGGTGTGCAGTACTGTGTGCAATTTTCCGGGCTATGTAAAAAGACTGCATTTCCTGGACTAAACCAAAGGATAAGATGGAGTATGTTCTACGTACAGGTTAGTAAGGGAGAAAACAAGGAGAAAAGACATAAAAAGTTACTTTTTTAGTCAAGTAATAGTAGCACCTATGTAATAAAGAGAACACTCTTTTTATATATTCTAAGGAACCTAGATAAATACTATTCTAATACAAATAATAGCAATACATGGTGAAAATATGCTCAAATTACAAATGATTTTTGTATTACCTATGTTTGTTTGGGAAATTCACCGGTATCTTTTGCCTAGCCAATCTTTTTGTAAAAACTTATTTAAGGGGCCTCTTAATATCCTAGCCAATCTTTTTGTAAAAACTTATTTAAGGGGCCTCTTAAATAAGTTTTTACAAAAAGATTGGCTTTCTATTCTGAATAAATAAATACCTACTACCTCGAGCCGATCAATATCGGTGTCAAAATATACCCTAGCCCTTAGAAATCACCCCACAGGTTGAAACTATTACGTAAGTACACAGTATCGAATCAGAGACGAACAAATAATTGGAATTAAGTTACCTAAGCAATCTCAATTAGAACAATTTCCTTCTGAATCTCCCTTTCCAGTAGCATCCGATAACGACCTTCTGAAGTCAATTGAGAGAAGGTATTGTGTTCCAGTTACAATAGGATGGGGGACCGATGAATATTCTATCTACCCACATACATACACTTACTTGCTCATATAAGCTGCTCTGAATAGGCTCAGGCTAGACGATCTCTCGGTTCTTAGTATTTATGACAAATATTGGTACAAAAACGTTATTTTATCTTCACGGACTTTCAAATAAAAATAAGTGATAGCGTAAAAACCAGTAACTCATGTTGCAAAACCCTTATGGCGCGGCGGCTACTCGCTCCGTCTTACCTGCGAGCATACCTGCCCAACCAGTTTGCGCAGGTATGAACATTAATTTTCCCGGAGGCGGAGTAAATCGCTGACATGCTGGAGATTGAACTGCGCAAATTTAATCTGCACGGTTCTGCTTGCGAGTTTGCTTGAGCGTGTAGTCGGTTATTCAAGCCAAGCTTTAGTCTGGCATAGCAAAACAGAAACCTTATTTTTTAAGCTTTTACCTTTTCTGTTGGTGACTTCGTGACGTGACTTGTCGTGTTGTTGTATTATTTACTTATCTCTTTAGTCTCTTAAAGGGTTTAGAAAATATTACAACCTCTCCATACGGACAGTTCAGCTCAGACGTACATAATGAGCTTTGCGCAGTCTAGTTTGCACGAGCTTACATGCCCTACGTGCACGTGTGGCCACTGTAGGGTGAATTTCTGATCCGTCTTATGGCACAGTCATAACTGCACAAACTGGAACGAAAGACTAAACGTGTGGCCATACTAGTTCATGTAAATTATACCTCAAAATTGTAACACGTAATGTACATGATACAATATGAATCCGGGTCACTCAAAGAATCCAAAAAATCTCGGAAAGTAAGAATGCTAGGTTAATGCAATAAATTGTATTTAATATAATAGACAATTTAAATACTCTTAAATGAAAGTTAAAAAAATATGAGTCACCATACATTTTATTTACACAAAATTACATAAAGAAAAAAAAACTGATGATCTCTCCTTAAAACAAAAATAGGAAACATGAAATTTTTGAACTTTATGACGATTTTCTTGAATTTCAATACTTCGTATTACCTCCTCGTGCTTCCATTACTGCGTTTACGCGGTTTGGCATGCTGTACACCAAGTTCCTTATACGATTTTGGGGAATATTCTCCCATTCCTCTGTGAGAGCAATTTTGAGCTCAGGAAGCGTGATTGGGGGAGGGTTTCGTTGTTTTACGCATCTCCCTAGCTCGTCCCAAGCATGTTCGATCGGGTTGATATCCGGGCTGCGCGCTGGCCACTCCATACAAGTAATGTTCATCTCTTGAAGGTAGTCATTCACAATCCTACCTGTATGAGGTCGGGCATTGTCATGCATAAATATAGCATCCTCACCCAAATTGACCATAAATGGACGTGTTCGTTGAGGATTTCTTCCACATATCTTACGCTAGTTAAAGAGCCGTTTTCTATGATCACCAGCTCTGTGCGACTTTCAGAGGAAATTCCGGCCCACACAAGTACAGACCCACCACCGTAGGCTACTTTTTCTTCGATGCATGCTTGCTTGAATCTTTCCCCTGGTCTTCTATACACTCTGTGTCTTCCATCGTGCTTGTAGAGCATAAATTTTGATTCGTCGGAGAACAATTTATTGCATTAACCTAGCATTCTTACTTTCCGAGATTTTTTGGATTCTTTGAGTGACCCGGATTCATTGCTCTCGAGTGTATTATTCGTAGTACCTAGACCCGCGAAATATGCACTGAAATAAAATATTACCTAAGTGAAATTATTTAGTATTCGGTATTTTTCTACTAGGGAAGGAACGTGCACGCACAATGACCACTTTAGCACAATGCCTGAAGATTGCCTTTACAAAGCCTTGTTACCGGGAGGCCTGGCTGAAGCTAAGTATAGGTGGAACTTAGGGCAAAGGACAAACAAGGGTTCGCTGTGCGACTTGGAAACTTTACAGCTTACCACTTAGCCGTGTGGGTTAATTATTTGGCTGAGTACATAAAGTTTATAGCAAAAGATGATTTAAACCTAGCTACATCGAATCAATAGCTATCTACCCATGTATTGCGACGTACAGAAAAAGCTATTGATTGAGAGCTTGGTAAGGGAAATAAATAATTTGCTTTATGATTCAGATCAAGGAGAAAATTGCTGTCATGTCGTATAAAGAATTTAAATACATTGCAATGTAATGGTGAGTATGTATAATAAGTGGAGGAAATCGCATCATTACAACAATAAGAGCCTCTTAGTTTAAATTAATCTAAATTCATTATGTAACAATATGGTCAGCTAATATCTTTTTACAACTTAGTAACAAAACGGATTATGTAAATGAGATACCAAAACACTATAAGCAACATAGCAAAATATATATCAGATTATCCATAAGGTTTGGGACGAGTATTGCTCTAACTCGAAGACTAACAATCGAACAAGCTAAACGATTTTACCTTAAAAAGATTGAAGTGAACAAAGAATCAAAGAGATTACTTTATTTCCCAGTACCTAAGCATTACTTATGTAATTTGTATTCTGTGACGTGTCCAAGAGTCCTGTAAGGTCTATAGGAAATAAAGCACCTTGATTTTGATTTTTGACTCGTCCGAATTCCGGTAGCAAAGGCCTTTGCCTGTTTTCTAATTTACTGAAAGTTAAAAATTAGGGAACCAGATGGTTCTGTTATAGTTTTCATTTTTAGATTTTAAAGAGATTTCTCTGTAACCAAAAATTGGTGGTAGATGACTGCAAGATTTTAAGGGGATTTCTTCTCTGTAACCAATAATTGGTAGATGACAGAAATTCCATTCCCGTCTGCAAGAAACAAATCCAGCTGAGCTAATAATAAATCTCTTAGTTTTCCCAGTCTGCCGTGGCACGCACGTCTAGTCTAGGGTTCTTGCCGAAACATGTGTAGTGTGAGGTGCCTAATGGCAGACGGAGGTGAGGGCTCTTGGGGAAGCAGGCTTAGTAACTTTGTAAGTGCTTTTCGCTTGCAGAATCCTAATCAGTTATGAGGAATATTTCTAAGTAAAAGTTTCTGGTGAAGTGGTATGAGTGATAGTCTAAATGACCCTAAATACTCGTCTTTTCCAGTGGTCGAAGGCTAATAGTACAATTTTGATATAAAAAGAATAAAGCAATATATAATCTATACTAATATTATAAAGAGGAAAGATTTGATTATTTGTTTGTTTGTATGTTTGTTTGTTTGTTTGTTTGTTTGAATTGAATAGGCTTCGAAACTACTGGACCGATTTGAAAAATTCTTTCACCATTAGAATCCTAAATTTTCCGTGATGAACATAGGCTATAATTTTTTCAAAGAAGTTAGGGATCCGCATGAAAAATTTAATAATTGAACCGTGCGCTGTATATTCAACCTCTTTTTCTATTATGGCGCGTCAGAATAGAAAAAGAGGTTGCGCACTGTGCTTGCTTTTTCTCTATGGCCAGTGTCAGTTATGGAGTGTCGAGTCAATGTCAAAAATCCCAATGCTGTTAGAAAAGATGGGGAACCGTATGAAAACTGTGAAACCCATCGTGTTATTGTGTATAATTTCTGAAATTTTTGTTTAATACCCGTGCGAAGCCGGGGCGGGCCGCTAGTATAATATATAATTGTACATACAATTTTTAATTTTTATACATACCTACCTATTGCTAGGTCCTACTAATATTATAAAAAGCGAAAGTTTGTAAGTACGAATGTGTGTTTTAGATACTCTTTCACGCAAAAACTACGACGAATAACATGGGATAATAATTGGGCCACTTTTTATCCCGAAAATCCCACGGCGGCGTCGGGAGTTACGCGGGTTAAACCGCGGGCACCATAACTATAATAGCCCCAATATATAATTTTCAAACAAACCTAACCTAACCTAACGTGTATGTTCATCATCACCAGCCTATAATAGTCCACTGCTGGACATAGGCCTCCCCTAATGAGCGCCATAGATGGCATCATTATTTGGGGGTTATTGCCCATAATCCCCACGCTGGGCATGCGGGTTGGGGATCGCAGTTCGGTGTAGTTGTTCTGCAGAAGGCGCTGCTGCCCGCCCCCTGCTGTGTTTCCCTTAGTCGCCTCTTACGACACCCACGGGAAGAGTTGGGGTGGTGCA
The DNA here is from genome assembly GCA_963931895.1 of Eupithecia pulchellata. Classification (NCBI taxonomy): domain Eukaryota; kingdom Metazoa; phylum Arthropoda; class Insecta; order Lepidoptera; family Geometridae; genus Eupithecia; species Eupithecia pulchellata. Next base: position 4,924,818 of record OZ007524.1, on the reverse strand, counting down.
ATTCTATGCCGGCACCACACGGCAAGAAAAGCACACGTGTGCCCAATTAAAAATAGATATCAACTACCCTTCCCATAGTGCGCGGCAAACTTATCTACGCATACCTAAGGTGGCGCTAGTGTCAAGCAAGAATGCTTCTGAGTGGGTTAATTAATATGACACAATATTAGTTCCTATTTTCGCCGCACGTATTTAAGTGTAGGTTTGCTCAAATCTCTATACGAACTATGCTGTAAGCAAGAGCTGACCATGTGCTTGATGTTTAGGGTTACAATCGTTAATTAGAGAGAATGGATTAATTATAGCCATATGAGAATAACTATTCAGGAAGCGGTTACTGCAAGTATTTTATATACTTGGGTGGTATACTTCAGGTTAAATATTTTGTAACTTTATTATTTTGTACCACTATTTCTGACTATTTTGACTCGAATGTGGAAATGCTACATAATATGCAGTGACAAATATTTTTGCGTTTGTATTCATAAGTCACCCATACATTTGTTCATACTCTGACACCCTTTAATTTGCAAACACTACTTTAAGACTACCATACGTACTTTACTCTGGTGTTTCGCATTTTATGAGATTTTTTAATTTTGTGAGTGAATAAATAAATATAGGTTAAAGTACCTAGTAATTAGTAATTCTACTTTTTCTATGTATAATAAAAAATATCTATGTATGTACTCGTATATTACTATGTATAGGTATCAGTTATCTAGTACCCATAACACAAGCTCTGCTTGGCTTGGGGCTAGATAATGCTGTGTGCATTATCCAGCATTACATTCACTTATATTTCAGCCCAGCACTTTGTTTATGAATGTAGATATCCACAGAACAAATGGTAAAACCTTTATTAACAAAGAATATATTTCAATAAATTACAAATAATATATTACAATTAAATAACTAAATTAGAACTAGTAGGTATTTACAATTGAAACAATTGAGCTAACTGCAGACTGTTCCAAACAAACTACAGGTAGCTCAACTGATCTATATCAATACCAGTTGGAAGTGTACCCAAGATGCTGGCTGCATTGCCTCGCTGTATGGCAATGCTGATGCGCTGAAAAATACTATATTAGCATACATACCTTTTTACCTATACTAAACATGAAATTATGAATAAGAAATAAGAATCATTTATTTGCATAAAACATGAGTATTAACATGGAGTGAGCATAAAATTATGTGAACATACAGATTATTTAATATGACCTTCATGTTTTGCCACTACTGGCGTGCAAATAGGAGAGGGCACCCTACAGGTTTGTCACTAATGTGATATGTCTTTTCTTATTATAGGACATATAATACAATTATTCGTTATGGTTCATGACCTAACATAGGACTCTGAAACCAGCACTGGAAAGACTCACCAGTCTATCTAGCACAACGCTGAGTTGGGCCATATTTGCCACAGACTGTACCTACTGTGCACACATAGAAAACTTCTAGGCTATATAATAGAGAAAACATCACATCGCCATCGAATGCGTGAAACGTTTGAAATTCATTTTCTTATTTAATAGCCGAACAATTTCGTTGTGTGTAGGTACCTAAGTAACAATATTGTTTAATCTCACATAAGTTGTTGAATAGAAGAAAATGAGCGTCTTTCACCTGTGCTAAATTTAAAGCTAAACATTTTAAATTTGTAAGGTAGTTGCCACCGCCCGCCCTACACGCAAATCCTAAATGAATTGGTAGGTACAACCTCATACCAACCCAATTTACACGTTTACCCACTCACCCTAATCTCATTTGATCGCCACTCGCACAGGAATTTTATTAATTGTTTGTTTACATTACGATTCGTTTTAAAATCGACGGGACAATAAATGCTTTATTCTCTATAAATTTCAATAAAACAGTAGGTAATGAAAATAATGGATATTAATTCCTCACCTTATTTCCTTGCCTGGCGTAAATTGAAAATGTTCATAAAGATTTCCAATTTATTTTTTATACGCTCTGGAACCTTTTGATCTTCAATTATTCAATATTTGATTGCTTAACAAAAATATTGCCGAGTTTTTTTTAAAAAATGTACCTAAGTACGTACCCTTTCAGATAGGGTACCTAGGTAAGAAATCTTAAATATGAACAGTTCAATGTTCAAAAATGTCCCGAAAATGTTCAGAATTGCTTAGGAGAGTGGAATTAACGTACCTACTCGTAACAGAAGACTGAATAAAACCCCGAAAAACAAATCGATTGAAAGCTCATGTAAAATATAGAGTAAATAAATTGTTCCAATATTGCATCGATGGCAAGGTGAGGCAAGTCCAGACGGTTTTTGACAGGAAGCTATTTGTCGAAAGTCGTAAAACTCTTGAGTGGAGGGTAGACACCCTCCAAATATGCCGTGTTGCTACTTGCTGACGTATTTATATTGGTTGCATCGAAACATTGTGATAGAAATAGACTTTGGTACATTTTACTTAGGAAACGAGTTTTTTGAAACCAATAGTGGAAATCTATGACTCACAAAATGTTCTTTGTTTAGTATTATCCTTAGTAATAAAGTGCCTAAGAAAAATATTTAAAAAATGCTTGACAATTCACACAGCATTATCTAGCCCTAAGCTAAGTAGAGCTTGTGTTCATGGGTACTAGTTAACTGATATACATAATAATATAATATACGAGTAGATACATAGAAGAAAGAAATTAAATCTTTTAAGTAGTACTTATATTGAGTTTAAGATTTAATCCTCATTTATAATTTAGACATTAGTGTTTTGAAGAATAAAATCTTTTTATTTATTTTACTTATTTCGAAGGTACCCTAACTAGTCTAGGGCTTTATTTAAGCTACAGCAGCAAAACTGTTCACTGTCTACAAACTTCTGAAATCCCATTTTAGTATCCCCAAACACAATATGACGAAGCAGCCAAATCAGAATTCTAATCCATTGAAACACAGCTCAAAATTAATTGTACCCCGTTATTGTGTGTTGGAAAATACTGTCTTATTTATAAATCGTAGCAAAACAATGCGACAGTGTCGTGGGGAGGTTTCCGGGGCATAACGTCTTGTGGAGGGCGCCTTCATCGACCCGCACTTTCTAAGGTGCGTGGCAGTGCCACGCAAACTAACAAATGGTTAACTAACATAGTTGATGGAAAGAGAAAAATAATCCGAGAACAGTCTAAGAAAACTAATAAGGTCCCATTACAAGTTTTATTTTATTTAATTTACACAGTAAGGAAAGCCAACAGCGTATATATAAGACATTCTTATACATAAGCACTTATAATATACACTAATAAGTAATAGGGGGACACAACATTGTTATAATATACTAGCGGTCCGCCCCGGCTTCGCACGGGTATTAAACAAAAATTTCAGAAATTATACACACTAACACGATGGGTTTCACATTTTTCATACGGACCCCTTACTTTTTTTAACAGCATTGGGATTTTTGACATTGACTCGACACTCCATAACTGACACTGGCCGTAGAGAAAAAGCAAGCACCGTGCGCTATTCAACCTCTTTTTCTATTCTGACGCGCCATAATAGAAAAAGAGTTTGAATACACAACGCACGGTTCAATTATTGAATTTTCGATGCGGATCTCTAACTTTTTTGAAAATATTATATAGCCTATGTTCATCAGGGGAAATTCAGGATTCTAATGGTGAAAGAATTTTTCAAATCGGTCCAGTAGATTCGGAGCCTATTCTATTCAAACAAACAAACAAACAAACAAACAAACAAACATACAAACAAACAATCAATCAAATCTTTCCTCTTTATAATATTAGTATAGATAGGCACTAAATATCAAGGATATAATTATGTATAGAAAAGGAAAACACAAAAAACAGTGAACTAAGAAGCGGTATCTTCATGTTATCGATAATCATACGCACCCAATAAGTTTATACCTACTCACTTTCTTGAGGCGAAACATAAATTTGAGATCAACAATGTAGAACTTTGGTAGGTATGGAATCCCGATACACAAATGGTATGGAGGTAAGTACCTCGTAATATTTTATGGCTGCCACAAATAATTTTGTTGCAGCATAAATCGTGATCCGAGGGAAACAATGGTCCAGTGGGGAGAATAGGAAAAATACAAGACATTTCGTTTCCTCTTTTTCTGTATTATATAGATTTAAGAACGTTTTTCGTATACGAACTGAATGAGCGAATTCTTTACTCAGTTTTTAATCAACAAGAAGACACGACTATCCATCGAAAACAAACGAAACTCTAGTTCGCTCTTAGGCTTAGGTAGGTACATACTGAAAGCAAACTGAAAGTCAAAGAAGTTTAAAGTGCTCATTTTTATAAACCAAATCTAAGTATTTTTTTATTCAGTTGATAGTAGACGCTGCTTCCCTAAATGTAAGCTGAGGGTTGAGCCAGTATATTTGATTTACGAGTATGTTGGTGGCTCGGGTAAGGGTACCACCACTCGACCGAATCTAAAATCTCTTGGTCTTTGGTTCGGACGAGTTATACCCCTCCTTAAAAGTGAAGTTGACAACTCGTTTGTGAGAAGATCTTTCTTTCTTAAGAAATAATATACGAAACTAAGTAGGTAGTTGATCTATATTGGTGGTTCAGATATGGGCACAGCTCGTCTGAATTTAAAATCCCTTGGTTTTTGAATCGGACAAGTTATACCCCTCTCAAAAAGTTTACGTGAACAACATGTCTATGGCATAATATGATAATCTAACTTACAGCACATGGGAATTTTGTCGTATTCGATTACCAAAGGAGTGAAGAAGAAAGAGTTCTGTAATTTGCACTAGACTATTTCCCTGATCTGGGATGGCACTCTATACTATTATTATAAAGAGGAAAGATTTGATTGTTTGTTTGTTTGTTTGAGTTGAATAGGCTCCGAAACTAAAGGCCGATTTGAAAAATAATTTCACCATTAGAAATTTTCCATGATGATCATAAGCTATTGAATATTTTTAAAAAGAAACCCTTCCTTATGAAAAAATCATGAAAAATTCAACTTTTGTTAAATGCCCGTGCGAAGCCGGGGTGGACCGCTAGTCTATGATAAGAAGGACCTAGGCACTGAAATATAAGGTATATTCAGTCTCCTGGCAACCCTGTAAAAGTAGCAACGTAACTCCGACCTTTAACCCAAGTACATTTTATGTAAGCATATAAAATATCCAAGTGAAAAACCCTTAACTTTTAAGGGTTTCGGGTCATGAGAGTTGAACCACAAGAAAACAGGTGTTGCTTTCCCCTTATTTTCCTTCCCGTAAATAAAATACAGACAATATTTTAACAAAGAATACCTTTTCACCTAATTTACAAAAAGTACGCGCACAACTTTAAATCACGAAATGTGAGTCAAATACAAGAACGTAATATTGACTTAAAGAAAGCTATTGTTCACCTACTTTTACCTATGCTTTAAGTAATACTTAATTGCACATTTAATTATTTGGGAAGATTTGATCTCGAAAGAATATCATTTAAAGTATGTACCTACTGAACTGAAAAAAAACTATTGGGTTCACCGGGCAATACGGCTCAAGTCTAGAAAGCTAAAGACGTAATGAAAGGACAAAACATAGTCCCAAAAACCCAGGAAATAGTACAAAACCACACAGTTACAAGAATAGATAGATGGCCATCGGGAAACATGCTAAATGTGCTGCAGTTGCACTCAGTGGCGGTAAATTAGCATCGCAACGTTAGGGTGAACCTTCTCTAATTGCAGACTGTCTCGTTTAGGCAGGTGCAATGCTACGCTATGTCAAGCATAGTGTTTCGTAATACTGTCGCTGCCACTTCACCAAAATTACAACAGCAATACCGATGGATCGACCCAATTCCCTCAAACTTCTCCAATAACTAAATTCTGCGTAAATCCCATCTATCTGAGGGAAGAGGCCCTCAAAAATTAATTAAATTGCTCAAGTTTTCAACTGCTGGCGCGAAGGTAGAAAGAAGGTTCTTGGGATTCAGTTTATTAGGTTTTGTAAGGACAGGCACCGATAATATGAAAATTTCTTACTTAAATAAGTCTACAGAGAAAGGGACTTTGTGCGCAGAAAAACTCCGTGCACATTTATTACTGATGGATCTGCATCACACAATTATGAAGAAATCAAACTTAGGTAATAAGCTTCTAAGTGCACGAGTGAAAAACAAAACCGAGTTTTTACAACTTTATGGCTTTTACAAGACATCGACATAAATAAAATTTTAGCTAGAACTAAGGCTTGCATTATAGGTATATTAGTTAGAATATTCGAATACTGAAATGGAATATTCTTATCTGAACCATAAAAAAAACAAATATTCGAATATCAAAGTTTTCGAATATTTGCAAGCCCTAGTTAGAACCTTCTAATAAACAGAACGAAATACTAAAGTTTAGTGAAACCGAACACAGTTTCCGCCAGGGTGACCGCGTGCGAAGCCCATAGAATGTTGTGGGGAGCCAATGGCTGGAAATATCGCATAGCATGTAGGGAACACAGACCAAGTAGGTATTCATTTTCGGTAAAATATCAAATACTAGCGGTGCGCCCCGGCTTAGACGAGTGTTTGGGTCAACTACGAACCTATTTTGTGTTGGGTGAACTGCGAAACTATTTTGCGTTGAAAGACCACCAAAAAAAATTAAATTTTATAAATTTAACAAACGTTGGTTTACATTTGTTAGTTTTTAATACGGCGCCGCGGCGCCCTAACTTTTTTGAAAATATTATATAGCCTGAGTTCATCGGAGATAATGTAGAAAATACCATTAGAATAGTAGGTACTTTCAAATTGGTCCAATAGTTTCGGAGCCTATTTATTATTCAAACAAACAAACCATACAAATTTTTCCTCTTTATAAATTATTAGGTATAGATGTAGATTAATTCGCGTGTGAACTATGAATTTAAGCCATCTGAATTTGTTCAGTGTAGGTAACCAATTAACAATTTTGTCAATCCATTTCCTTTGCTAATTTCAAAGACTACAATCGGAGCGTCTAAAGAAAATAATTAGGGCGCTCATTAGGGGAGGCCTATGTCCAACAGTGGACTAACTCATAGGCTGATGATGATGATGATGATGAAAGAAAATAAAACAAGAATAAAAAAACTAAGTACATAACCCACTAAGATCCACTCTATATTTCCTAACTCTACTATTCAAACACGTGCGTGTCGGGCTGGGAATGTTTTATAGAATGGAGTAAAACATTTTGCTACATGAACGAACGTAACAAACAGAGCGTAGATATAGGCAGCTCCTCTTTTTGCGATGTCATAATGACTCGGCAGGCATTTCCCTTTAAATACAACACGGAAATAGGATTTGATTAATGGACAGCGGTCTTTAGGTCATCACCCCCGTGTTAACGCTCATGAATGGAAGGAACAGGATTCAAATCCGTGGCAAATGGAACTCGACATTCAAATATGGAGAATTTGATGAAAGCTTTTTACAATTTTATACGAAGTTCTTCTATTTTGACTTACAGCGTTGTTAAAATTAACTCGTTCATATGATTTAAAATACTACGAAATAAAATGAACGTTGAGCAATAAATTGTACCGAACGATCGGAACCGAGAAGGCGTCGTATGGCGAGAAAGACATTAAAATACCATAAAGCGATCCGTTTTCACGCGTTTTTATTTAAATATGCCGATGGTGGTCTATATTAGGGGTTTTTGTTATGAACTTGGAGTAGGTATGTGACCACTCAAATGGTTCTAGCATCAAACAAATTCGAAACAAATATCGATAATTGAATACCTAAATAGAACCTACGAACCAACATTCGGCCGAAATGATCATCGCCTAGTTCTATTATGCAGCCAGTATAAAATAAATTAAACAAAAAACTTCCGCTAAGCGTTAATTTCATAGCCTAAATCAGTTACAAATATTTTACGATTTCCGCCAGTTTGGGCATGCAAATGGCCTTTCGGCGTTTTTGATTCACAATTCTATTTTTGGAACTTGAATCTAGTCACGTGTTAGTCACGCATCCTGTATTTTTTCTACGTGGGTTTATGTCAGGACCCTTACGAAAATGTGTGGGTATACAAGTAGGTAAGTATCGCTACAGAAGGAGAGTGCCAGATGTAGACTTGTTATGTAGTTTTATGGTTTTAATGAACGCCCCAATATCATCTTACGATATTACTAGCAAGTGTGTGGCTGTTTATTGTGATTAGGGAGATATCTACCTCTATTTATCTGACTCATCTATCTTCAGTCATTTCTTTGCTACCGTATAAGATCCGTTTGATTTTGACCTTCATTAGTCGAAGAAAACAATAGACGTTCAACTACGTAAGATTTCGGGCACATCAATAGAAGAAAACCATAGACGTGTTCATAATTAGGAAATATTTCTGGCATAATCATCCAGAGGTGACAGAAAAATCTAGATAACAGACTTGCTATATCCAGGCGTCTAGCTAAAGATGCAATGTAGCCAGTTACGTACATTCTAAACGTATAGAAATCACATCCTGTTTTTGTCAACGCTACCGCAAACGCATCAATCATAATCTGTTTAGCAGAAGCATAAAGCCAGCATTCTCTCTGACCCCGGGGTGCCGCTACGAGGTGAAAGCTAAGCTTCCCTGGTTGATCAACCCGTCAGACTGGTCCTGCTGGCCTACTTGTCCGCCGTGATCTGATCTCATTGTTCACGTGCTTTATTAGCCGCGGTTGCGAACTTACTCGCTCTATTATAGGTACTCATAATATAGACACAGCTAGCTACTCTAAATATTGTATCACGGAAGCGAATTCGTTTTATACTATGTAGTATTAAACGAAGTCGCTTGCCGTTATCTGTCTTTCTATATGCTTAGATCTTTAAAACTACTCAACGGATTTTGATGCGGTTTTGTGTAGTTAGAGTTATTTAAGGAAGGTTTATATGTATAACATGCGTATTAGCATTGATCCCGTGCCAAGCCGGGCGAGTCGCTAGCACTATATAAAATAGGTACCTACTAGCTACCTACAGTTGAGCTTTGGAAAATGTAAGCTAAGAGATATTATATATATTATATACCCCGCGCTAAGTAGAGGATAAAGATATGGTAACCTTGTAAATAGGTAGGTTACCCCATAAGCGTATGAATCAATTAAATTAATTTTTATTAACTGAATGTTCTTGGCTTGTCGGTTTCGTGTTTTGTTCTATTTAAATTAAGAGTATGGGACGACTCTTATACGTAGGTAGGTATTAAATGCATTGCCTTGCGCCGTAAATTTTTTGAGATATGATTTTAGCAGCTGATGCAATGAGGCACATAGGTGCAGACTGCAAATGCATTTGCTGCCGGCGGCGGCGGCAGTGGTGGCAAAATATAATTAGGTAGCACTAGGTACCTACACGATATAGCTGTGATCGGACAAATTTAAGGTTACACGATATAGCCCCGACCGATCTGACAAATTAATATATAAATTTATTTTGTGTAACCTAAACGATATAAATCCTATCGATCAAAAAAATAAAGGTACGATCAGATAAATTAAAGGTACGATCAGACTAAAGGTTACACGATATAGCTCCTACCGATCAGACATATTATAGGTACATAATGAATCGTTTCGTATCGAAAATACCTTTAAGCAGAATGCCCTACTATGTACGGTTTTAAGAATTTCTCGAAAGAATTTCAGAAAGGTCATGATTATTTTCAGTGTTGGTGTGTTGGTTTACTTATTGAGGTACCTACGGACGTAAAAGACAGATAGATTAACTGTCGAGACCCTAAACCAAGTAAGTAACCATATTAAGTTTAGCAATTAATTGGTTGGTAACTCAACTATTTAAGAAAAGTTGAGGGGGCATGTCAGTTCTGGCTGTCTCGTTATATATTTTACACACCAATCCGGCTGCCAAGTCATCGATTTTTAAAATAAAAATACAACTTGTACCTAGTTCAGTACTTATAAGTAGGTCGTTAATTATTTACAAATAAATGATTTGATTGGAAGCTATAGTATCTCAGTCAATAAATAAACTACTAGTAGTTAAAGCCGATTGCACAGACAGTAGTTATTACCATTTCCTTGGCAAGTGGCTCGCCCTTCTAAGAGTCTCATCATAGAAAACAAGGTCATCTTTACTTCTTATCTCATGATCCGGACAATGACCTAAGTCCAATTCCAAAGCGTCATAAAAACATGGAAAAGGTAGGTTGGGGCTATGTGTACTCGGGTCTAGGATCCAAGGTAATTTATGTCAACAAATGTATTGAAGAAAAACTGATAACAAACAATAACTTATTTGCTTTCCGTGATTGAATATCTTCCGTATATTCAATACTTTCTTTGCTCTGATAACAGTTTTATAAAAAAGTAGTGGTCCGCCCTGAGTTCGCACGGGTATTTAAGAAAAATTTCATAAATTATTACATTTATTATTACACACATATCCTTGGGTTACATTATTGAAGTTTTCATATGGATCCCTTACAAATTAAATATGATTCTATAGAATATGGTAGGTTAGGAATCATATTTTTCTTAAATATCCGTGCAAAGAAGCATCCGTCAAATGGTGAAGAATTTATTAAATCGGTCCAGTACATAGTTCCTTTTATAATATTAGTACAGAAACAGATTTTCCATCAAAGTTTCTTTGTTTTACAAAAATATCTATCATAGGAACTAGCACAAATTTCAATAAATTTGTTTTTGGTCGGGCTGTCTGTATCCATCGTGTATTCGTGATGTGATGTGCTAAGTTTATTCGCGAACGCAATTAAACAGTTTGGTTTCGCGCATGGATTTATTAATTAATGCAACTTTTAATGAACCAAGTGTCGGTTAACTTGCCTGAAATTGAAGTGAAAAGCTCAGCTTAATTTGCAGAGCGCTTTGGCGTAACGTAATTGAGATTAAAAGCGCTTGGATGTTATAGCTGGTTTATGATAAGCAGAGTAAATCTTTGTTTCTACTCCATTTTCAGCAGAATAGCATAGAAATATTTGAATTTTTATAACTCACATGCTTAAAAGAAAGTAAAAATAGAAAAATATAGACAAAACAGTCTTATTTTAGCAATGAGTCACAAAACTGTCTCAGCATGAGCTGGTTGTACCTTTATACGTAGGTACACTCGTTAGGTACAGCCAACGCTGGTCTTCCGACAGAGCCGCTTCGTGAATAGAAAACCCTTGCTACTATAAATATGTTACCAGTTAAAGTATCCATTGCATTATTATCTGTACTCCATACCATCATCAAGCTGATTCAAGTATATAACCTTTCTCCGCGAAAATATCTGAATCTATATTCTTGTGACGTGCGTGTCCGGGACAACGAAATCACCTGCTCAAAGTTATGTTTTGATTCACGTAACTATAAATAAGACTAGCTTATGGTTTAGGACGAGTTTTTGCGAGCAATGCCTGGGTTACCACAGGTATGCACACCTATGCAAAGTTTCATACTGATTCAGAAGATTTAACCCAAACATCCGCACAAACTTTCTCGTAATATAATATTAGTAGCGCAGCTGGGCAATGCAGCCAGCGTCTTAGATACGCTTCCGACTGGTATTGATATGGATCAGTTGAGCTGCTTATAGTTTATTTGCAACAGTCTGCAGTTAGCTCAATGGTTTCAATTGCAAATACTTCTAAGTTAGTTTTTATTTGTAATTTTATTATTAGAAAGGATATATCGTGAGTAACTCACCATGGCACCAGCTCTTTATTCTCATCGAGTCCTGATGGTGTTGCCAACGTGTCTGAATCCCCCTCCGCCCTGCCACCAGGATGCTCCGGGATCACTCGCTCGATTGTCGTCACCTCTTCGATATCAGAGTCAATTCCTTGAGCGAAGTCCATGTAGAAAGACTCCCGCGAATCACTGGACCCTCGACGCAATTTTAGCGACAAATCCGGAGAAGAGTCGTCCATTGCGACGGATAGTGGTTATCACTTTTAAATCACTTAGTCAGTCATTTTCAAAAGTAGATTTTAACTTTAACTTGACATGTTTTGGTAGTGTCATTAGTGAATTAACCCATTGTTATTGTATTTACCTACTGTCGACTTTCTTTCAGGCAATCGATTTATCTGAGAAATCTTATTCGGTTATTATTTACCGAGCTTTATAATATTCAAATAGATTTCCGAAGGAAGCTGTCATACCATCGATCACTTATGAGCGATAAGTACTACTGATATCTAAGCATCGTTTCAGAATTCAGGTACAATAGAAATTAATATTAAACACCCAATCAATTAAGGCGTTCCCCGGATATTTCTGACGTTAAAAAGACCGATCTACCAAACAACGGTCATTTATCTTGCCTAAACAAAAACGACCATTGGCGTGAAAAGAACAATGACCTGTGAGCCGTTCTAATGTTCCTTCCCTAAAACTGACACCGATTCCTTACTTCCTGTTAGCCAGTTCAATGAGTGAACACACAACTTAACGTGTGTTAACAACATGTGAGCAGAAATAACAAAAGGTTTATGCCGTGCATAATAAATTGGTGGGATAACAAACAAACTCCTCATCAAAGTTATGGTAAACAAAATGAATAATGTATTGGCGATTCGTTTCGGCTTCTCCCTTTAAGATGTACTTACATAGATCCTTCATTGATTAAGGAATGTTAGAGTATCAAGTGTTTGTAGGGTACCCATATATTGGCAGGTTTTTTGAACAATTCATGCACGTCTTTTGGTCAACAAAATCCTAACAAATATATGTATTTTCGAATCGTAAAATTAAGAGCCGATAATCTTTCATACATGACACTTAATTTCAAATCATAAAATGTTCGTTATAAACGCCGCCGATGTGTATTCTCCGAAGCATCAGATTTTAATCGCCGGTCCCCAGGGAACAACAATGATGCTCAGATAAACATTAGTAAATCGCGAGTTTCCTATGCTAGGCACGCATCGCGTATTGACACGGAATCCAACGGACGGTCACTCACACTTGAGCACGGATACGCCTCTGGTGTGCGTTAGCTCGCGTGGCCTCGCATAGCCCGGCGCGACCTCTCGCGGCGAAGGTTGGCGCGCGATTGACTTGACGCGGGAACTGAAACGCATGAGGGGCGGGGGGGATGCACCCTACGAATAGGGATCAATCCTTACACCCGGTAGTAGTCAACTCAGATAATTTTGGGAAACGATGCCATTGTCATTATAATTCGGGGAGATCTGCGTTGAAAAGACCGGATTAGGAAAGTTGAAAGTTCACGTGTGCTTGCTTAAACTTTGAGTGGCTTATGGTGGTGACAGTTTAGTGTTTATTTTCCCAATTCTATAAAACCAAAATATAATAAAACGATAATTTTTATTTTTATGATTCCCATAACTTTTATCGGTTGTTAGAATAGCCGGAAAGGTAAGGTATCTTAAAATAAAACAACAATGAAACCTATAGCATACCTTTATACATTTTAATCAAATACAATCTAACATAGTTGATTATTTTATACCTACTATAACACTCATATCACAATACTTTAGTCTTTAAACAATAATAATATGGAACCATAATGTGAGGAAAAAAATAATACTTTCTACGCGGGTACAACAAAATAAATGATCTAATCTAGAGTTAGGATAATAATATATAATAAATAATGATGGCAGTGGCCCAAAACTATCGCAGGTTATTTTTGCCTAATCCGAATACCATATTGTATAGGGTGAGTTTATTTTCAGCTATTATGAGGAAGTTTGAAACCGTGAGAATTATCGAAGTCATGAAAGGAATTACATAAAAATTAAGTTTTACTGAAATAGTAACTTTTTGAAAAAGTTTTTTTTTGCATTTTTGAATTTTTATTCGATAAGTACAACTATGTGCCCAAAGTTATTGACACCTTCACAAACTGAACTAAAACAAGTGCCTGGACTTTTCAATTATACAGCAATAACTTCGTGACTTTTCGATAACTCTCATAGTTTCAGACTTCCTCATGGTAGCTGTACCCTAAAAAAAACATTTACAGGGCGTCCCACCGCTATGCCACATGGAGGGAAAGTACCTTAAATATTGTAGATAGAACGTTTTACTGAATGAAAAAAATTACAAACAATTTAAACTGCATTCATAGATTTTTAAATAGTTACATGGTTGAACCGGGAATCGAACCCGCTGTATGTAAAATAGAAATGATATATATTAGCTGTAACTATATCTTTACACAAAAACACTCGCTGGACGTCAATTCGAGCCACCCATAGATTATTTATTGGAATAGAATATATTACCCCATGCTATGCTTACTATGTGCTAAACACTTGATCAATACAATGAATAAATTGATTAGAAACAAAACCAGACGAAGCGTCGTCTTCGCGAAATATTTGATAGTTCTTAATAATTAATTATATTGGGTACAAGAATTAATATTAGAATTATTCTATACTAATGTTATAAAGGGAAATATTTGATTCTTTGTTTGTTTGAATTGATTAGGCTCTGGAAGTACTGGACCGATTTGAAAAATTCTTTCCTTTTATACGTAGTATTGCATAACATTATATATTATTGTAAAATAATCTACAACAAACTTACTAAATCGGCATGCGGACGATCGGGTTTTGCGTAGTTACGAAGGCTTTCAAGAGATCATGCAAGGTTCGGCGGAACAACTTAGTCAAGGCCAAACTCATCAAATGCTACTTCTACATAATCATTTGATGATTCTGTTGTGATATTATCGTGGAATTATGTTACTATAATAAATATATGAAGATAACTTGGTGTATGAATGGCACACACAACTCTAAAGTTATATATTTTATACAATTAAATATAGTATAGAAATTAAACAGTAAATAAAACATTGAATGATTGCGATATTTTATCATAAAGAGAGATACAACATTTAGATAAATATTAACATTAATTATAATTAAAATTGCTCGGTAACTTATAACAAATTTAACATGAACATGGATACATTTTGAATTTGATACAAAAGACATGCATAATTAATTATTTATCTTTGATATTATTTAGTAACAAGGTCTGTTTCTTATTTTTTTATAAATAAACTTATTTTAATTATTTCTTACGGAAGTTTAGTTATTTGTAAGTCAATTTTTTTTTGTTAACCGGTTTTTTCTATTTTTTTACATAAATTTAATTTACTCACAAATTAGGTAAACAGAACCAATAACCATTTGGTCTTATGGTTTTATAAAAATACCAGTGTCACTAATACTTTGATAAAATGCACCCACGCATTTACAAAAGAACAAAAATTAACGTCAGAAAATTTCCACGCGATAGTTATGCAAGATCCTCACATTCTTTTCGTTTTTAAAACTTTTTATAAGATAATTTACGGCAAACAAACGAAAGTCGAAACAAACCTTATTCTTTCCGTTTTAAGGCTCAAAACTAGATACACTTGCTCCACTTCAGACCCCCACATGCCATAGCGCCGATCAAGTACACAGTTAGTACTGCTATTGAGCCGATGATCACGTACATTTTAATGTTCTTCCAGAATAGAGATCGCTGAAGTGTCCTTGAGGTGTTGCGGTAAGCGACCGACTGGAAACAAATAAATTATACATTAATTAACAGGTTTGAATTCAACAATTTGAAATTCTGACCAATTGGAGGACCTCTTTCTCCAACCGGTCAGAGTGTTTTCTGACAAAATAAAATTTATTTGAATATCGAAAAACGCTAAAATTGTCTATAAATTGTTTAACAAACTGAAGTTCAACTTTGTTTAAACTTTATGTGGGGCCGCCGAATTAAATCAGCTTTGACCTCACTTCTTTACACAGCGGTTGTCATTTTTGCGAGGGTTTTTAAAGAAGTGTCTAGCTCCTCTCCATTAAAAATGTTCACCAACGATTACTTCCAAGTTAAATAGGGTTTTTCTTTTTGGAAAACGCCATATCTGAAATGTTTATTTTATATTTGTTTAATCAGATATGTATGTACATGTTTGGGGTGTTAATATTCTTCTATATTCTTCCTTGTCAGTTAAATATCTTTATTAATATTTTTACAGTGAAAACCTTGACCAAAATTTCCAAAAGCAATTTAATATAATAGTAACAAATTATGCTAATTATGTTCTGCCGATACGGCGATTATTTATTCATGTTGATAAAAGCAACCTATTAGTGATAATTTTTGAATTCACATTGTGTTTGGTTTTAATAAAGAATACAAAGTTTTATTAAATCATAAATTGTAATGATCAAATTTCTTCCTAAGTATTTTTGATTATTTTGGTTGTTTGTCAGTCAAATAAATAAATAATACTAATAATCCTCCTAGATAGATTGTTAAACGCCGCCGTAGATCTACCGTAACTTTACTAAAGTAATACTTATTTTTAGATACCAATGTATACTCATTCTAAGTGGACTTGTTTGGTCTTTTTTATGTATAAATAAAGATCTTTAAACCGAAATTAAGCTTTTTCTGCCTATGTAGAGCACTGCTAAACAAAGGCCTCCCTTCAGTTTGCGGCATCTAGCATCATTTACAGGTTCTACATAATAATACTTGATATGTTATTATTCATTTGTTTTTTTTTTTTGCAGCCTATGGCTGATGTGTCTTTATCATAACATTATTATTACATAACATTCTGTATATAAATGAACTAGTGATAGACAACATTCTGTATGTAAATGAACTAGTGACAGACCAGTTGAGCTGTATCTCGATTTTTAAAACGGTCTGTATTAGCTCAACTGTTTCATGAGTAAATAGTCTAATTTCTTTGTATTATCAGATTGTTATTTTCTTCGTTAAAGTTAATGTTCTTTAATGTCTAGCTAGCTTCGCGACATCATCGAGTGGGTAAAAACCGCATGCGACGCAGGAGGTTTCGGGTTCGATTCCCGGCTCATGATATTTGTCCATAACGTGTCCAAGAGTCCTGTAAGTTCTAAAGGAAATAAAGCACTTTGATATTTGTTTTTTTTTTGTGGGAGTTGGTAGGGGCACCCAAATTGCATTTTTTGTGTTCTCTCACTGAAGATTATGCGCAGAACCGTTACAATTTTTTTTAAACATTCTGAAATTAGTTATAAGTACTTACACCAGTTGCTAGATTATCAGCTTTATTAACGAGAAGCTCCAATTTCTCCCCTCGCGTTGCCATACTATCTGTAATTAAAAAAGGTATTATTAAAAATAGGTATCATTAGCTGAAACTCATTACTTTAATAACTACAGTGATTTGCAATTTCATCTATAAATTAGCCATAAACCTTGATTATTGTGAAATTAACTTAACAAGGTTTGTATTTGTGAAGTTCGTAATAATCCTGTTATTTTGGAGTTAAGTATGTTACTGAAAAATTTAGATAGAATACATGATTTGTAATGGGTTCACAGTAAGTATTTCAAATCAAAACCCTTCACCTTGAAATACTATTCCAAACTATCATGGCCATTAATAAATACTAAGAGCATTTCAGAGTAAAAGTGGTAAGTAACCGCCTATAAGTTTCCTCAACGACAACCTCTGTGGCGCGGTGGGCAAAAGTCCGCCTGCGACGCAGGAGGTTGCGGGTTCGATTCCCGCCTCGGGTCAAATATTTGTGCGATCTGCAGATATTTGTTCAGGGTGTTCTGTTCGTTTTCTATGTATAATAAAAAAATATCTAAGCATGTTATAATATTGTATTATGCATATCAGTCATCTAGTACCCATTACAGAAGCTCTGCTTAGCTTGGGGCTAGGTGCTGTGTCGACTGTCCAGCATCATTTATATCATTATTATTTATTATTAACAGCACATGTATATCAACCAATGAACATGCCTCTCAAGTAAGGGGTTATTGCCATAATCAGTGAGCTTGGCAGACTGATCGGTGATTGATCAAGGTGTGAACATAAACACAAGGAACTGCTGGCTTTCTTTCCTGGAAAGATTCTTTACAACATCCTCTGATTGAGTTGAAGGGATTGATTATGCTGTAACATACACAGCTTTTCGTTTAACAGTACTAGGTTTCCTTATTTACCAAACAAACCTATAATGGCCCAGTTTCTCCTTAACAGAAGGAACTCGTTTTCCATTATCATAATGAAAACAATGAGTTTAATGGCACAGAAACAAAGGTTAACATACCTAGGTTTGTAAGCATAGGTTGACTAATATATACAAATGTATAATCATTTGAAACATAAGTATTGATAAGCACTATTTATTTAATCAGTAACAGAAACTTAATGAATTGGTTAAACATACAAGCTGTTAACAAGCTGTTTTGTTTATCACGTTAGATTAAAATTCAATTGTGCTTACCTATATTTTTAACCATGATATTTTTCAGTTCATCCAATTCTCCGTGAACTCTTGAAATGGTCTCAAGATCACGAGAATCACTGTAATGCTTCATCTCCGTAGCTAGAACCCGTGAGAACTCTCCGTTCATTGCATAGGAGATGGCTGTTTGAGCTGTATCGCCAAATGCAGCTTTGAATCTTCTTTTTATCTCATTAAGGAACAGGAATGCTCTTGAACGTTGGAATTTCTAGAAAATATAAGAATAGAATAGAATATACTTTATTGCACAAAAGTTGTAAATAGGCAAACATAAGCTAGATAGCATTCTCTACCTGCTAACTTTTAGGTAGTGTGGACAAAATTTTGTAGGTGGTGCTAGGTAATAAAAATTATAGAAAACTATACTACAATCAAAGGGGCATGACATTAATATAAAAATATACAACACTTTAAAAATATAATTGCCAGAAAAAAAATTAAATATACCACTCAAGTAATACTTACAAAAAAATACATATAGGTAATTATTGGTTTAAAGATGTTTATTCTCATAAACAAAAATTATTAATCATATAGTATGTACCAAATATTGGTGGTTGATAAAGTTGTGTACAAAGACATTACACTAATAAGCAACACAGAATTTGTTTATTGAACCACCAACAAAAGTTAGATACACTGGAAATTACAAAAGACAGGAAGAATAGGTACCTGTGTGTATATGATTATTGTAATGTTGACAATACCTATACCTCATTCTATAACCATGAGCTATCAACTAGCAGCTAAGTTTGAGTTATCCAATTACTAGGATGTAAGAAGTGTAGGTAAATACCCTTAGATTCATCATCATCATCAGCCTATGTTAGTCCACTGTTGGACATAGGCCTCCCCTAATGAGCGCCATAGCGCCCTGTCTTCGGCTTGTCGCATCCAGCATCTGCCAGCAGTCTTTCGCAGATCGTCATCCCACCTGGTCGGAGGGCGTCCTACACTACGTTTACCGAGTCGCGGTCTCCACTCAAGAACACGTTTACCCCAGCGGTTATCGGTTCTTCGCGAAATATGGCCGGCCCACTGCCACTTCAGTTGGCTAATTCTCTGAGCTATGTCGATGACTTTAGTTCTCTGTCGGATGTATTCGTTACGAATCCTATCCTTCAGAGAAACTCCGAGCATAGCTCTTTCCATAGCGCGCTGAGCGACTTTGAACTGGTGGACCAACCCTATCGTGAGTGTCCACGTCTCAGCTCCGTAGGTCATGACTGGTAGGACGCAGTGATTAAAAACTTTCGTTTTCAAACATTGCGGTATGGATGACGAGAAGACTCGACGTAGTTTTCCGAACGCTGCCCAGCCTAGCTGGATCCTCCTCTTGGCTTCCTTCTCGAAATTGTTTTTACCCAACTGCAAAATCTGCCCGAGGTAAGTGTACTCAGAAACAATTTCGAGAAGGTGGCCATGTACGATCACCGGTCTTGGATCAATGTGGCCATTGATCATGACTTTGGTTTTATCCAAATTCATGCCAAGACCGATACATCGGGAGGCTGAAGCTAGACTGTCCAGCATCCGGTTCAGCTCCTCTAGCGACTCCGCCATTAAGACTATGTCATCAGCGAATCGCAGGTGTGAGATGTAGTCGCCGTTTATGTTGATGCCCTTGTCTTTCCAGTCCAGCGTCTTAAACATATCTTCCAACGCGCTCGTGAACAGTTTCGGGGATATGACATCCCCCTGCCTCACTCCTCTGCGCAGTTGGATCGGTTTAGTCTGCTGGTCCTGTACTCGGACACTCATCGTAGCGGCTTCGTAGAGACATCTCAGCACCTCGATATAACGATAGTCTACTTGGCATCGCTGTAAGGATTGTAGAACAGCCCAGGTTTCAACGGAGTCAAAGGCCTTCTCATAGTCCACAAAAGCCAGACACAGGGGCTGATTATACTCTTCGGACTTCTGTATAATCTGCCTCACTGTGTGAATGTGGTCTATGGTACCATATCCTCCGCGAAACCCAGCCTGCTCCGGTGGCTGAAACTCGTCGAGTCTCCTGGCGAGACGGTTCGATATAACTCGTGAGAAAAGCTTATAGACGTGACTTAGGAGCGAGATGGGTCTATAATTTTTAAGAAGGGTTTTATCTCCCTTCTTAAAAAAGAGCACCACCAAACTCCCACTCCACGCCTTTGGAGTTCTCCCACTGTGAAGGACGGCGTTGAAGAGGCTCTGTAACTCCTGTATAACAGGGTATCCTCCAGCTTTCAAAAGCTCTGATGTTATTCCGTCCTCACCGGGGGCTTTTCCATTTTTAAGCTGCCTCAGAGCTAACACGATCTCGTCTTGACTGATGTCTGGCAGTTCGTCGGTATAGTGGCGTATCAAGGTGGCTCTAGAATCGTGGTCGTCTCGTTGGGAACGGGGAGCATGTGCAGCGTATAAACGGCCATAAAAGTCCTCTATCTCGGCCGATATCTCCGGCTTCGACAAAACGGTCCTTCCGTCGTGCGTTGAAAGCTTCGTCAGGTGGCTCCTTCCAAGCTGCTGAGTGAATACTTTGGACCCTCGGTTTCGCTCTATCGCCTCTACAATGAGGCGTGTATTAGAGCTCCGAAGGTCGCGTCGTACCATCTTCGCAATTCGCTTGTTCAGGTCTGACCTCTCTGACGAAGTCGCTTGGGTGGTTTCCCGTCTTTTTGTCATCAGCCCAAGAGTCTCATCCGAGAGTTTGGACTTCTTACCAGTACGCTGCTTTTTGCAAAACTTGATGCCCTCGTCCCTCAGCGTTTCTACCAGATTGTGTAGGGTCTCGTCAGCGTCATCAGTGGGTTCGAAGGCAGCGAATCTATCCCCGAGAAGCTGCTGAAACTTCTCGGTGCCCGCCATGATTTGGATTGGGTTCGGTCGGAGCGTGGACTTCACCAGACGGTTTCTTTCAAGCTTCAAATTACCCTTAGATTACCAGCAGCTAAATATAAGGTACCAATACTCACGTCGTCAGTGATGCAGAAATAAACCAATTTATTTTCCGCAATGTAATGAAACAGATAATTTCCATGGGAGTACGTCAGCTTGTCATCGTGGGGCGGAATCTTAGATAGTATTTGCTCGGTCACTTCAGTAAAATTTCCCGTGCATGTTGCATATTTCGTCAAAACAACTGTACCTCTTGATACCACACTGAATAAAATAGGCATTTTGAAGAGATATCTTGATGAATCACAATAACAAAGGAAACAATTTTTTATTGGATACTCTGCCCCAAACAAACAAACACGTAAATGCAATAACGAAATGGTTAATCAAAGTAGAAGTATGCTCTGAATCCCGTCTAAAAAAGTACTTTGTGTTGTGATGTGATTATAACTATAGAATTTGGTTAATTTTGCCTAAAAATTCGCGTGCGCAGCGCAGGTCAATCCAGAAATCAGAGCAGAGAAATAATAAACTGAAAAGACAGCACTGAACTGGCTGACAATGACAACTTGACAGATCGCAAGTCAACGTAGTATAGTGTAGCCAGGAGTAAATTAGGAAAAAGTACAAAATAAAAATTCTTAAAAATGGTAGTGATCTAGCAATAAAATTGGTGTCTAAACTTAATTTCTGCGGACGACCTAAAATTATGGTGTTTTTTTGTACACTTCCTGAAAAAATTAAAATTAAAATGTGCGTTCAACACAGAGGGGCAAACCAAACATGCCTATATAGATTTTTCGGATTTTTCCACTTTACTCAAGATTTGATAATCTCACGCGTGCTCTGTATGGGATTTAGGTCCAGTGATTGCGTGGGCCAATCTTAGGTCAAAGCGTCGTCGTAGGTACTCCTGTAGCCAGCTGTTCACCACGCTCTGTGTGAGGATGGGCGTTGTCGTGCATATGCGTGGATTCTTGGCCCATTTGTAGTCGATTATGGTAGAAATAACCATGAAATAACATTGTTATTTTCTGCAGCAGATTCTTGGATTTGACAGACAAGCTATACCTACGGCAATGAACACTTGTGCGCAGAATACTAATCTGATACTGATCAATGTAAAAGCTGAATAATTAATCGAACTAGAGTCTACCAGATGATGAGATTGAAAAAGCGCGGTAATTTCTTTTTTTTTTAAATTCATGTTCATGTTCAAGACATGAATTTTGACATTCGAACAAGCTACATAGACATGTATCACATAACTCAATTAAATCGTTATTTACATTTTAAGGATTGGTTCCTGTTTGCAAGCATCAAAAAGCTTCAACCTAATTTTAGAGCTGTCAACCTAATTTAAATCCCGTCAGTCTAACTATTAAAACCTAATGCTTTTGTCTTTTTGACATTCGTAAAGCATAATTTTAGCAAGAATTTTAGTTAATTAAACCGACAAACGACGTTAAACGACGTTATACGACGATATAGGTGAACTCGCACAGTAGTTAGGTAGTTTGAATGTACGGATGGTCGGACAAAGGAATATAATTATAAAAAACATTGTCAAAATATGAAGAATAAATGATGCATAATCTCCTGATAGTTCTCTACTAATGCTCTTTTAAACATATTTTTGCTGTAAGTTCAACCTTAATGAATAAATTGAGAAAAAGTTTTTTTTTCTTATTGTTACATTTTCCTGTGTTTTTGTGAAGCGGATTTTTTTAATTAACCTACTTATTTAAAGATTCAACAGAAAATATAGTTCTTCTTTCAACTTCAATAATTATTACCAACTAGCGGTCCGCCCCGGCTTCACACAAAAATTTCAGAAATTATACACACTAACACCATGGGTTTCACAGTTTTCATACGGATCCCTTACTTTTTTAGCATTGTGGTGTATGACATTAGCTCGACACTCCATAACTCACACTGGCCGATGGCCGTAGAGAAAAAGCAAGCAGCGGAGCCATAAAAGGAAAAGAGGTTGTATCTATAGCGCACGGTTAAATTATAGAATTTTTCATTCGGATCCCTAGGTAACTTTTTGAAAATATTATATAGCCTATGTTCATCACGGATTTAGGATTATAAAGGTTAAAGAATTTTTCAAATCGGACCAGTAGTTTCGGAGCCTATTCACAAAAAACAAACAAACAATCATCAAATCTTTCCTCTTTATAATATTAAGATAAAGATAGACCTTTGAGTATATACTCAAAGAGATAGACAGATGGCGTGCGTGAGTTTTGTCGCAACCAAGCTTATTATGGGGTAGGTACATAATAGAATATAACTTTTTAAATTATCGCTAAAGTTTTTACTTTAAAAATTTATAGCCTATGAGAGGCATTAAACAGTTTTTAGGGTTTTGCCATCGGTTGCAAAACCCTTATGAAATCGCTTTGGGTCTGTTTTGTGTTTTGAATCCTTAATATCTCAGAATCTACTGCAGCTATTGACTTGAAATTTGAAAAATAAATGAAAATAAATGAAAAATGAAAATGAAGATTTTTCATACAAATTTTGAAATCGAAATTTTAAATGGAACGTACAAAGTCAAAAATGGTATCAAATGAAAGGTACACGTTTGTTGATTTCAAAATAGTTTTTGAAATTTTGGTAGGTTTTATACTTTTTAAAACATTTTGAAAAAGGTCAAAAAAATTACCATTCCCCCCCTTATCTCCGAAGATTGCAGAGTGATTGATGTAAAATGTACTAAGCGTTTGTAGATATAGATCTATATTTTACAGGAAAAATATAGAGAAGTCTGTAAATATAATACTTTTTGAAATATGGTCAAAAAACTAATTTTCATACAATGGGGGCTATTTCATTGAGAGTAATATCAAATAAAAGGTATGGATTTCGACAATTCAAAACAGGTTTTGAAAATCGTCTAAGTTTCATACTTAGTGAAATAGGTTGAAAAAAGCCGAAAAAAAATTGTAGGTTAAAAAAGATTGTATACCAACCCACTTACCTACCCACTAATCTCTGTAGTAACTGTAATAGGAGTTCCACAGCGCACCAAAACCGTTGGTCTCAAAATTTTTGAGAAGAGATAGGTATGTATCCTAGATAATCCACACAGTATCATATACACACAAGCTAAGCAAAGCTTGTGTTATTGGTATTACTACGATAGCTGTTATACTTAATAAAGTATAAGTATCACATTAGATGAATTATTTTTGTGTACTGAAAAGGACTAGAACTCCCGAACAAATAATCTGAAGATCCTACAAGTATTAGTCCCGAGGCAGGAATCAAACCTCCGCCTCCTGCGTTGTAAGCCCACCGCGCCAAGAGGTTGTCATATACGTACCTACCTAAACGACAAAAGTTCAAAACCCTCGGCGCGCGAGTTACACTCGCACTTGTTTAAGGTTATTTTATATTAGAACACTATGTCCATCTGTCGAAGTTAAATCATTGCCTCGAACCATTATTATGTGGCACTCTGGCCACGGGGGAGCTGTTGCGCTTGTATGCGCTTTATAACAAACGACATCCCTACTCTAGAGAAAGAACTATTAGCTGGAGAAAAAGACGCCACACTACACTAGAACTTTTCGCAGAAGATAGCGCCTAGGTACCTGCTATGTAGGTACTTCACCTACGCGCCCAACGCATCCACAGCTGCTAGCCAGATGCAACGCTTGCTGAATCTCCAACCAGCTTCGCTTCGAACGGCAGCAGCGCTGCTTATCACTCGTCGGCGCACTACCACCCCTATAACTACGAGGACAAGCCGATTGACAAACCTCCGTTCGATATCTGGGTATCGGCATAGACAGGTCGCTGACGATGAAAGCACGGTGGAGCAGGCACCCGCCCAAGCCATGCTCCGACTTCTTGGTTCGCTACGCTACTGCTTACTGATGGACGACCTCAGTGGCGCGGTGGGCGAAGGTCCGCCTGCGACGCACGAGGTTGTGGGTTCGATTCCCGGCTCGGGACAAATATTTGTACGTTTTCTATTTAGTCAGTATGTTTCTTTATTTATTTTATGGGAGTTTAGTCACACAGTGACGATTTCACTCCTATATAATATATATATAATCAAAGAATATATTGTATTATATATTTTATCAGTCATCTACTACCCATAACACAAGCTCTGCTTAGCTTGGGGCTAGGTGATGCTGTGTTGATTATCCAGCATTCAACTTCTGCATGCCTTCATTAGAATGCCCTAAGTCATTTGCTCCCTTCTTGATTCGCTGCAGCTTACTATTTTTCATTTAACAAATAAATGTAATAGGTTGGGGAAAAAGTTTTTTTCACATTTTTTAAGAAAATTTAAAACATTTTTTAATATAGTTTACATACTATAATGCGAAAAGACTTTTTCCCTAACCTAATATATTCATTCGTTGTATGACCTCTGTTGCCTTTACAACAACAACAACAACAACATCAGCCTATAATAGTCCACTGCTGGACATAGGCCTCCCCTTATGAGCGCCATAGATGGCATTGTTTATCATTTGGGGGTAATTGCCCATAATCCCCACGCTGGGCATGCGGGTTGGGGATCGCAGTTCGGTGGAGTTGATCTGCAGAGGGCGCTGCTGCCCGCCCCCCGGTGTGTGTCCCTTAGTCGCCTCTTACGACACCCACGGGAAGAGTGGGGGTGGTGAAATTCTATGCCGGCACCACACGGCCGCCACTGTTGCCTTTAGATAATAATAATTAGTTAGGCATTTTTTACAAAGCCCATAGCTGGGCACTGGTACTTGTCCTGCATGTGTCTAGGCAAGGTGCCTATCTTGTGAATAGTGATGATGACCCATTAATAGCATGATTCCACCCCCTTAGATATACTTTGTCCCATCTATTGTCAATACTAAGCTTTATCATAATAAAGGGTTTTTATGTAAATAGTTATTTTATTTAAATTAATTCTTAAAACTTGATAACATCTCAGTCAAAGTAATCATCAATATCTATATCAGGGTTTAAAATATCATCTCCAAATGGAGTCAAATCTATTTGATCAAGGATTAAATTTTCGCACATCTCTTCTAGATCAGTTTCACCAATTAATATAGCACCTTGTAATCTTCCATTTTGTAGTATAAATTTTATGTATTCTTGGTTAGGGGTGGTACGCAGCAAAATTTCATAATCCCTACCCAGTCCTTGGCCGTTGTACTTTCCTAGTAAAACTACCCTAAAGCCAAATAGAGTAGTACAATGAGTAAAAAGTTCAAAGCAAAAGTCTTGCAAAACTTCTTGGTCAGTAATCCTTGCGTGCATTGATTTCGCAGCCATACTAGCCATTTGCCTAGCTTGAGTCCACAGCCTCAATTGGAACCAATGGGGTGCATGTTCCCAAGAAGCACAGGCCACATCACCTGCTGCAAATATATCTTTTAGACTAGTTTCTTGATATTCATTCACTGCTAAGCCCCCATCTAGGCTTATCAAGGGCTCTTTATCCCTTGTGAAATTCACCGCAGGCTCCACTCCTGTGGCTGATATAAGAAAATCGCATTGTATGATTTTCCCATTTGTCAGCTCCACAACTAAAGGAAAATCATTATTTGTTTCTTGCACAGATTTAACTTCAACTTTGTAAATGATTTCAAGCTCTTGATCACCTGTGGCATTTTTTGTAGCTTCTAGTTTTCTATACCAATCAGGTCCTAATGCTGCAGATTTAAGGTCTTTATTTAAAGATATAACAGTATCTTCTTCAGTAAATATATGTCTTCTTAATACTGTATTCCCTTGATTCTCCGAGGATTTGTTTTTGAATGTTTCTTGAAAGAACTCTGCTGCTCCTGGATCTATAAAAGTTGCTGAAATGTAATCATCTCTTATGACCCATATCTTCTGAATTCCAGATGTAGCATGGACTATTTCTGATGCAATACCACCATTTCCAACGATAACCATTCTACGGCCATTTTGCAGCCTTTTCTGAAACTCTGTCACAGATTCTGTATCTCGAATGCCCAGTATTCTTTTGCTATTGTTTGAATGCGATATAAGTCTTGGAATTCCACCAGTACATAAGCAAAGTGTTTTGTACCGGACTCGTAGATTGTCGTCGGTAATGGCAACATGATTTTCGCTATCTATATGTTTCAATGAGTCATATACGATTCTTAGGTTTGGATGTATTTTCTGTAGGGAGCTTGCTTCTGTTTCGTGCACATCGAACTTTACAATTGTTTTAGCGTAAAAATTAACATTAGTCACATTTTTTATGAGTGAAGATGCAGTAATAATTACAAGAGATTCTTCAGGATGCAATATTGCAAGACTTTCAACGCAGGTAACTCCAGCAATGCCTCCACCGACCACTAAATAAGTTGTTTCAATTTCAGGCATGATTCCTACGGATTGCTTATTTCTTTCTTGTTGTAAATATAGTGAACCTCAAGATAATTTTAGTTTTTGTTGCAAGAGAAAACAAACAAACAATAATTGAAACAAAACAAACAACTGAATTGGTCTTTTTCTCGGGAAGCACTATTACGTCTATTAATCAATCTCATCCCGACCAAGGCGAACTTTTGTTCCCTTCGCTAAACGTTGTCAGCGATTCGTTTTAGACAATTATTTCATTTTCTTATCAACCGCTTCGTGATTGCCAATTAATGTATTTTTATTAGTGTCGTGTTTAACTTAACATTTCTGTAATCTCGACTCTCGGGCCAGCCAAGTGGCCTGGCTGGGGTGATGATTAAGGTAGTAACTATAATATTTATGTTGCGCTACGTTCCGTACGCAACATAAAATTTTATTATTTGAAGATATGTGGTTATATTCATTCGTGTTATGTAAATATAACTAGAGATGTGAAATAACGGACTTGTCGATAAAATTATTAGTTGAGAAAGTACGTTTGTTGGTAGACATTTTGATAAACGTACGTTTTGTGAAAAAATTAGAAATTTATCTAAAAAAAAAATAACCCGCTGATGGGTAATTAATGCTCTGTGAATTTTCCAGCATTATTTATTTATTTATTATTACTTTTGCTATTACTATTGCTTTTCATACAATAAAAACAGTTTTACTACGCTATCTCCTAGACTAAGTATAAGTCCAATCGAAAAAACGAATATCGTATAGTTTATTGCCGTATGATAGACAAATGCGATGGCATATTTAGTTTTTTGAAAAAAATACTTTTTTAATTATCCTAATTCCTATGTCCAACCTATTGTATGGAGACAAACCACTGTGCGACGTCCGCTATTTTTTTGCAAAATTTAGTCTTGGTTGTGGCCAAAGACTAGATCATTATGTAGAATTTGACGACCTCTGTGGCGCGGTGGGCGAAGGTCCGCCTGCGACGCAGGAGGTTGCGGGTTCGATTCCCGCCTCGGGACAAATATTTGTACGATCTGCAGATATTTGTTCATGGTGTTCTGGTCGTTTTCTATGTATAATAAAAATATCTATCTATGTAATAATATTGTATTATGTATATCAGTCATCTAGTACCCACTTTGAGTATCTAGAACGGGAGTTGGCAAGGTCAGGATACCCCTCTGTTGGTCACAAGACTTTACTGACCATAGACGAATAATAAAACAACTTCACTCGTAACTTCGCGGCCATTTGGTGTCGTTTCGTGTCGCGAGGTAGTGCTCACCACAAATGGTGAATTGTGCGGTTTATGGGTATAAAAGGCAATTGGAGACATCCAACTTAAGGGTACATAGTGTTTCCTATTACAAGTAAGTGATATTTTTCTGAATTGTTTTTTGTTATATTGTATAATTTCGATTTTAATAGAACATGGGTTGCGACATTTTTATTCCTTGGTAGTATCCCTATATAGTTTGTGATTCCTTGGTAGAAGGCGTAGTGCGGGGACAAGTTGAGTGAAATTGATTGAACGAATGATGGAATGAACGAAAAATTTGTGTAAAATGCGATGTTTTTTGTAACAAAAGATCTATTGATATAGGAAAATTGGTTATGCAAATGATACCATAATACCATAAGAGATACCAGAATTCATTTTTTATGGAAAACTGTGTACGTCACATTTACAATAAATTATTCCATTTTAAATGTAATATAGATTTATAAGAAACAACAAATAAAATGACACAAATAATGATATATAATAATATAGTATTAAAAATATAATATTATTATAAGTCAGAAGCAGATTTATTTATAAAAAAAAGGAATTACAAAACAACCTCGATACAGAAAGACACAAGCGAAGTGATGATAGATAGCTCGTGTTTTTTCTTTTAGTAGGAATTTTCTCCATCAATTTATTAATATTAATAATATTAAAATACCCTTTTTATAGGTAGCGCAAGAACACCGCACTGATCATGACATGAAACACGGCGGCGGGGTGGCCCGATCTACATAATGATAAAATTTTATTATCCCTGTACCCGGCCTGTACCTATCACAATAAATATATTTTCTGTCTTTCTTTCTCTCTTTCATACTGCCGCTTTTCTTCTCCTGCTCTCTATGAAAACATATAGATATAGATAATGAAAACTTTTCGATTTGCATAAATAAAAAAAATAATAGTCCCAAATAGACGCAATTACAAATTATGGTTCTTAGTTAATGTCAAATGAAAGGAAAACCAACTTTTCGCTTTTCTCTCATTCGGAACAATTTTTTTTCTGTATTTAAATGCATGTCTAAAATCCCTCAGTAAGAAACAATACCTTTATCAAAAAAGCATTGTATAATTTTAACAACCCTGATTTCATTCATTCGAAATCATTATTTTTTCGGTCGTTTTACATCCAGCACTACTTTTTTGTGTTAGTGTGTAACTAAACAATAGTGTAACAACACTAATTCTATATTTGTGTGCGTGTTCTTTTGTTTGTGTCCAGCTTTTACTTTAGTGTGCGTTTATATGGACGCTTTATTTTTCTGCATTAGTGTGCGTGATTATGTAAACGTGTGCTGTACCGTATTACCTCGCCCCCCTCGAAATCTGACAGAAAGATTTTAGTACTGACAGAAGCGCTTGGCAACTCCCGTTCTAGATACTCAAAGAGTACCCATAACACAAGCTCTGCTTAACTTGGGGCTAGATGATGTTGTGTGGATTGTCAAATATTATTTATTAAGGTATTTCCTTCCGTCCAAGATTGTGACTATCTGGCGCGCAAACGGCGCTCATGTTTGCGGTTAGAGTGCCATGTAGGCTAAATATCGCATGCCAAAATACATTTTCTAATTCTATGAAATAGACTGATGGCCGATTGGTCGATGCAATGTTGTCAATCAAATCAAAGTAAAGAAAATCTATTTATTTTTGAAGAGATTTTTGCTCAAAAAATTATAATTGTCCAGAGCAGCTACCAAAACTTATGATTGTGTATT
Organism: Eupithecia pulchellata; assembly: GCA_963931895.1. NCBI lineage: Eukaryota > Metazoa > Arthropoda > Insecta > Lepidoptera > Geometridae > Eupithecia > Eupithecia pulchellata. Next base: position 4,894,309 of record OZ007524.1, on the reverse strand, counting down.
GTGTAGGCCGGGGATGTTACAGTGTTCAATTATCTGCTCAGTGATAACTAGTTATCATTGAATTATTATGTTCGATTATAGATAAGAAACATGAAGTGGATAGGTATTTGTGTGATGCCTGTTTTATTTGTTTTGTTTTGGAATTTTTCATTCATTTGGGGTTTTATACATTTATCAATACTTACAACGTGTTTGTTAGTTACGGTGTTCGCACTTACTCTTTGGGGTCATGTATCTCTGTCATCACCGCACCATACACCTTCATTCTTACTGGAATCAGTAGAAAAAGAAATACGACAACTCGAGGAAATCCTCAAGGTACGCAAACCGTTGATTTACCCATTATAACTTTGAATGAATAAGAATAAAAATATTTATATCTAAACATTTTACAATGTAGCCTTAGGTCTACAGTTAATAATAGTTATAAGTACCACCTTACAATTTATTTAGTATTATCCTAGTACTGAAAATTAAGTAAGCATAGGTATAGATTTTTAAACATATTAAATTAAGGCTTCCATTTGTTGCATGAATCATACCTTCCGTCTTAGTAAAAAAAACTGTGTTACGGCAAGGTAGAGCTCAGTAACTCGCATGGAGCTCAGATATTTATTATTTATTTGGATCCATTCAAGAGGTAATGTTTTTCAAACAATATGTTCTTGTCATGTCTCTGTTTCAGGAGGAAGCTACAAACTGGCCTCAGTCAACGAAAAAACATCATTTACCAGTAATATTCGGTAGGACAGTGGATAGTCAGCTACAGTTACTAATTGACAATTTACTACGGGATTTTATTACCCGGTGGCTTAAAGAACTATGTCATCAACCAGAACCAGTTGTAGACAAATTAAAAGAACACATTTGGAATGCAATTCAGAACTTGTATGAAAGACTTCTGCGCATTGATGCTGAAAAACTGTTGGCTAGTGAAATGGTATTGAAAATAACACAGCATTTTGAAAGGATAAGAATTGCTAAAGATTGTGCGTGAGTATTTAAATTTATTGATGTGTTTTTAAGTAAGAACTGTTTAAGTCTGTTGTCTCTTTCTAATCATATACCATTATGGTAGATAGATAATGCTTTATACTGAAAAAACTTAAAACCAAAACAGGATATAATTAAATAAAAGGTAAATAAAGGTAAGACTCAAGTATTGGAATGTTAATAGAGGTATAGGTAAGTAATTTATATTATTTATACATCACAAAAATTGTTCTAATTTGTAATTTGATAGGGCCCTGAGAAATGTGATGCTTTCACTATACATACATATGTTTCTAGAGTTTTTTTGTCATAATATATCTATCATGTAGAATTTATTTTATAATTTTTTTTATAGGATGGAATTAAACCAGGTACCAGTTTTTGCACTGTCTCCACATCTTATGGCCGCTGATACGGAGCTGCATTATCTGAGACAAATCAGCGAGTTGATTGTTGTATTCCTCATGCCTGGATGTTATTCAATGTTACCAGCTTCACATCTTATAAGAGAAATACTGGCTTGTAAAAGTATGTCAACAAATGCAAAAGAAATACATTTAAATTATATAAATGTACCTAACTCTTTCATAAATACTTTTTTTTATGATTTCCAGTACTGCAGCCAGCCATTGATTTGCTCACAGACCCAGATTACATAAATCAGAAAATTATACTTTATTTAGAAGCGCAGAAGGAAGTAAATGCTATGCATGTCAGGACACATGAGTATGCTAAGACCTTTGAGGACTACATACGGTTGATTAATAACTGTAACAATGTTGACACACTGAAGAGGTTACGGTATGTGAACATATAAACTGCTGAAGCGAATTTCATTCATGTGAAAAGTATTGTTGAAAAATCTATTTTTCCTCCTTTCATAATCATTGGCAAACAAATAACTTGGATTATATTTTTAGTTACGACATCGTGACCCAAATCATGCAAGCTACAACACTACAGAACGTTAAACGGTCGAAAGGCGTAGACTTAGACGCTGTTGAAAAAAGTGGCGCCACACATAATGTCAGTCGCCAGCAACTGGCTGACGCTAAAAAACTGAAGAGATACATCCATCAGTTGACCATCGCGAAAGCGGAATGTGAAACTGCGCTGAACTTATTGGGTTGGGACGGTGCTTTTCCGACTGTGGAGTCGGATAATAAGGTACCTAAATTTACAGGCTATAGCGATTTCATTACTTAAACATATTCAACGGCGCAGCCAGCTGGATTTTTGAAATATAAATAACTAGCGGCTCTAATCGGCTTTTATTTCGTCTTTGCACGGGTATTCAACAAAGAAATGATTTTTCGTGCGTCACCCTAATTTTTTTAAAAATATTTTATAGCCTATGTTTATCACTTATAATTTAGGATTCTAATGTTGAAAGAATTTTTTGAATTGGTCCAGTAGTTTCGGAGCCTATTCAATTCAAACAAACAACCAATCAAATCTTTCCTCTTTATAATATTAGTATAGATAATAAATATTATATATATGAATAGTTTTCTTTAAGTAAATAATTTATAAATTTTTCAGACGTTACCTCTACATAAAATTATGGAAAGTGTCACCGGCCGCAAATACCTATCGATGTTTTTAGAGACTATGTGCTCACAAGGGTTAGTAGGCTTTTGGATGGCAGTGGAAGAGTTAAGGCACAGCCACAGAAGCAGCTGGCATCAACTTGGCGCTGAAATATTTTACACTTACATAAGATCTCCCAGTGCTGAACTCAAAGTTGATAAGGTAAAAAATATCATCTACTGTATAGGCTATGCTAGTCCATTGCTGGACAGGGGCCTCCCCTCTGCTTTAATGGCTCTTATCATTAGAGGTACTTAGTACTTTAATCCCCTGGAAATGCGGATTGGAAATTGTTCGGTGGGACGCCTCGTTTCGGAAGCGTTACTGCCCACTCGCGGTGGATATGCGAATAAAACCTTAAGGCTCCGGCGACGGATGAATTTCCCATACAAACGTAATACCAAAATGATTTGTAATTTGAGCATATTTTCACCATGTACTGCTATTATTTGAATTAGAATAGTATTTATCTAGGTACCTACAAAAAAGAATTCTACACGTCACTGAACCAAATCGGATTTTTCAAGGAAAACTAATAAGAGAAAGAAGAGTTGGCTGGTGCAAATTCTAACCCAGCATCAAATGGCTGACACAATAAAAATATAAGCCTCAATAAATTCTGTATTGTATCTTATTTGTCAATCATGTGTAATCTTGTATATAATCCTGCGGAGTATATCTATAGCTATTTTTCAGGAAACAAGAAAGAAGATGGAGTCATTTTTACTCGGCGATAAAGGACCTGAAGTGTTTTACGAAGTTCAAGAAACCGTAGTTGATACGATACAGAATAAATACTACCAGTCGTTTCTCATGAGTGATCATTATAAAGCGTTGATCGCGGAACTCGCGACGGAAGAAAATAATAAAGGTGATTTAATATGATTTTCAAAATGATTTCATTGTAGACAATAATTTTCTTACGGCAGTTTATCGGTCCATTTTATCGTTCAAAAACTACAGCATCTCAAATATCGTAGTTTGTTTTTAAAGAAAATTACAACTGATAAGTATGAGCATTTACAAAATACACATAAAACAGTCTATGGTTGTTTGCAAACTGTTGCAAGTAACTTATAGATAGCGCAGTATGATCCAAATCAATACCAATTGGGAGCGGTTCCGAGACACTGGCCGCATTGTATTGCTAAATTTCAATTCAAAACATATGTAGAATCATTTTATGTATTTGGAAATTAATTTCTTTCAGATATTTTAGAAAGATCTCCAATAGAAGATAGACAGCTGTCAAATGAGTCTGTATCGTCGGCGGAAAGTGTGGGCGGCACGGTTCAACTGACTGAGCACTCGACCTATGCTAGAAGAAAACTGGACCAGCTTTCTGAAAGACATAATAATAAGGTTCAGGTAAGCTATTTACTGCAGTTTCTTGGCCGCAGCGGAATAGAATAACCTCCCAACACTCAGCGTACCAGAAAAACATCTAAGTAGCAGAGTTTTAACTGTGTAATAAAAATCATATAACACAAACTCTGCTCGCTAGTGAGTGATGCTGTAAGAATTGTCCAGCAAAAAACAACATCTTATAGGTACCAACTAAGTTCCGACTATCAATATGCTAATCCTAATAATAATAAATACATATGTTTGATAAAGAGGATGAAGTATTTACTTAGAAATATACATAATACGGCGTGCTTACAAGAATACGGTCAGATCATCTATTTTATTTACCTTGAAATTCCACCGACTGCGCCATTTTTTCACATAAATCGGTACAATTATATTTATAACAAACCTTTTTAAAAGCGCTGGTGTGTGTACCGTCGTTTTGTGCCTTTACTTGTGGCGCAGTTCGCCAATCGATCCAAAGGAATAGTTGAACAACGGGCTGGTCCCTTGCCGTTTCTGCCCAGTCGAGGTGCAAAGTTCCGAAACTGTGTGTGATTTATTTTGAATCTGTGTTTTTTAATTGGCAAAAAAATCATTTTGTATTTGTATAATTCGTTTTGTATTTACAATAACAGGCACTAGCTGCGCTCCGTGCGTCACTGAAGCCGGAATCGCCTGCGCTGTCGATGCTTGCGAATGAGGTTGAGAAGTTGGCTGGTGAGCAGATGCGGCTGGAAGCGCACCTGGCCCGGACCGACACGTGGGCAGAACACCTCGGGAATTGGCGGGCTACCGTCCATAGTGCTGAGGTAAGAATACTTTTAACTTTATTTTAATTAAAAGGAGCAAAACTGCATAATAACTTGCCAAAAAATATTAAAGAATCCTCTAACTGAATCTATCTACTGTTTTCAAGAAAAAACTCAAGAAATATGAATTAGAGGATATTCCTGTAGAATAACCGAAGATTATAAGAACTGCACTGTAAACGTCAACCATAAATTAATTATAAAAGAATATTAGATACTAAGAAAAATACATTTCTCTGTAAGTGAATGTATTATCATGTTCTTTGAGAAATAAATATCTTTAACCACATTTATCTAGGCTTTCTCTCAGTCCTCTAGTTCTTACTAGTACTTGGTAGTTCCGAAAGTAATCCCTTATGCTGTGCAAAAGACAGCTTATCTTCTTATGGTTAGAGATGATTTATTTATTTATAGGTAGTTCAGGAAATTTACAGTTTAACTTAAAAAATTCAAAATTTAAAAAACATAAATAATTAATCATATAGAGATAAAGGTTCTGAAGGTACTTAAAATATTCTACAAAAAGTAACTGAAATTTATTACACAAACGTTATAGGACGACTAATCTATACTAATATTATAAAGAGGAATGATTTGATTGTTTGTTTGTTTGTATGTTTGTTTGTTTGTTTGTTTGTTTGAATTGAATAGGCTCCAAAACTACTGGACCGAGTTAAAAAATTCTTTCACCATTAGAATCCTTAATTTTCCGTGATGAACATAGGCTATATAATATTTTCAAAAAAGTTAGGGATCCGCATGAAAAATTCAATAATTGAACCGTGGGCTGTATATTCAACCTCTTTTTCTATTATGGCGCGTCAGAATAGAAAAAGAGGTTGTATAGCGCACGGTGCTTGCTTTTTCTCTACGGCCAGTGTCAGTTTTGGAATGTCGAGTCAATGTCAAAAACCCCAATGCTGTTAAAAAAAGTAAAGATCCGTATGAAAACTGTGAAACCCATCGTTTTAGTGTGTATAATTTCTGAAATTTTTGTTTAATACCCGTGCGAAGCCGGGGCGGGCCGCTAGTCAATTATAATAGAACCTAATGAATTTATGTTAACAAATTATCTATACTAATATTATAAAGAGGAAAGATTTGATTGTTTGTATGTTTGTTTGTTTGTTTGTTTGAATTGAATAGGCTCCGAAACTACTGGACCGAGTTAAAAAATTCTTTCACCATTAGAATCCTTAATTTTCCGTGATGAACATAGGCTATATAATATTTTCAAAAAAGTTAGGGATCCGCATGAAAAATTCAATAATTGAACCGTGGGCTGTATATTCAACCTCTTTTTTCTATTATGGCACGTCAGAATAGAAAAAGAGGTTTAATAGCGCACGGTGCGTGCAATAACCTCTTACTCAATGCTAAAAAAACCAAATGCATAAAATTCATGTTACCAAATGTAAGAGAATTCCCTACTAAAATTATGCTAAGGGATGAGATAGTTCCTCTTGTAGACTCTACCATTTTCCTGGGGCTACATATTGATTCCTCTCTGCAATGGAGACCGCAAATTGATGCTCTTGCAGGCAGACTTAGTTCAGCAGCCTATGCAGTTCGAACAATTAGATATATTACCGATGAAGATACAGCTAGGTTAGTTTATTTCAGTTACTTCCATAGTATTATGTCCTATAGTATTTTGCTTTGGGGACAGGCGGCGGACATACAGACTATCTTTGTACTTCAAAAAAGGGCGATCCGTGCGATTTATAAATTAAAGCCACGCGATTCTTTGAGAGAATTATTTAAAGAAATAAATATCTTGACAGTAATATCACAATACATCTATGAAAATTTAATGTATACGCATAAAAACAAAGACAACTTTTTGAAAAACTGTGATGTTCACGCTAGAAATACCAGAAACAAAAACAAATTACTTATACCATCGTACAGATTACATAAGGTAGGGAAGTCATTTATGGGAAATTGCGTGCGCTTCTATAATAAGCTTCCATCTGAAGCAACTGAGCTCCCTATTCGTAAATTTAAACAATACATAAAAGAAAATCTTATTAAGAAAGCATTTTACTCGATAGATGATTACGTTAACGATAATAATGCTTGGCCAGATGTCGCTCCATTCCACACCGACAATAGCATGTAAGAAATTGAATGTTGTGCTTAGCTTCATATTATGTATTTAAATAATTATTGACATGTATCTAAATCATTTTAAACTTAGATTTAGATAGGCAATAACAAACATTGTATTAGACACATAAGTTATATGAATGTACTAGTGGTTTCTTTTTCACTTCTTCCACTAGTGGACAAAAAATTGAAGTGAAGAGAAATCAATAACATATTTATTTCTTTTTTATAATAATTAACTGTATAAAATTTGACTTGTCTAAGTGCTTATTTTGTAAGCCTAAAGAAATAAAGTTATTGAATCTGAATCTGAATCTGAATCTTTTCTCTACGGCCAGTGTCAGTTATGGAGTGTCGAGTCAATGTCAAAAATCCCAATGCTGTTAGAAAAAGTAAGGGATCCGTATGAAAACTGTGAAACACATCGTGTCAGTGTGTATAATTTCTGAAATTTTTGTTTAATACCCGTGCGAAGCCGGGGCGGGCCGCTAGTATTATATAAAAACCAAAATAAAAAACTAAGAACTACCCAAAAACCGACCACTTACAATACTTTAAGTTTATGATACTGTAATGTATTATTTTAAAGTATCATATAGTTATACTATATGATAGTTTAAAATAATAAAAAATAATTATAATTATTATGATAATTTAAAATAACCAACATTGTTTGTTTTACATTTTCAGATAATAGACGAATCGAAACCGCCTCAGTTTGTGGTGGTAGTGCATATGGCGGAACAGGAGACAGAGGATGAGGATAGACCTGAGCAGATCTCTACTGGATGGGTGCTGTTGCGGAATTTGAATGAATTTCAGGTAAGACAATGAATTTAAAGAAACTGTAAAAAACTACGTTTCATACACGTAGGTCAGATGATCACCGTTCGTTGTAATAATAAGACATGCTGAATCAGTATGCCTGAAATTTTAAGTGACTAAAGAAAGTTTATTTTCTTTTTAAAGAGTTAGCTCATCTCTTTATTGTTGTGTTTCATTTTGAGATTATTTTTAATATTTACTTTTCATAACATAAACTGATTGAAAACATGCGGCAATTGGATTTTCTATAGATACTCGTAATCACGTTATATTGGGTGTTATTCTTTTTGCAGGAGCTGCATCGAAAACTCAGACCATTGTGTTCGGATTTAAAAAATATAGAACTACCTTCAAATTCATTCAAATTTTTATTTGGTAAAAACGACAAATCGTCTTTAGATAAAGCGAAAATTCTTGTTCAGAAGTATTTAGAAGTAAGTAGCTGAATTGAATTTATGAAATAAATATTCATTGAACAAAACTCTAATTTAACTAATTATTTTATTTCCAGTTTGTCTTAGAAGATGACAGATTGAACCAAAGCGAAGCTCTATACACATTCCTAAATCCTAGTTCAGAGTATTTAAAACAGGGTGAACCAAAGAAAAATAAATTCTCATTTTCTACTTTATTTAAGAGGTATGTAAGAAAACCACGTATTAATTGACGCCAATAAAAAACTCTGTTCACGAAAAAACTACTTATACACGTATAAGTAGTTTTTTCTTGAACATTTTGTCTTATTAAAGGAAACTACTGAAATGCATTAAAACCTCCTTTAAATACAAAGAAGGTTGAACGAAGTTCCAACCTCCTTATATTTATCCATACTCATTAGTAATTTCGCCTTTACTTTTCCAGCACAAGTAGTGAAGCTGCAACAAGATCATCGACTGAACGAGAGGCTTTTGCGCATTTATCAGCCGATGAAGACGAAATCTCGCTGTATTTAGACGGCAATGGGGACGCGACCAACAAAAACATGACGAGTTCAATGAGAGGTAAGTCAAATCAGTCCGCATTTATCAGTCAATGAAGACGAAATCTGGCTGTATTTAGACGGCAATGAAGACGCGCCTAATAAAAACATAACGGGTTCAATGAAAGGTAAGTACAGGTTTGCATAGGTTGTAGATTTGAAAAATATAGAACTACCTTCAAATTCATTCAAATTTTTATTCGGTAAAAACGACAAAATTAAATCGTCTTTAGATAAAGCGAAAATTCTTGTTCAGAAGTATTTAGAAGTAAGTTGCTGAATTGAATTTATGAAATAATTATGTGAAGATTTTTCCTTCATTACAGTCAATTATGCCCTGGGGCACACGCGATCTAATAAAGCTGCAAAGCTACTCAAAAAAATCACAGTTGATCGGAATGCTGGCTTTTATTTGGGTCATTATTAGCATAGTCATCCAACGTGGCAATGCTGCAAGCATTCTGGACATTCTGCCGTCTGGTAACAGCGTAGAATTTTAGGATATAGATATAAGTTATACTACTAGAATGTTTTTTTTTGTTTTGAAACTTACGCGATCTGAACACACACACATATACATAACACTCTGAGTGCAAACCTGTTGAAACGTCGAGAAAGGAAGAAGAAGAAACGCGATAAATACCCGTTAATTACTAATCATTAAACTACTAGAATGGTAGTAATACTAGTAGAATTTATTTCTTTTTTCATAAATGATACTAATTTTATTATATATGTCTCTTTCTAACAGGCACTGCTGCAATAGCGGAGGAAAGAGACAGCATAGCGGAGCCACTCTACGCATTACTAAGTGAAGTGTTTGACATGCGGGGAGTGTTCCGGTGGCTTAGAAAAACGCTCGTCACTTTTGTACAAATTACTTATGGAAGAACCATCAACAGGTATTTTTATTACTAATAATTATAAAGAGGAAAGTTTGATCGTTTGTTTGAATTGAATAGGCTCCGAAACTACTGGACCGATTTGAAAAATTATTTCACCATTAGAATCCTAAATTTTCCTGATGAACATAACTAAAAGACAAATTTCTAAAAAAATAGGGATACGTGTGAATACTTCAATATTATAAGAAGATTAAAAGATTGAAGATTGGAAAGATTTGATTGTTTGTTTGAATTAAATAGGCTTCGAAACTACTGGACCGATTTGAAAAATTCTTTGACCATTAGATTAGAATCCTTAATTTTGCCCTGATGAACATAGGCTATGGAATATTTTAAAAAAAGTTAGAGATCCGTATGTAAACTTCAGTAATAAAACCATAGCGCTATAGTTCTTTGTTTAGTGGCACCGCTTCCTTTTCGATACGACTCAGCCAGTGTCAGTTATGGAGTGTCATAAACATCACAATTCGTTACTAGGGTGCGTTAGGAAATTCAATGTCAAAAAATATAAAAACTACAATAATGGGACCATGCGATGTAGGGGATATATAAGCGATGATATAAGCCGGGGCGGAATGCTAGTACATAATTGTATATTTTGGATAAGCATGCTGGACAATCCACACATCATCTAGCCCCAAGCTAACCAATGCTTGTGTTATGGGTACGAGATAGGTCACCGATAACCAGAAGTACTTTAGCGAGGTTGGAAGAGATCACTCATAGCGATGAAGGCCGTATACTTCCTCTTCTTAAAGCATGTCTATTGATAAATTTTTCTTTCTTTGTGTGGTATCATCATCATCATCAGCCTATAATAGTCTACTGCTGGACCTATACAGGGTGGAATTTTGTAATGCCACCTGGAGGGAAAGTACTCTTAATACTGTAGATAGAAAATTGTACTCAAAGAAAACATTCCTTTAATTTTGAAAAGAAAGGAAACTGCATTCAAAGATTTTCGAAAATTCGCTTGCCACACCCGGGAATCGAACCGACTAAAATCTGTAAAAATTACACCCTGTACTTTAATTGCATAGATCGTTAGGGTCAATAATAAGGATGAAATCTCTCAAACAAACTTAATAAATTAAATGAAAGGAAAACCATGAAATCTTAAATTATAAATTGAATGGGTCAAGTTAAGCACTTTAACTTAAAGATCCATCTGTTTACTTGTGTCAGTAATTAATAATTATCATTGTCGTCATTTATCCATAAAAAATGACGAATTAATATTTAGAGTCCACGTGTACGAAGGTCATTTAAACACTGTCAAGTATTTTGAAATACTGGATCTCTTAAGAAATTAGTTAAATGGTTTCCCCGAGGCAGAGCGAAACCAAATAATTCTACAGCAAGATGGTGCTCCAGCCCATAACAGCAGAATCACTACTGCCTACATTAATAACCATTTTAATACCTGGATTGGTACCAAGGGCACAATCAGATGGCCTGCGAGATCACCAGATCTCACCCCTTTAGATTTTTTTTTGTGGGGTAAAAAATCTAATTTACATGAAATCTTATGCGAATGTAAACGAGTTGAGAGTTGAAGTTCAGAATACGATTTATAATATTCACCACAACACGTTATTAAAAGTTACTAGAAATGTATTCGTTAGAAGAATAAATTTGTGTATCCAAGAAAATGGAGCCCATTTCGAGCAACTAATTAGTTAGTTGACTTTTTATTGTAATTTAATATAAGATTTCATGGTTTTCCTTTCATTTAATTTATTAAGTTTGTTTGAAAGATTTCATCCTTATTATTGACCCTAACGATCTATGCAATAAAAGTACAGGGTGTAATTTTTACAGATGTTAGTCGGTTCGATTCCCGGGTGTGGCAAGCGAATTTTCGAAAATCTTTGAAAGCAGTTTTCTTTCTTTTCAAAATTAAAGGAATGTTTTCTTTGAGTACAATTTTCTAACTACAGTATTAAGAGTACTTTCCCTCCGGGTGGCATTACAAAATTCCACCCTGTATTGTGTGGTATATACTAAAGTATTTTTATACACCTATCAAGGAAGTACAAGATAATTATAGCTATTAAATTATTTTGCAGACAAATCAAAGATACGATCGCGTGGATATTCTCGGAAAATATGCTGCATTACTATATCAGTGTGGTACTCAAGTCGTGGTGGCCGGGGGGTGTTCTCTCAGAGACGACCGCCAACCGGAACTTCCAAGATAAAGGTTTGTTGAACTAGCTAGAGCTTTCTTTCCTCTGCTATATAGCAGACTCGTATGTCTAAGAAGCCCTGACTTCTCCATCTGATGTATATATATTAAGATTAAAATATAATAATAATTAAAGTATTTATATTATTAATAAATTTTTAAGAATTTTATTACAATTTAATTATATACAAGTTTATTTTTACACATTTAAATTTAAACGTGTACCACTTATTTATTTGTCTTTAATTTAATTCAAAGTACTTACAACAACATCATCCTCTGATAGTCCACTGCTGGACATAGGCCTCCCCTGATGATTGCCATAGATGGCAATATTTATCATATATGGGGGTAATTCGCAGTTCGGTGGAGTTGTTCTGCAGAGGGCGCTTATGCCCGCCCCTGGCATGTCTCCCTTAGTCGCCTCTTACGACACCCACGGGAAGAGTTGGTATGGTGAAATTCTACGCCGGCACCTTATCTAGGGGCTAGGTGATGCTGTAGATTATCCAGCATTATTCTTATTTATTATTATTCACAGAACACACCCGAACGCTAGCGCTCCAACAACTGAGCGAGTGTATTATAGACACGCTGTCTTCCCTGGTCGGGGCTCAGACCGCAGCGCGGGGCGCGCACAAACTGTTCTACACGCTGCAGAATACGACCCATAACAAGCAACTCTTCTATGTGAGTATCAAAAAAATTCTAATAAAAAAAAACTATATATGTAATAATATTGTATTATGTATACCAGTCATCTAGTACCCATAACACAAGCTCTGCTTAGCTAGGGGCTAGATGATGCTGTGTGGGTTGTCCGGCATTATAATATTATTATTCCACTTCATTTAATTATTTATCTCGTTCAAAAATACATTTTTTAGTGTAGAAAATATAATAAAATTATTATAAAATAACTCTACCGTAAAAAATATATCAAAACGGTGGATCACCGACCGCGAAACTAGGCTCAAGCGGCCGGTGACTAGGGCTCCAGAGAGAGGAACTTATTATTATTATCACAGTAGAAATCCTGTTTTGGCTGTAGGTTAAACTATAAGTCTTTTTTTATTTAGATATATTAAGAGCTGTGGATTTTGTTTCATAAATAAATAAATAATTTAAAGGTGTTAAAATTATTACGTATTAGCCATTGGAAAGTGGTGTGTGAGGGTTTTTTTTATATTTTTCTGGTTAGTAATCGTTACTCTACATCATGTAGAATATGTAAAATGCCAATTTCAGAAGAAGAAATATATGGGGCATATTTCTCTTCTTCTGAAATTGGCCTTTTAATTTTATTTGATTAAATTTTAGCGGTGCTTGACAGCCCTGGCTGTATTAACCCGTCCAGACGGCTATTTACTTGTAGAATTTTAAACGAGCACGGAGTGCGCATAGCCTGCCGAAACACAGGATATATCTATCCTTGTCTTTTCCCACAACAACTATACAGAATATTTTGTCCGAATCGACAGCAAGTCAATAAAAAGAGATAGATAGAAGTTTTAATTTATAAAAACGGCAAATATTAAACATAATGATCACCGCCACTAGAAGCTGGCGGCTTGTCGTTTGAAGACCTTGTTATTGGAACCAGAGGACTTCAAAAATTCGTCAGCAGTATGCCTAAGTGCCAATGGATAAATCTTGCTACAGTAATATACTTGAAAAATTTATTAAATTAAAATTTTTACCGTGTTTATGTTCTTGTAATTAGGTTTGCGCGAAGTGTGCTATATTGTATTTATCTTTAACAAAGAAAGTTACATTTAATACAAATTAGAACTAGTATTTACAATTGAGATAACTACAGACTATTGCAAACAATCAACGTGTAGCTCAACTAATCCGTCATTATCTGAATTGTTTCAAGAGTATATAGGTATCGGTATATCTTTTAACAAGGTATTTAAATATTATTTCTCTAAGCCCATATGGTCATAACGCTGGATAAAGCTCCCTTTAAAATTTTCTTCTTGTCCCCTACTAAACACAATGAGAAAATAACTTCCAAAAATGTTAACAGAAGAGACAGAAAAATAAAGCTTAGCAATCATTCGTTTTATTTTATTGTTGTCTAAATTATGGCCGATTACTCGAATTTTTTGAAATAGGTAGTATACTTAGGATTTTTAAACATATAGTAATCTGCTTTACGATTAAACAATTAATCTACTTGACTTTTCATATTTGTAAAAAACCAATAAGAAAACACAGCAAAAACCACTAAACAAGACAGCGGACCAAAAATATACACAGTCCCCGATGCAAAAATAAGTAAAACGCCTATAATAACTACCACATAGGCCTTGGATTTTTCTACGTGTATTTCTATAGATTCTTTCCGATTTCCAATTTCTTCCGACACAGATATTCGTTCTGGAGTTTTGCCCACGTATGTCACACTCTGGAAGTTAAAAATACAAAATTATTAATATCATCATCGAAAATAACAATTCTAATAAAATAAAAACTTACAGCATATGATAAATTCTCGATGTTATTTACAAATAATATCTTCTCTCCGAGGATCTTTTCTGTAAACAAATAAGTTTGGGTTTTTTTTAAGTTGTTGGTTATGTACTTGGCAACACCAGAATAAAACTAACCGTAGACTTTATTTGTTTATATAGTTACTAGCGATCCGATCCGGATTCGCACGGTTGTAATGCTGATACAAAAACTTTCCTCTTGAATCATAAAAAAGCGCATTAAAATCCGTTGCGTACTTTTAAAGATTTAAATATACATAGAGACAAGACAGTTGGAAGCGACTTTGTTTTATACTATGTGATATTGGACTTTAGGGTAGAATAGACGAAATCATATCAAATCTTCATCAAATGCGTACAATAATTGTTTTTCATTCTTTCAGTATTAATTATAATTTAGATTAGAATATTATTTGCAACTCATTCCAAAATATAAAACGCTGTAAAATAAAAGTATAGACAAACAGACTTATTAAGTCACAAAACGGGGTCTGTCTCAGCATGAGGTGACAAATTATTTTATAATTTTAGGTAAGACCTTGCTTAGACTGTTTATGCCATCAGTGCTGATTGCTGTTTCCATTTGGTGTGCTTCAGTAATCAGCAGCACTCCACTTGAAAGCAACACTCAAGTGACAAGTTTTTTTACATGTTCTTATTGAATTGATTCCTTTTGAATTCAATTACTATTTGTGTCATTGGAATATCCAAGTGTCAGTCTTTAATAGTACTGCTAGGCAAATATCATTCTTATTACCACTGCTTTCAACTCCAATCTTGTTCAGCTGATCCAATTCCCCTTTTCTAATGGTTATTGTGTTGTAGTCTTCGCTGTATCTATACATCTCATCTGCTAGAACATTCGAGAAGTTACTTTTACCCTCTGCTACGAATCGTCTGTGTATTTGGTTCAGGAATAGGAAGGCTCTGGATCTTTGGCATGTCTGAAAGTTTATAATTGTTCCATTATTGAACATGAAAACAAATTGCAATGGAAATGTCTTCTGACTGCTTCGTTCCTAAAAAAGAAGACTAAACTTTCGCAAGGACACACAATAATCATCATCAGCCTATAATAGTCCACAGCTGGACCTCTAGGCCTCCCCAAATGAGTGCCATAGATGGCATTATTCATCATTTTGGGGTTATTGCCCATAACCCCCACGCTGGGCATGCGGGTTGGGGATCGCAGTACGTTGGTTGTTCTGCAGAGGGCGCTGCTGCCCACCCCCCGGTGTGTTTCCCTTAGTCGCCTCTTACGACACCCACGGGAAGAGTTGGGGTGGTCCAATTCTATGCCGGCACCACACGGCACATCACAAAAAAAATAATATGGCAAACTAAATATCTTCGTACTGAGGGTAAAACGAAAAGAAAATTACAATTGAATAAGCAAATTAGAACTAGTATTATACTAGTTTAAATACTAGTTCTAATTTGTAATTTTGTTACAGTTGCATTGTAGTTTTCTGCAGTAAGCACAATTGTTACAATGAAAACAATTGTGCAAACTGCAGGCTGTTGCAAACAAACCACGGGTAGCTCAACTGATCCATATCAATACCAGTCGGAAGTGTCGGAAGTCCCAAACCAGCATCTTGGATACTTACAAAATATTTAAATTTCCTGTTTTTTATACAAAGAAACTCATAGATTACTTACTTTGTCAGTTATGCAGAAGTATAAATATTTATCCGCAAGTATATAATGTATCAAGTACGGTCCATGATAATATGTCATTCTATCGTCAATTCCACTTAACTTTGAAATCACTTCGTGTGTTATTTCTATAAAATTTCCATCACAAGAAGCAAAATTGGCCAAAATCTTTTGTTCTTCAGCTACTACACTAAATAAAATCGGCATCTCGAATAATTTTCTTTCCAGTTTGATTATTGTCCTTGCATAATAAGATAATAAGACGTCCAAACACTACAGTCTTTTCTAAAATTGAATTAGGCTGGTGGTAACACTGACTCTATGTTTATAAAATTCATAATTAAGAATATCAAATACTAAAGACACCACTTTTTTAAGCTCTATAAAATTTAACTCTCATACGGAAATAGTATAGAGCCGGTTTAACCGTGGGACGGTTTGATCTGAACTACATTGCAGTGCGCCTACGCGAAATGTTTTCACACTATTGAATGTGAGTGAAAATCGTGATCGTTCTAAATTTACTTCCTTGAGCCATAGTAAAGCTCCATTCAGTACCGCAACATATTGGTTTGATTATAGGTATTTAGTTTAAGGAATAACGAACTACTAGATATTATAACATTTTACATAAATACCTATTGTATAAAGCTTAAAGCTTTTTTGACTAGACTAGTTGATTTTCGGAATAAGATCTTTTTAGAAAATAATAATTTAAAACCATATAACATAACATATATTTTTAGAACTATTCTATTTTTAAGGGTTTAGCGTGATCTAGCATCAAGCCAGATGACGCTGTGCCCAGCTTTATTTACCTAATCCTAAACGAACCAGCCAAGAAATCTAATTTTTGGCGTAGTTTTTTTTTGTAATCGGAAAATAGCTTAGAAACATTTTGAGGTTTTTGGGGCCAATGAAAAAAAAACCAATGGTTATGAAAAAAAATGACTTGCTGTATTTATGTTACACTGACACAAAGTCTGTGAGAGTCGTGTTCCACGCTAAAATTGTCGCCATTTATAAAGTGATAGATGAAAAGAGCGCGACATATGTTCAGACATGCCGATCCGCAAAATGTTTACGTAAAAATTTTGATTACACGCTAATTTTCTTTCACTCAGTGAAGTTTAAGATGTCGGAGTTCGAGGTTATGTGTTTTTTTCTGATTCATAGGTAGTACTTATTACAGGGTATTTGATATTGCGAATGAGTGGACGAGGCATAGGCTATATTTAACTCAGATATGATTTTACAATGGTTTTAGAAAATCACCTAAATTCTCGCCATAAAAACATCATAATATTTTGTTTGTGGTTGGAATGCCAAAAATAACTCGTGCTATATTTTTCAATGTATGGCTATTTTAAATAAATGATTACTTTATAGTGAGTTACGAGTATTCAAAGTAATCGTGTCAACTTCGGAACTCATAAAAATGTCATATTTTTTGAAATTTTCTTTTAATAAGTTCTTTGGAAAGGTAAAAATCCCTTTTTAAAGATAATTATGCTAAATAAAAACAAGTACGACAAGTGCGAGTGTAACTCGCGCGCCGAGGGTTTTGAACTTTTGTCGTTTAGGTAGGTACGTATATGACGACCTCTTGGCGCGGTGGGCTTACATCGCGGTTGCGGTTTGATTCCCGCCTCGGGACTAATATTTGTAGGATCTGCAGATTATTTGTTCGGGTGTACTAGTCCTTTTCTACGTACACAAAAATAAATCATCTAATGCGATACTTATACTTTATTAAGTATAACAGCTTAATTCAATAATCTTATTACCTAAACATTTGAGCGTTGAATACATTGAGTATGAACTTTGAAATTTTGAGAACAACGGTTTTGGTGCGCTGTGGAACTACTATTACAGTTACTACACAGATTCGTAGGTAGGTATTTAAAAAGTATAAAATCTAGCAAAATTTCCAAAACTACTTTAGAATCTACATACAAATACCTTTCATATGATACCACTCTGTAGGACCCATTTAAAATTTCGATTTCAAAATTTGTACTGAAAATCTTCTATTTGATTTTTCATTTATTTTCATTTATTTTTCTATAAATATGTGCGGGTGCACAAAATGTATTATTATTTCAAATTTCAAGTCAATAGCTGCAGTAGTTTCCGAGATATTCAGGATTCAAAACACAAAACAGACCCAAAGTGATCCCCTAAGGGTTTTGCAACCGATGTCAAAACCCTAACGTGCTGGGACGAATTCTTCCAATCGTCCTCGATAACAGCTTGGAATGGACGCTCAGCTGCATCTTATGAAAATAAAACATTCAATTAAGTACTTCTCCATCCATATAATTTAAATTGAGATTATAATTTACTTAGTTATTTATTCCATATTTGCAGACCAGCTCAAGCATCAATTAAACTAAGCACACTATACCAGAGTACCACAGAACAAACGTAAACATAACCTAACTGCCCGCTGTTTATTGTTGACTAGCTGTACCCGCGACTTCGTCCGCGATTGCCATACATTTGTTTCCATAACAGTTTTTCTACTATTAAATAAAAACAAAACTTCAATATGCTGTATTTGTCTTGTTACACTTTTAATGTATTTACATAAATATATTTAGGTAAATAGAATTTTTTTATAAAAGAACTGTATGGATAGGATAGGAATAAAAATCTAAATCAAATATTGATCTCCGTGGGACAGTACCTATACTGTGCCGCAGTTATCTTCATCAACATTCTATACACGACTTATAATATAATGGAAGAAATGTAAAAACAATTTAATGTTTTTAAATGCTGTTATAATTTGAAAATATAACTTATTGAAAAAACATACTTACCATAGTACTCGTGATTTTTAGGATACAGTCATACTTGATTTGTTTGGAAATTACGCTTGATTTTTATATATTATCGCAAAGTAGTAATAAACAAATAAAAAATAGTTATTTTAAATAAAATTTTACAAAACATTTAATAATTCAAACCAACTTAACAACACAAATAACAAACAATAAAATAGAAAAAGCAATCAATGACAGAAAGATTACATAAATCATTTGATGACCGGGTGGACTACTGGACAGTATAGTTTAGAATTTGGACACGTCAGATGAGTAGCTTGCCGTGTGGTGACGGCATAGAATTTCACCACCCCAACTCTTCCCGTCCTTCCCTTCCTCTCCTGTCTTGCTGGGGAGCGAAAGATGTTATAAAGCATAATTGGAAAATATGTACCTATTTTTTATAGATAGTCTGCTCTCAGCTTTCTTTGCTTGACTTGACTTTTTTAAGCCCCCATGAGCCTTCTTAACTTTAACTTTCAAAGCCGCAGACGTTTTCCTCCTGCCCCGGTGTAACGGGGCAGTTAATGAAGCAGAGCAGTAAATGCGTTATGGAAAATATATTTACTTGCTCTTATTTACGGTTTTGGTTTCGAGACGTTCGACTGGGGCCCCTTTTCTACTGAACTAATCACATCATTATGCCTCTGGTATCGTCACATAATCACACGATACGTTTGAGTATTCTTCCAGCAGCGGAAATCTAAAGATAAAGATGGAGAGCTGCGTCTCAAAAGTCGGTGCGGTGAGAGCAGCGCACGCAATATCTAAGTATTTTTGATCTAAAAACTTGAAAATAGATCATAGATTAAGGCGCATACAGTAGCTGATTGCTCCTCTTTGGAGGCTTTCTCCTCCTAGAGTAGTCAATTTTATGGGCTGAAAAAAATATATGTTATACATTGACCTTTTATCTGTAAAGTGAACGTACAAAAATGTTCTACGTGCTCGTTTACCTGGTGAAAAAAAATCACAAAGTGGAGCTGTTTCTGACTGAAAAAGTGTATCTACTTCTAAACTACTTAGAATTTTATACTTTTTTTTTCACCATCATGTCGGCAAAGACTTTATCTTCAAACTGAACGTATGATTTTGTGATACGACGATTTTTCACATAGAAAATCATTATTTTAAATTTTTGCGTATGATTAGTGGGCGGTAACCTTTGAAGGTAGTCTGCGCGGGCGACGGGCGGCAGTGAAACCCTGACTGTCGTACGGGGAGGTTGTGTTCGTCTGCCTCGCGCTCTAGGTGAGCGCGAGGCGTACTTTTGCTTTTTTACTATAATGCTATATTGATGCACATAGACGCTTTATTTATTATTCAAAGTTATCCGCGCATGGACGCTTTAGAAGAAAGCCGAATCTGAAGAAAGCCAGAGCTCTGAAAGCTCGTTATTTTAGAAAATTTATGCTATTGTAACTACCTATTAGCAATCTTATGTAGATTTTACATATTTGTATATTTATTTTAGGAGATCGGGGAGGTACTAAACTAGGTAGGAACAAATGAACGACAATGTAAGTAAATACTCCTTAGACCTACCCATTTATTTGTTTTATTACTAATCTTACATTATTATTTATTTATAGATTTACAGTGACCGGACAAGTTGAAACTGGAGTGAAAATGTTTTGCTACAGGTAAAACATCCATTACGCTTAGGTAGGTAGCTAATATTAGGTAGGTAGCTATGATGTATTATGCGACGAAATAAAATATGTACGTACGTATGGCGTTCTTCCTAACGCGGTTCATGATCGTCTTCAGAATTCTAGTATAGCTGCAACAGTTCTATGACTCTCCGAAGTGAAGCACTAGGTAGGTACACCCCCACCTTACTTACTGTTATGAAATGGGAATGGGATTCAAAATGTAAAGGAGACTGGGTAAAAATGGTACATAGCCTTTTTTCATCTCCTAGAGCTCGGATATTTTTAAACTTACGCGATCTGAACTCATAATTATTATTACTATTTTAACGGGTAGGTATTTTATCGTGTTTTTACGGGTATTTTTTATTTACGAGTATTTTTTACGGGTTTTCTTCGCGACGGCCACCCTTTGTACTTCTAGATAATTATGTACTTGTACATAATTATCTAGAATTCTAGATAAAGTACGACAATTGCGAGTGTAACTCGCACGCCGAGGGTTTTGAACTTTTGTCGTTTAGGTTGTTACGTTTATTGACGACCTCTTGGCGCGGTGGGCTTACAACGCAGGAGGTTGCGGTTACTACAGAGATTAGTGGGTAGGTTAGGTTAGGTTAGGTAGGATAAGTGCGTTGGTACCAACGCACTTATTTTTTTTTATTTTTTTTATGTTTTTCCTGTAAAATATAGATTTACAATGTGTCTGGTCACCGGTATCGGAGACTTTGGGGGGGGGGGGGGGTGAAATACGGTAAATTTTATCGACAAATCACCATTCCTATTTTTTTTCTACATCCATGACAAAATGGCAGCCATTTTGTTTTCTTTTGCCTCGAAGCACGGATACTGATTTAGCTATAGCAACCCATGTAGAGGTCCTAGGAAGACGATAGAGGGCTTATTTGATAGACAATAATGTGGACAATAAAGCAACGATAACATTGTTTCCATTTCCATTTTATAATAGAGGAAAAAATAATTTATGAAACCTGAAAAAAGATTTTTTGAAAAAAAAATTTTTGTATTATTAGCTTTTTCATAGAATCCAAACTGTCAAGCTACATGTTTTTTGTTTTTGAACGATAGTAAATACTGTGTGCTTCAAAATAAGTCTTTTATCTTAGCTATAAGTAAGATAGTTTAGAAGTTTATTCAAAAAATCTTTTTAAAAAAATGTTTTTTTTTGTTTTGTAAATTCTTTTTTCCTCCTCTACTATAAAATGGAAATGGAAATAATGTTATCATTGCTCTATTGTCCACATTATTGGCTATCAAATGAGCCCTCTATCGTCTTCCTAGGACCTCTACATGGGTAGCTATAGCTAAATCAGTACAAACACCTTGCTTCGAGGCAAAAGAAAACAAAATGACTGCCATTTTGCAATGGAGGTAGAAAAAAGATAGGAATAGTGATTTTTCAATAAAATTTACCGTATTTCACCCCCCCCCCCCCAAAGTCTCCGACACCGGTGACCAGACACATTGTATATTTATCTACAAACGCTTTGTACATTTTATATCGATCACTCTGCAATCTTCGGAGATAGGGGGGGGGGGATGGCCAATTTTTCGACCTTTATCAAAATATTTCGAAAAGTACAAAATTGATACCCCACCCCACTCGACGGGGGTAGTCTCCCCTTTAGAAATCCCCCCCCCCCCCTTTTGACCATAATTTTTAAAAGTAATTATGTTAACAGACTTAGACTCTGGTAGTCACTACCTTTAGAAATTTTTCCCGCCCTTTTTTGACCATATTTCAAAAAGTATTATTTTTACAGACTTCTTTATATTTTTCCTGTAAAATATAGATCCATATCTTCAAATACTTGGTACATTTTACATCGATCGCTCTGCAATCTTCGGAGATAGGGTGGGGGGGGGGAGGGGGAATGGTAATTTTTTCGACCTTTTTCTCAAAAAGTATAAAATTTATCAAAATTTCCAAAACGAAATGTACAAATCAGTACCTTTCATTTCACACCACCTTAATTTCTGTAGGTCCCATTTAAAATTTCGATTTCAAAATTTGTACTGAAAATCTTCATTTTAATTTTTTATTTATTTTTCTATAAATCTGTGCGGGCGCACTAAATGTATTATTATTTCAAATTTCAAGTCAATAGCTGCAGTAGTTTCTGAAATATTATGGATTCAAAACACAAAACAGAATCAAAGTCATAAGGATCCCTGGCTGGACCAAGGGACAAAATTTATATATCGTAGATTTTTTTCTTTTGTTTTCTTTCTGCTGGTTTTTAGGGTTTTGACCTCGGTTTCAAACCCCTGAAAAACAGCAGAAAGAAAATAAAAGAAAAAGAATCTACTATATAAAAGTAAATTTGTCTCTTGGTCCAGGATGCCCTTTCTCCTCTTGCTTAGAAATTTACTGTTTACATCCGATTTCTGGCATCATTTCTTTGAATAGGTGTAAAAACCTATATGTAAATACCATGTAATGGTAATTTTTTCTCTTTGTCCATTATGACCTTTTTCCTTTAGCTCAGAGATTTATTGTTTCAAATTATTCCACCCGTATAACCTACCTATCATTGATATCCTACAAACATTGAAAATTAGAGAAGCTTGTATGAATGTTTGTTACCATGTACCTAACTACTAAACTGATTTGCATAAAACTTTCGAATGATTGGAATATAGGCTAGTTTAGAAGGAAATTACCTACAACGCGAACGCCCCGCGCCGCGCGGGTAGTAACAAGAGGCGGTAAGGCGGTAACATACATACTTATTACTTACCTAAAGTACCGAGTTCTGTTCTCAGACCAAGAACAAATACTTGCAGAATTTTAAAGACAAAGATACATTTATTTAGCTTCACAAGAACAGCACAGACATAAATAAAGATAGACAATTTGTAAAAAAATATCCCGCAGTGGGAATTGAACCCGCAATTATCGCGTGTCAGCCGGCTTGGTTTACCACGCCGCGCCGCGCGGCCATAAAGGATTTCTACTTATCTTTTGCGGCTTACGCGCGAAATCTATTTCATTTTCTTGGCTATGCAGCGGCGCGGCGGGGGGCGCGCGGAAGGGTGCGGGGCCGAAACCATAGCCCCGCCCAAATTGCTCAAGGTCATTCGCTCCTGTATGCGCCTTAAGAACTTACTTGTAGAACACCCAAAAATCTAAATCAATATTTCCTTTAGACCTTACAGGACTTTTGGACACATCACCAAGTGTCAGTGTCCATACATATTTTACTGCAAAAAATAAAAACCTGATTAGTTTAGTTTCTTTTTTGTGGTTCCGTTCAAATAGAGACAGGACAGAATGAGGTTTCTTTCGATGAAAGAAACTACAAATGACCAGGGACTCGCGTCAAGTGTCTAATTTTAAACCATCATAATATCTACTAAGGGAGAAGCGTGGAACCCCGTGGAACCGTGAGAGTTATCGAAAAGTAAGGAGTTATGTGCTAAATGTTCGACGACTTATGCTTAAAATTGTTGGTACCTACACCTTGCATATATCTCTCAGTGCAACTGTAGTTTCTTTGATCTAAGGATTTTAAGTAACATTTGAACATGTCTATGAAGATTGAATGGATCATACTTACATTTTACTTCGCCTGAAAAGTTAATAGGAAGTACCTAAGTAATAAGTTCTACCTATTAGGTACCTATTCAGGCGAAGTAGGGTGCAAAATTAAAGAAAATAAATACATCATAGAGCGGTACTTACCTGTAGGATAATATGCACAACACATATTCAACCATTATGCCCTTCCGTAACGTTCTTGGGAGAATATTTTATTATTCTGCCAGTTTTTATGTCTTCATTGATCAAAAAACAGAAAATAGATTGTCACTTTGACTCGTTGTCGTGGAGAAAAAGGCAAAATGTCACGCCATCGAGAAAAAAATCCTGTCTTTTAACTCTTTGGACTCCTAGTCGAAGCGCAAGTGTGAAGGTCAGGATTTAGTCTAACCGGACCCTCGGAAAAAATAAAACCTATATAAAACATAAAATACAAAAATATGTATGGTTAAATGTATGTCCGTACTCGTAGCATGAACTCAAATCGTGTCAAGCTTCATTCGAATACGTACCGCTTAGTTTCGGTGTGATGCGCGGTCAACAAAGTTTACTTTTGCTCTCCCACGGGAACCTTACTGAGTTCCAGGATAAAATATATTATATGTCCTCCCCTATAGTATGAACTCAGATTGTGCCAAGTTTCAATCGAATGCATTCAGTAGTTTCGGCATGATGCTAGGTTAAAGAATTTTGCTTTCATCCCCTCTCCCAGGGGAACCTTACTGAATTTCAGGATAAAATGTATCCTATGTTCTTCATTGTAGAATGACCTCAAATCACGCCAAGTTTGATTCGAATGCATCCAGCAGTTTCGGCGTAATGCAAGTATAAATAATTTTCCTTTCATCCCCTCTCCCAGGGGAACCTCACTGAATTCCAGGATAAAAAGTATCCTATGTCCTTCCTCGTAGTATGAACTCAAATCGCACCAAGTTTCATTCGAATACATCAAGCAGTTTCGGCGTGATGCGCGTTTAAGAAACAGACAGACAGACAGACAGGCAGACATGAATGAAAAAAAATACAGTTTTGTCTTCAGTATCGATAAAAGACTGCTCTCCAATAAAAATTTTCAAAATATCTTCAATGTACGGAATGTACAGAATTGGTCCTGTTACAGTTTTATTATAAGTATAGATATAGATAACTTTTTTATTTATGAACCGATTTACTTGAAACAAACACTAAATGTTAGTTGAAGCTTACCATAACATATTTTTGAAAACCCCATCTAAATCGGATAAGCCGTTTCTGAGATTAGCGCGCACAAACGCACAGACAAACAGATAAACAGACAAACAGATAAACAGACAAACAGACAAAAATTCTAAAAATCATTGTTTTGGGTCCTATTAGCGTTAATAGAGGTCCCTATACTATTTTTTCTAAAATATCTTCCATGTACAGACAGGGTTCCGTTAGATTTTTATTATATGTTTAGATTTATTCACTTATTCAGTATGACATTAATTGAATCCTTTGGGGCTAGAATGCTTTGGGGCCTTGTTTGATTCAATTAAATAGTAACAAGAAACGTCATTAATTTGAGAATGTTGCCAAACAAAAAAAAAATCTGTTTCAGTACAGTTTTGCCATTTGCCAAGCTGTAACCACGAATTCTTAGTAACAAACAGTCTTCAAAATCTTGATGAGTAGGTACTTAGTTTTAACAAAAAGTACTCGTATCTACAAAAAAATATTACACAAGTACAGAAACACGATATGACGTAACAGCAATACAATAAAGTAATTTTAATTGAATAGTAGTAGTAAGTCCACGTCCACAAACTTAAAAAAAAAACGCTTATGCACTACGCGCGCAGCACTCTCGAGCTTTCTGAATCCTTAAATCCTCAAATTTTAACTAATACATGCGTTACACTAACGACGTAAACATGGATGGATAATATCGCGCGAACTTTTATGTGGCATTTTATGCATATATCCCAGTTCTGAGTTTGATGTCATAGTTTTTTTCGAATATTCCTTTATTGCACTTTCACTATTCGAATATTCGATCTAATTTGATATTCGAATGCAAAAATATATATACATATAGTAATAGCACAGCTCAAGTGAAGCTTGAAAAAGCAGGAGAAGAATTTCCAATACGAAGAGTTGTCAGGCAAGGTGACCCTATCTCACCTAAGCTATTCATAGCGGTTCTAGAAATGATTTACCAGAAATATAGAATGGAATGAAAAAGGGTCGAATATTAATGGCGAAAACCTTAACCATCTACGTTTCGCAGACGATCTTATTACATTTTAAGAAACCCCGGAAGGACTACAAGAAATGCTACAGCGAATGCGCCAAAACAGGTATATCAATGAATATTACCAAAAGAAAGATAATGACTTACTCAATACCAAAAGATTATTACCTTATATGGAGGACTTATAGAATATGTTGTATGTATGAAGAGGTGTCAGACAAGGTGACCCTATCTCACAGAAGCTATTCACAGCGGTTCTAGAAATGATTTTCAGAAATATAGAATAGAATTAAAAAGGGTCGAATATCAATGGCGAAAACCTTAACCATCTACGTTTCGCAGACGATCTTATTATAATGTTCAGTAAGCCCGGAAGGACTACAAGAAATGCTACAGCAATTAGCAGATGAATGCGCCAAAACAGATATATCAATGAATATTACCAAAATAAAGATAATAATTACTCTAAACCAAATATGTATGAAGAGGTGTCAGGCAAGGTGACCCTATCTCACCTATCTTATTCACATCGGTTCTAGTAATGAATTTCAGAAATATGGAATGGAATGAAAAATGGTCGAATATCAATGGCGAAAACCTTAACCATCTTCGTTTCTTAGACGATCTTATCATATTTTCAGAAACCCCGGAAATGACTACAAGAAATGCTACAATAATTAGCAGATGAATGCGCCAAAACAGGTATATCAATAAATATTACCAAAAGAAAGATAATGACATACTCAAAACCAAAAGATTTTGCGGTAAATGTAGGACTTATAGAATATGTTGTATGTATGAAAAGGTGTCAGGCAAGGTGACCCTATCTCACCTAAGCTATTCACAGCGGTTCTAGAAATGATTTTCAGAAATATAGAATGGAATGAAAAAGGGTCGAATATCAATGGCGAAAACCTTAACCATCTACGTTTCGCAGCCGATCTTATTGTATTTTCAGGAAGCCCGGAAGGACTACAAGAAATAGTACAACAATTAGTAGATGAAAGCGCCAAAACAGGTCTATCAATGAATATTACCACAAAAAAGATAATGACTTACTCAAAACCAAAAGATATTATGGTAAATGGAGGACTTATAGAATATGTTAAGGAATATTACAGTGGTGGTCATATAATTGGAAACACTTCATATAAATTATGAAAGTTTGATTGGAAGTTCATGTCATCCATTCTTGAAAAATATATAATTTCAATTTTTAATAATCATGCAACAACATAGCCACTCAATTTAGAATACTCATAGAATACATTAAAACAACAAAACTTTCTAAACTTCATCATAAAAAGAGTTTAAAGCATACATAGCTTATTTTCTGTTACTGGCCTCTTGGACGCCCAATAAGAAACATTTTAGAAAAGCATCCAAGGCGCATTCCATTTTAGAATTTGAAAAAATAAAACTTCTTTCTTAGCTCTTTTCTATCGTTTTGGCGGCAATTGACCATCAAATTGAATCCGTTTAAATTTTTTTGTTCAAAATGAGCAAAAATTAATGTTGTGACGCGTGTTGGGAATCGGTAGTCCAGGGAAACCCAACTCTTTTGATCAGGTTCTCGGCTACTATCACCGATCGATTTGTAAAATTATAATGTAACCGAGTACCTAACCCTGAAGAAACCTTGTATCTTAAGTGCAATTGGGTAGCTAGCCAATGCTAATAATTTCTGAATTTCGATGATTCGATTGACTCGTCGAGAGCGAGCATTGAATCCAAAAACCAGCTTGCCGTTTGGTTTACGGCCTGGTTCTCCTTGGGTGTATTCAACGTCATGAGCCAGTTTATGAGTTTTACCCGATTGCAAATTTTGTATCCAAGGGTCTCGTGATTGGCCTTTATCTACTTTATTCCTGTTTGATGGATTTTCTACAACGTTGCGTACACTTGGACTATTGTTGGAATCCAGTAAAGTTCGCAAAGGCTGACGCTTGCTGAGTCCGCCCGTTCGCAATTATCGCCCCTTTGACTTCGTGATTTTCCATTGTTCTATCCTTAGTTGACTAATCTTAGATTACGATTAGCGTGACCGTTAAAACTCATAACATCGTATGTAATCAATCATTTATCAATTAACCAAATCGGTTACTGTTTTGTGCTGTTCATTGTCATCATCAGGCTATATCAGTCCACTGCTGGACATAGGCCGGCCGGCCTCCCCAAATGATAGCCATAAATGGCTTTATTTTCCATTTGGGGGTTATTGCCCATAATCTCGACGCTGGGCACTCGGGTTGGGGATCGCAGTTCGATGAAGTTGTTCTGAATAAGGCGCTGCTGCCCGACCCCCCCGCTGTGTTTCTCTTAGTCGCCTCTTATGACACTCACAGGAATAGGTGGGGTCGTGACATTCTATGCCAGCACCACACTTCAGAAATACTATATAATCTTGAGCTACAAGCGGTTGTCTAGGGAAACCCAACTTTTTCAGGATCAGGTTTTCGGCTGCTATCATCGATCGTTTTGTAATATTATGCTGTATCCGAGTAACCTTGAAGAAACCTTGTATCTTAAGTGCTATTCGGAAGCTAGCGAATGCTAATAATTTCTGCATTTCGATGATTCGATACTCGTCCAGAGTAGGGCATGTAATATCGGAAGGTTTTCAATTCCGATACTGATTTTCGATATTAGATCTCAATATCGGAATTCCGATATTAATATCGGAATTGCCCATATTCCTTAGAAATAGCACATTTTCTTTAAATATTGCACAAATTCGGTATGTAGCTCGGTGGAGTACAGTAAAATACAATAAAAACCAATCATAATCGTTCTTTCATATTTTTGGATTAGTAGGTACCTACAAAAAAAAAGTTGTTTTATTTAGGAACTATCTGTCTGTATATAATTTTAGCAAAATCAACAATTAGGAAGAAGAATTACTTATTAGAAATCAAGACATGAATATTTATTTTGACCGGATGAGACCGGAATGATATCAAGATAGATATAGAAGAGATATATAGAATAGAATATTTTTATTTGCAACTCATACAAATAACACGCTATGGGGATACATCCGACTCTTTTTACCGGATGAGATCGGAATGTTATCAAGATTATAGAATATTTTTATTTGCAACTTATACAAAAAACACGATGAAAACGTAAATATGTATAGACAGAGCTGACTATTAACTAGAACTTTTAAAAAGTATGAATTTTTTCTCATAAGCTGTCCCATAGTCTACAACCTTTATTAATTTTTGACTTACTACAAACTGACGTAACAATCACACCCAACAACGTCTGGAAATGCGAAAGTTTGGATTTGACAAATGGATTTAAAAAGACATTTTGTGCAACAATAAAATAAAATCAAGTGTTATTTTGAGCTGGTAATAGCGCTTTCCGCTCGGCGCTAAAATGGAGCTAAAAAGTAGGTTTATAAAAAGGCATATAGAAAAAAAATCTGATTTCGATATTACGATATTGGATAATTGAATATCGGAATAATTATATCGGAACTCGCCTTCCGAGATTCCGATATTGCGATATTCCGAGATTCCGAGATTCATGCCCTAGTCCAGAGCGAGCATTGAATCAAAAAACCAGCTTGCCGTTTGGGTTACGGCCTGGTTCTCCTTGGGTGTATTCAACGTCATCATGAGCCAGTTTATGAGTTTTGCCCGATTGCAAATTTTGTATCCAAGGGTCTCGTGATTGGCCTTTATCTACTTTATTTCTGTTTGATGGTTTTTGTAGAACGTTGCGTACACTTGGACTATTGTTGGAATCCAGTAAAGTTCGCAAGGGCTGACGCTTGCTGAGTCCGCCCGTTCGCAATTATCGCCCCTTTGACTTCGTGATTTTCCATTGTTCTATCCTTGGTTGACTACACTTAGATTACGACCAGCGTGACCGTTAAAACTCATAACATCGTATGTAATCAATCATTTATCAATTAAGCAAATCGGTTACTGTTTTGTGCTTTGTGCTGTTCATCGTCATCATCAGGCTATATCAGTCCACTGCTGGACATAGGCCGGTCGGCCACCACCAATGATAGCCATAAATGGCTTTATTTTCCATTTGGGGGTTATTGCCCATAATCTCCACGCTGGGCACTCGGGTTGGGGATCGCAGTTCGATGAAGTTGTCCTGAAGAAGGCGCTGCTGCCCGACCCCCCCCCCCTGTGTTTCCCTTAGTTGCCTCTTATGACACAGAAATTGGTGGGGTCTTGAAATTCTATGCCAGCATCACACTTCAGATATACTATGTAATCTTGAGCTACAAACGGTTGTCTAGGGAAACCCAACTTTTTCAGGATCAGGTTTTCGGCTGCTATCATCGATCGTTTTGTAATATTATGCTGTATCCGAGTAACCTTGAAGAAACCTTGTATCTTAAGTGCAATTCGGAAGCTAGCCAATGCTAATAATTTCTGCATTTCGATGATTCGATACTCGTCCAGAGCGAGCATTGAATCAAAAAACCAGCTTGCCGTTTGGTTTACGGCCTGGTTCTCCTTGGGTGTATTCAACGTAATGAGCCAGTTTATGAGTTTTGCCCGATTGAAAATTTTGTATCCAAGGGTCTCGTGATTGGCCTTTATCTACTTTATTTCTGTTTGATGGTTTTTGTAGAACGTTGCGTACACTTGGACTATTGTTGGAATCCAGTAAAGTTCGCAAGGGCTGACGCTTGCTGAGTCCGCCCGTTCGCAATTATCGCCCCTTTGACTTCGTGATTTTCCATTGTTCTATCCTTGGTTGACTACACTTAGATTACGACCAGCGTGACCGTTAAAACTCATAACATATCGTATGTAATCAATCATTTATCAATTAACCAAATCGGTTACTGTTTTGTGCTTTGTGCTGTTCATCGTCATCATCAGGCTATATCAGTCCACTGCTGGACATAGGCCGGCCGGCCTCCCCCAATGATAGCCATAAATGGCTTTATTTTCCATTTGGGGTTATTGCCCATAATCTCCACGCTGGGCACTCGGGTTGGGGATCGCAGTTCGATGAAGTTGTTCTGAAGAAGGCGCTGTTGCCCGACCCCACCCCCCCTGTGTTTCCCTTAGTCGCCTCTTATGACACAGAAATCGGTGGGGTCGTGAAATTCTATGCCAGCACCACACTTCAGATATACTATGTAATCTTGAGCTACAAGCGGTTGTCTAGGGAAACCCAACTTTTTCAGGATCAGGTTTTCGGCTGTTATCATCGATCGTTTTGTAATATTATGCTGTATCCGAGTAACCTTGAAGAAACCTTGTATCTCAAGTGCAATTCGGAAGCTAGCCAATGCTAATAATTTCTGCATTTCGATGATTCGATACTCGTCCAGAGCGAGCATTGAATCAAAAAACCAGCTTGCCGTTTGGGTTACGGCCTGGTTCTCCTTGGGTGTATTCAACGTCATGAGCCAGTTTATGAGTTTTGCCCGATTGCAAATTTTGTATCCAAGGGTCTCGTGATTGGCCTTTATCTACTTTATTTCTGTTTGATGGTTTTTGTAGAACGTTGCGTACACTTGGACTATTGTTGGAATCCAGTAAAGTTCGCAAGGGCTGACGCTTGCTGAGTCCGCCCGTTCGCAATTATCGCCCCTTTGACTTCGTGATTTTCCATTGTTCTATCCTTGGTTGACTACACTTAGATTACGACCAGCGTGACCGTTAAAACTCATAACATCGTATGTAATCAATCATTTATCAATTAAGCAAATCGGTTACTGTTTTGTGCTTTGTGCTGTTCATCGTCATCATCAGGCTATATCAGTCCACTGCTGGACATAGGCCGGTCGGCCACCCCCAATGATAGCCATAAATGGCTTTATTTTCCATTTGGGGGTTATTGCCCATAATCTCCACGCTGGGCACTCGGGTTGGGGATCGCAGTTCGATGAAGTTGTTCTGAAGAAGGCGCTGCTGCCCGACCCCCCCCCTGTGTTTCCCTTAGTCGCCTCATATGACACAGAAATTGGTGGGGTCGTGAAATTCTATGCCAGCACCACACTTCAGATATACTATGTAATCTTGAGCTACAAGCGGTTGTCTAGGGAAACCCAACTTTTTCAGGATCAGGTTTTCGGCTGCTATCATCGATCGTTTTGTAATATTATGCTGTATCCGAGTAACCTTGAAGAAACCTTGTATCTTAAGTGCAATTCGGAAGCTAGCCAATGCTAATAATTTCTGCATTTCGATGATTCGATACTCGTCCAGAGCGAGCATTGAATCAAAAAACCAGCTTGCCGTTTGGGTTACGTACGGCCTGGTTCTCCTTGGGTGTATTCAACGTCATGAGCCAGTTTATGAGTTTTGCCCGATTGCAAATTTTGTATCCAAGGGTCTCGTGATTGGCCTTTATCTACTTTATTTCTGTTTGATGGTTTTTGTAGAACGTTGCGTACACTTGGACTATTGTTGGAATCCAGTAAAGTTCGCAAGGGCTGACGCTTGCTGAGTCCGCCCGTTCGCAATTATCGCCCCTTTGACTTCGTGATTTTCCATTGTTCTATCCTTGGTTGACTACACTTAGATTACGACCAGCGTGACCGTTAAAACTCATAACATCGATCGTATGTAATCAATCATTTATCAATTAACCAAATCGGTTACTGTTTTGTGCTTTGTGCTGTTCATCGTCATCATCAGGCTATATCAGTCCACTGCTGGACATAGGCCGGCCGGCCACCCCCAATGATAGCCATAAATGGCTTTGTTTTCCATTTGGGGGTTATTGCCCATAATCCCCACGGGGTTTTTGATTTTATAGTGATTTTGTACGTACCCTCGTAATTAATATTGGACCCCTGTCAAATAACACCGCGCGTGCGTCATCGAAACGTCGCTGACTAGTTTAATTTTAAATATTTTCAACTATGTTAGTCTCTAAGGTATTTATTATATGGGCCCTAATTAAGTTACTTTTTGTACACTTTCTTTGTGGCCTGAAATATAGTTATTATTATTATCATAAAAATACTACACTCCCGGCGGGTGGCGTCCCTGTTGATCCCCGATGCTTTCGCCTCGACCACCGTTTTGGTCTACTTAAACACTAAATATATTTATATTCTCTTCTTTTCAGGATATATTTGAGCTGGTCCTATTAGAAGTATTTCCGGAAATCAAGAGGTACCAGTGAAACTTAGGTAAGCGAGGTCCATGACAATATCTTTAAAATTGTTTACTATCTCACATTTTACGATAGGTATAACACTTTTAAAAAATACTTTTTATGCGCCAAGCATTTTAAACTCTCGAATATACGAAACCAGTGTTGTTTTGAAAAAAAAACCTTGTGTTAGGACTAGAATGATAATCTACATAAGTGGTTAAAATTATATGTACTGTTTTTATCTTAAGCCGGCTCTACACTCGCGGTGCGAACGGCCGCGACAACTGCGAAACGCGAGTGTGGAGTGGATGTCGTTCACGCCTTCGCGTAGTTTCGCGTTCGCGCTTCGCGCCTTTCCCGATCAGG
Source organism: Eupithecia pulchellata (assembly GCA_963931895.1). Lineage (NCBI taxonomy): Eukaryota > Metazoa > Arthropoda > Insecta > Lepidoptera > Geometridae > Eupithecia > Eupithecia pulchellata. Next base: position 4,860,683 of record OZ007524.1, on the reverse strand, counting down.
AGGCGGTTTTTTGGTCCGCGACAAACGGTTTGTGGCGCGCGAACGTGAACGCATCTACACTCGCATTTTTCCGCAGTAGCGGACAGGACATCGCAAGGAGTGGTTGCAGAAATCACGTCGTCGTTGTCCATTGTCACGAACAAGACTGTGAAGATTTGCGAGTGTGGAGGGACACAGTTCACGCGTGGATCGCGACATACATTCACGGCGTGAAATAACGGCGCGACTTCACGCGCGAGTGTAGAGCCGGCTTTACAAAACTTGTATAACTTATCCAACATAAATTAGCTAACTCAAAGCCACTGACGTCTGACTTACATTAAGTATAAAATAAAATGTATAGATCTGGTAAAAACTCTACGTTTTTAGAAATATTTAAATTCAAAGTTTGACAACCGCGTACACCAAATATGTAAATCCTCTAGTTATTATTTATTATATTTTGTATGTTTTATTGGTATTTAGATCTTACACGCTTAGAAATAAACCAAAATGTTGACGTTTGTTAATTTTCGATGGTTCATTATCATCCCTCGTTTTATTTCATCATCAACAGCCTAAATAGTCCACTGCTGGACATAGGCCTCCCCTGATGAGCGCCATAGATGGCGTTTTATTTATTATTTGTTTTTTACTAAATTATCATGTGTTAGTGTTGAAACCAAAGATCTCATTAATAACGTTTGAACTATCTAGTAAAACACAATTTCTTGTATATTATATATATCAATAAATTTTATTGATTTTAGGACGTTAAAACATAAGGATATAAAATGGTTCAATTGTTACGCCTACTGAAATAATTTATAATAATAATTTTATATGTATAATAATATAAGTAAGTATATTAGGCATAGAATTTCTTAATGCTGATCTCACTATAAACTACCCTTAAAATAAACGAGACGTGTTTTTGATGTCGGTTTAGCACAGGTGCCAAGTAGTGAAATACTTTAGGTATTGTTCGCAGTGAGACTATTGATTGTATGAGATTTTGTTTTGCTTTATATTATACTATTTCATTACATTAGTTTAGCTTAGGTAGACATAGGATCTGAATCTCATTGAGAAACATTCCCACCTTTTATGTCTTAACCAAATCCAGAAGCTATCTTTTTTATTAATTTTTAATGATATAATTTAAAAAATTACTTATTCTAATTTAAGCATTATTATAACACTCTTAAAGCCTATGAGGATTTGAACCTAAACTAAGTACCTATACTTTTAAATGTTATGTACTATTTTTAATATAATCAGATATGTACGATAGTATGTGTTTGTTGGAATTTCAGAAATATTTATATGACTAGGTGTATTATTTTACTAAGCTATCTGTAAATAATATTTTTATATGTAGTTTAAGCAAGTAAGAGTACTTATTTGTGTAATTTGTGCTTGCTTTTAGTAATGGCACTGAACATAGCATTAATTTAAGTAACTAATGCCTATTTCCATATAAGTATTTACTTGTAATCTTATTTACAAAAGTCTATCTTGAGATATCGTAAATTGGTTCTTTATAATTAATTAATATTTATCGATCACTGCACAAAAAGTATGTGCTCAATAAAATTCGATTATTTTTAATGACTAGGGCTTTTGAATGCAATCTTTAACACTCCGGCTTTTTATTTAATACATAAAAGTCAAGTGCCATAAAATAATTATCAATGAAATAATTTTCAGTTATTTTCGCAGATGTTTGTCAATTGAGTTTCAAGCAGCGCCATCTATCTTGTCTATCAATATAATAGGCAATCGCTTTTTTTAAAGCTCGCATTGAAAAGCCCTAGTTTTTTTTATACGTAAGTACTGTACCATTTTTAGGAAACAACTACCAAAGCAATGTCTATTTTATACTATGTGCTTTAAACTGTTAAGTGTTATTTCATGTTGTTGCCTAAGTGTATATTACGTGTACCTTACTATTGAGCTGTCTTGAAAATTTTAAATGACGAAGAATAAATGTAAAGTAAATAATAGTTGTTTTATCAATTTGTTATTCCCGATATCAACTTTCATCAACCATTTCCGATTAGGGTCACCTGAGTGTAACACTTTTAGTGCCACTTGTGCCAAAACATCGAGTTAATAACTCTTGAGTTAGATTTATAATTTTGCACGCAGTATATATCGCAGCATTACAAAATAACCCGAGGTTAATGTCATGTTAATTCATTCTTTTTACATCCCACCAAATAAAATAGGAAGAATGTTGAATGATCTAAGTATACTACTCTCTCGCTTCACGGTTTAAGTCTATCGATTAAGTCTATTCTTTTTTGTCGCATTTGAAATGACACGTGGTTCTAGGTCGTATTATACTGTTGTGTTAGTGTTGTCAAATACAAACTTTTGTTGGTCATTTAGACATTACCTTCTAACCCAGAGTTAGTTTGACTTAATCCTTTTACATCAAAGGGTTAAAATTTTAAAGTTTAACTCAGTATTAACTCCTAGCTCGTAGTGGTACAAGACGAAATTCGAATTTAATTCAGAAGAAGTATGTAACTCCGAGTTAACCGTGATGACCTAGCCTGGCGGAAGCGCGTCTTAGAGGATTGCAGTTGAGGGGGAAAGGGGGTGCGGGGGGTTCTGTAATAAAGGTAGTCGTATATTAAATGAAACACGAATATCCCGAGTAATCTCTATATTTTCAATACAATGATTAATTTGACAACAGTTTCGACACCTCTGTCCACCAGGGAGGCCTGAGATGTAAAAGCTGTTATGTTTATTACCTTATCATATATATTATTTTATTTGGCACATAAACTATTATCTCAATACTGTATCTGTTAATGGATGCTTAAATGAATCCGAATCGAATTGGTCTATCTGATAATATTAAAATTTTAGGAATAGATTGTGCTTTCATAATAAAGCTTTAAATTAATAACAATTTGTGATACATATAACTTTAAAGTTATGACATATTCCACACCGTTGGTGACGCCAGTCGCACTCCTAACATTCTTTATCACAGCATCCTCCCTCATACAAAAAACCTTTTCATCTTAAAGCTAAGTATTTAACAAAATATGCTGCTAGACTTTATACAGTGGTTCAAAAGTGAAATCATCAAAGGTATTATAAAAACTTGGTGTTGTCATATTGACTTTAATAATGGCTAGTCAACCGATGCAATGAATGAACCATGATGGCTAATAAAATAGTTGCCTGTTAGGCCGAAACCATTACGTTATTTAAACCCCATTTTCTAATATTGTACGACACAATTCGGCCGCCATCTTGCTGTATAAATCCCTACCCTTAGAAATGTCCTCCTTATCTGTTCACCATTTGAAGGCCGAAGGACAAAAACTTATCCTTTGTTTGGATTACAGAATGATTCACTCCGAACCCATTAAATTCACAAATGTCACTCAAAAACCGTTTTCGACCTATTAAATAGGCGCTTTCGATTGAATAAAAGATACAAAAGTAATAAAATCTACAAAAATAAATAACTGTGTACTAAGAAATCTGCAAGTTTCAGGTAATAATTTGAAACTTGCAGATTTCTTGTCAAGTACATATTTTAAGTATCAAGCGACGACAGTTACTTTGCAAATCAATTTTTCCCCTATTGTTTATCACTTAGGTATGTTCTTATAAATAATTGCTGCACATATGTGAATAATTTATTATCTAGATAGGGTCTAAATTATATAAATTATTTAATATTGACTATGGTTATCGTAGATTAGGTATAAAATTGGTGTTAATCAATAAAGATTTTTTAAACAATAATTGTGCTTTGTGCTAGGCTAGTGAAAATTTGTGATAATTAATAAAAATTAAATATTTGGGCGTTACTTAAAAATAAACAAATTGCATTGATTAACGCTCAAACAAAAAAAAATCGCCTTGTATATAAAACGATTTTGCATAAATAATGACAAAAGTTATTCGAGTAGGTATAAATATTTATAAAAAATTCGTCATTTATTCTTCAAACATATCGTTTTATTTTGACATTTCGTATCCAATGTATTCCGTCCTAACCCTATCTTAGTTTAAAAGACCCTGTCGACATTTTCTGACGCGCTTTCTCGAAAGCGACGTCACAAAACCTATAAAATGCGGATTAGAAATATGAGTCAACAGTTTCTGATAAATTAAACGAATTTTAAGGTAATTTATTTAGGTTGAAGCCTAATGGTAGGTAAGTACAGGATGGACTAAAATTAATGGCCTTTAACCGAATGGAAAGTAGGTACATTATTCCTCGTTCTGCTCTGGAATCCTAATCTGATTTAATAGGAGCACCTTATACTATTTATAAATTTGTGATTTATATTTACTGGCGCACATATAATAATCGGATTCCCTGTTTGGTCCACCCTGTACTTTGAAGCATCTTTGATAGCAGCCTGATAATGCCTCGAAATAAGTGTTTGATACACAAAATTGATTAAACTCAACTTCAATCCAATTCAAGTCCTTTTCTAGCTTTTACTCTTACTTCAAACTGATATGAGAATTAATACCACAAATTCGCTCGAAATACTTTTTCCCGACCAATTAACACCAGAAGAAAGTGAAACATACAATATCAACATGAAAAATAGCCCCCTTATTCATAATAATCTGCCAACTTAAAACAGCTGCTAAGCAGTGTTCACTTACCTGTTAATAAAAGAAGACAGAGTTAAAAATAGCAATTTGCTAAGTTAGCAGACTTAAGAATAAAGAGGTAATTATTTACAGAGGTATTATTTTTGACACGTTAGTTATAATTATAAGTAATTAACTATTTACACTGATATTTTATTGTCACCATTTCTATTTTGGTGAAATGCTATTCTGCTACTCCACGGTTTCACGTGTACACCTTGAAACAGAACTACTTCTAACATCAATTTACGGACATATTTTATAATGTTAACGATACATGGATACTCTATTACTTTCCTTACATATTTTTTCCTTCTGTGCCTTAAAACATCCCTTCATAATGAAAGATGTAAATCTTATAGATCGTTTTGATCCTATATGGAAAATTTAGAATTTTGATGACAGAAGTGAAAATAACTTGCCTTTATTTTCCTCCGTTGAGCCTAAGGGAAGAAAACAAGACAATGTCTCCACAATTTTATTTTAAATAAAACTAATTCAAATATTTTATATTTTTGTTTAGTACAATCTAAATAATCCCACCATTTAACGAACTTCTTACGAGTATTTTAATAACTTCGGTAACACGCTAAAAAGCTCCAGCCTCGTTTCATTTTGACTCTTTCATACATTTTATCTTCTATACAAAAATATCTATCAATGGATATATATACATATGTTAAAGTATTGAAGGTACAATTACGATACCATCGTTGTTGTACCTATATACTTTTTTGATAAATTATGGTACGAATCTACCTATTATGTCAGTAGGTAATATCATAATGTAAGCTATTAGTTTATGTTAAAAGAAACAACTTTTAATAATTTTTTGAAATAACAATAATACATTTGGCACCTAATTAATATGTCCTATTTATAATACAACATATTCACGACGGAATAACTCTTTATAAGTTTAAGTTATATAAATTAAATTAGTTTAAGTTATTTACATAAAGATTACATTGAATCATTGGAATGAAATTGACAGAATATGTTCACTCTTACTCGACCATGACATAGATTTAGTTATAATACTTTTACTATCAAGTATTTAGTTCACTTAATACAAATTATCGTTTACATAAATTTCCTACATACTATTCTATTGATTCATAATGAAAATTCGCAATGTGTTTTTCGATTTGGGATATTTACAAGGAATAACAACAAGTCGGTATAGGACAATATAATGTAATAAAAAAGAAAACGAATGTCTTTAAAGACATTTACCCTAAGATTAAGTTCTAAATGTGATCTTTTAACATTGGCGATCGATGCCGCTGGCGCCGTTCCTCCACTCTTCCAAGAAAATTTCTTCTCTAGGTTTCAATATATTTTCCAAAATCATCATCGATAGGCCTCTTCTACCATGTTTTTTTTTCTTAGAATTTATTCCTTCAATATATATCAGATATTATTTATTTATTTCACGATTTTCCGTGGCAAATGATTAAGCTCTGATATATATTAATGAGATGAAAACAAAACATAGTCCTACATCCTCCAACTCACAACAATCTGTTAGGAATTCTCTTAACTCTTCAAAGAAGGATATGCAAATTAGTTTAGGTCTTGATGACAGTCTAAGCCAGAGAAAAGCTCTGGCTTAGACTGTCTAGTGCCTCATTGGCTATGCCATTGCATTTGACCCCGCAGTCGTATATCCTAAACAATTAATAAAGGTAATTACTAATTAAAGTACCGGGTTTAGTTTTGTATCATGCCGTTTTCTATATTGCTGATTTAATGTTATGCACGATACACTTAGTATGTTACTGGCTAATTTTGTTCATTGTTTTTAAATAGATCACTCACAATGTTCACGTAGCTACACAACGCTAACACAAAATCGCTTTCTACGAGCTCCGACCAACAAAAAGTAATCCAGCTAAAACTTCGCGGGTTTTCCGTTCGTCACAACAGCTTTGGGTGTTCATGTGAATGAGTGCAATGTCACTGGTTCAAAGTCGTCGTCGTGGGGGCGGCGGTGCGGCGGCGGGGGTGGCGGGGGCAGCAAGCTCGTACCCTCGGGAATGTACACGTTGGTCACACGCTCCTGTAAATTACATACCTTTTTATTTCAACATACCTACTACTAATGTAAATATGTATTTCAACATACTAACAATTGGCGAGAAATTCTATTATATTAGCTTCCCGCCCTGTTTGAAATTGTTATATTTTAATAACACCGTTTAGTTATTTAATGATCTTAATCGCTTAATATTCTTTTGGTATACTTTGAATTTTCTGAACTCACCTGGCTTTTATCGTATTTGAAGATGTTCTGGAAGCGGTTGGGCCTACGTTCCACGGTGTCTTTAGCGTTACGTTCCGGCTGCTCAGGCGCGCCAGTCGAGCCGCTGTAGTTCGGGTTGTGGAATGATATGTGCCCGGTCGACTCCCGGTATTCTTCCTTCCCCTCGCCCCGTCCACTTGCACCTGCCTGTTTCACTGTACAGTAAAACAATTCAAAACTTAAGCTCTAAAGCTCTACTCTGACGTGATAAAGTTCCAAATGTTTTACTTACTGTAAACGCAGAGGATGACGCCGATAGCTAGGATGAGAAATATCAGGATTCCCACCACAGTCAAGATGATGCCAAGGTTACCGCTGCTAGGTGCTACAGTTGGTATAGGCGCACTGCTGTTTGCCGTATTGTCTTCAATGTCAGGGTAATCGTAGAATGAAGGATAGTGAGAAGGCATTTTGTGGCTGACATACTCCGATGGAGCTGCAATAAAAATGAATATATCAAATGATGTCGATTGATAAATTAAAAGTACATAGACTTATTATTAGTTTTTGCCTTACTCGTAGAGCATTCCTTATCCGTTGGCACATTCGGACACGCGCAGGCGTAGTCGCGGCCTTTAAATAAGCAGAGGTGTGTGCAGCCGCCGTTATTTTCTTTGCAAGGGTTCCAGCCGTGTTGTTTTTCTGAAGAAACTGCTTTTATTTCCATCGGCATTTCTAGATCTGTTTGTATTGTCGTTATGTTAGTTCCAGTTCGTTTGTCTGCCCTCATTACTGACTTCTTGTACCAGTCAGTCCAATAGATAAAGTCTTGAAACTGAAAGAAAAGTGAAATTATTAAGTACCTAATGAAAACCATTTACACGAAAGAAAGTTGGAGCATGACTTTACCTACTCTCAAGTCAATTGACATTAGTGTTAGATATAGCCAGAAGCTATGAATAAATTGGGACGTTTTATGTACCTGTGTCATGCCAAAGGGATTTTTCGTCTCGGGTATCAGTTGAGCTCGCTGTTTTCCATTAAGATCAGAGGTATCAATTCTGTCTTTCAAAGCATCTGTCCAATACAGACGCCTTTCCTTGTAATCGATGGCGAGGCCATTGGGAAAACCTAGGTCTACATCCAATATAATAACCCTTGTAGAACCGTCGAGATAAGACCTTTGTATGTTAGGTTGTTCGCCCCAATCAGTCCAAAACAAAAACCTGTAAAAAAGGTAAATTAGTTTCTTAGGTCTACCAAACGATATCTGGAAATTATGATTAAAAAGTTAATTACCCTTTAGCTGGAAACACTGCTAGGGCTCTGGGTTCTGTAAGTCCTTTAAGCAATGTTTTTCTTGACGATCCGTCTAGTCGAGCCACTTCAATTACCTTTAAAATAAAGATAAAGGAACCCATAAAACATCTACACTAAAAAATTAAATGTTCACCATAAGAAATATGTTTCTTTACCTTGAATTCATTGTCAGACCAATACAAATTGTTCGCTATCCAATCCACAGCGAGCCCGTTGGGAGTGTCCAGTTTTCCCTGAACTACTACTTTCGTGTCACTCGTGTTAGACATGTTGATAGACCTGTAAAACATTATCGGTATCTAATTAATATTTTCTGTGTTAAATGATTAGGTCCAAAACATGCAAAGCAATAAAGCATATGATTTTTTTATTGAATTTCATCAAATCCACACTGAATTTACTTATGGTTGAGTTTCATTTCATTTCACACCTTATGACGTCAAGATGAAGATCTGAGAAGAAAATCAATTCCTGCTCCCAGTGGAAATCTACAGCAATTGAATTCTGTACTTCTTGCAAAGTTAGAGGCAATGTAACGTCCCATCGCTCTGGGGTGTCTAGCGATATAAGAGCTATGCCGCTTCTGGAAGCAAACACCAAGAAATTGTCTGGATGGTCCTTGCAGATTTTCGGGAACGCCTCTGACTCGTTTTTGAACTTCATGCCCGTGGGGCATGCACAGGAATAACCAACGGAGTTTCGCAGGCAAATGTGAGAGCAACCGCCGTTGTTTGAGCCGCATACGTTTTTCAGAGGCTGATCCCCCTGAAATAAATAATACAAAATAAATAGAGGTAACTAACTATAAGTCAAAGGACTAGTTGGCAGGTGGCTATTGGGAACTGCCGACTGATGTGAAAAAATTACAATATTTGCCTTTTAATAAGGCAACTGTAATAAGGTAAGGTGGAGTAACTTACTTGAACAGCTCTTATATCCATAAGTCCTTCCAAATTGGTTCTTATCGTAACAGAGTTATTGCCAGTGGCTTTATCGGCTCTATTTAGGCTCTGCGTCTTCCAATCGGTCCAGTAAATATGGGGGCCAACGATGACGATGCCGTACGGGTAGGGCACGTCTCTTCGCACTATTCGGCGGTCGTCTCCATTGAAGTCTGAACTCTCGATAGTTAGGATCTTAGCGTCATTCCAGTACAGGCGTCCCTCTACTCTGTCGATTGCGAGACCGTTAGGCCATTTGATGTTTTTTTCCACGATGATGCGTCTGAAAGAATTACATACCGTTGTAAGAAATTGGTTTTGCAAATAGTGACTGAAATTATAGTGATATAGTTTTTTAAGTGGTTACCTATTTGTTCCATCCATATCGGCCCGTTCAATTTTTGCTGAAGTTCCCCAATCAGACCAAAACATGTAGCCTTTTTCGTAGTGCAATGCGATTGCTCTTGGTGAATCTGTTAATCGAAATTAAAAACTGCCTAGTTAGTAAGAATGTACGCGTATTATAAGGTCGAACTCCTAGAAACTACAAGGCAATCTAAAGATATCCCCTATTATGAATGTTATACCTACTGAGTCTGCTATGAAAGGAGTTATGTGTTTGATTTTGAATAAAGATAATTTTACACTAAAAAAGTAAGAAATAGTATTAGTAAAAATATTTAATGTATAACAATTTTTTTGGATCTTACCAAGACCGGTCCATATTAGAACTTTCCTATTTCTGCCATTCATGTCGGAGACTTCAATACTGTTTCGCCCACCATCAGTCCAGTAAATCTGTAGAATGAACCAATATGTTGAAAACACAGCATATTATGTTAAAAAGAGCGATGTGGACAATAAATATGCGGCACTCACCTTACGCCCCGCAGAATCTATAACGATCCCGTCAACTGTGTGTAATCCATTGCCGATAACAGTGGTCATTTCTTTGCCAGCTCGAGTCGCCCGTTGTATTTTCCTGTCTCCAGTATCCGTCCAGTAGATAAGGCCTAAAATTTTCCAAAATAAATAGGTAAATTCAGAACCTCTACCTTCATCTGGACCATCACTTAATTTCCAAAAACTTACCGGTTAAAGTGTCTACATCAACTCCAAGCGCATTTTTAAGAGATGGAAAAGGCAACACCACATCTATGAGATAAGGGACATCCAGAGACACGATCCTTATATCGAGTCGATGAGCAAATATCAGGTAGTTAATAGGACCGTTGGTGCATGTCCTTCCATCCTTCTGTAAATTGATTCAGATTTATTGTTTATCAATCAATCCGGGCAGTAGATGTTAAGAAAATGCAGATGAAAACGTACACTCAATTTGACTCCAACTGGACAAGCACACGCTCGTCCACCAGCATTGAATGGTTTCAATAAGCAAAGATGTGAGCAGCCTCCGTTGTTCTTAGCACACCTGAGAACATTAGACAACATAAAAATATCTACCTACCATACTATATACCACATTGTTAAGACATCAGCAGCTTCAGAACCAAACTATAGAAATTATTGCGACTCCACTTAAAGTTTAAGTAGAAAGGAGAAATAATTTTCAATAAACTAAGCCTTAAACAACTTAAGGTGGTTTTTGCATATACGGACAGTCTTAATCTTACTATCACTACATCGATCTACTAATTAGTTGGACGTTAGATGAGTTGTACATCGACATTACAGACAGTTGGAGGTCTAAATTTTCACATGTCGTTGCCTTGTATTTATTTTATTTACCTGTTATTGGCAACAGTCCGTTCTTTGTGGAAAATCCTTACATCCATGAGATTAGGCAACCCAGCGCCCAATGTGCGTCGCTTTTTGCCTGTATATTTGTTAGCTGCCTGGATCGACTGCGTTTCCCAATCAGTCCAGAATACTTCATCTTTGTAAATCTCCAAGCCAAACGGATGCGGCAAATGTTCGTCTGTTAGAAAGAGTGCGTTAGTTTTTTTTTCAGAGAGATTTTGTTGGAATTGATTCCTAACAGTTTAAACTTACTTATTAATACGGTACGCCCTGTGCCGTCCATGTTAGCATATTCAATAGTTTGGTTTCCTCCATCAGTCCAGTAAATCCGTTTATGCGTAAAGTCTAATGCCAATCCATTGGGCCATGTCATGTCATTGAATATCAGTTTCTTTCGATTGCCTCCATCCATGTCGGCGCGTTCAATGCATGGTATAGCTCCCCAATCGGACCAGTACATGTGTCCACCTGAAATAAATAGCATCGTTAGTATCCTGCGGAGCAGCGTCTATGTAAATTTAGCAATAGCTTGTTACATACCTGCTGGGTCCACGACAATATCTCGCGGCTTGTCGATATTCTGCCATACAAGCAACGTTCTCATGCTTCCGTCCACGTTAGCCACTTCAATCCTATTTGTACCAGCGTCGGTCCAGTAGAGCTTGTTTGTGTACCAATCGAAGGCTAGTCCAGCTGGCCAGGCTACAGTAAAATATTCATTTATTAAGTACCTACATAGTTTCTTTTATTTAAACTCCAGTTCCCTAGATTCTATGACCGATTCTTTTAGCATCCTGACTTGTGTTGCTATGTCTATCCTACGTGTTCGGGCCTGACTTATGTTCTATCTACGCAGTTCATGAGACCCACAACTGGATATAGGTCTCCTTTCTTTATCGCCATTCTGTCCAGTCGTGTGTCACCTATATCTATTTGTGAATTGTCTTACCCAAATTATAATGAGCGATGACTGTTTGACCAGATCCGTTAATATGAGCACGGTTGATTGTATCCTTGTCTACATCGGTCCAGAAAATAGAATTAGTATTCACGTCCCAGTCTAAAGCTACTGCTTGTTTTATCGTATCCACTGGTATAACCTTAAATACAGTAACATTATTATTAGCTTCGATAATTGCTTACATTTTAACATGTTCTAATGAAGTATTGCTTACCATGTCCAGAGAATCGGTTTGTTTTCTAGGATGCAACTGTTTTAGGCGTAGATCTCTCTTGCGTGCATAAAGAAGTAACTTCTCGGGTGTTTCCTCACAGTTACGACTGGAAGTAAAAAGGTCAAGTAAATACGGATCTCATGGCATATTGTTATATCTTATTGACCTCAAAATGTTTCTTACTTGTCTGGACTAAGATTGAAGCCAACTGGGCAGCGGCAGCTGTGGTCACGACTATTGGGTAAACAGAAATGTGAACAGCCCCCATTGTTATCACCGCACCGATTCTTGTAGCTCCTTAGTTGCCTCAACGGGTGGTAACTGAAATACAACATCGACTTTTTTAAATCATTTAAAATCAAAGCTTTATTTCCTTTACACTTTACAGAACACACAACTCACCAGATGCAAATTACATAAGTAATACTGGGAAATAAAGTGAATTCTTTGTTCACTTCAATCTTTGTGAGGGAAAGTAAAGAAGCGAAGCATTCCTGTGCCTGTTAAGTTGTAAGTTTGTTCGTGCACTGCTTTAATACGTGTCATTATTAGAGTAGATTAGAGTTACCTTATTATTATCTAATGAACTTAGTATACCTATGAATATCCATTGGTACATTGAGCCCAGCGTGAACTGTTTGTATGCCCATTCCGGTCTTCTTATTCACGGTAGATATGCTTTTTGTGTGCCAATCTGTCCAGTAAATTGCGTCCTCGAACAATGTCAGAGCAAAGGGATGTGGAAGTCCTTTGTTTGTTATCTAAAAATTTGGTGACAGTATTTAATTATATTTTTTAACAAAACCTTATTTCTTATCGGTAACATTTTATATTAATTTTACCAAAGCTTAGTTTACCTTTTTGCGGTTTTGTCCGTCAAACATAGCTCGTTCAATGACGTGATGCTTAGCATCAGCCCAGTATATCTTAGATTCCGTGTAGTCAATGGTCAGTCCATTAGGCCAGAAGATCTGGTCGATGATAATGCTCTTCCGTCTTGAGCCATCCATATCAGCTCTTTCTATCTTCGGGTTGGGTCCTATGAACAGAAGTTGTTAACATCCGTATGCAACAGTAGGTACAACTTAAATAATTTAATCACGTTACCACACTTACCCCAATCAGTCCAGAATACCAAGGCATCGCCCGGGTGCACCGCTATTGCCCTAGGCTTATCGAGGTCATTCGCTGCAAGAACAGCTCTCATTGATCCGTCAAGACTTGCCACCTCTACCCTTCTAGTACCAGAATCAGTCCAAAATAGCAAATCGTGTATCCAGTCCACTGCTACTCCACCAGGAGTTTCAAGACCCCAGCGGATAACATCTATAAAATTGTTAGCTGATTAGATTAGTTTTGCAACTTTTTTTATATTTAAGTTTGTTATGCAATATGAAAATACCTGTTATGTTGTTGTTATTGATCTGGGCTACACGTATCACTCTCAAGTTGTTTTCGGACCAAAAGACGAGCTTCTTTTCGTAATGGTAGTCCAGCGCAACTGCGTTGTGAAGTCCTTTTACAACCGACATGTAGTGGTCGCCTGTCAGCCACACCTGAGCGACATTAATTGTAAATATCATACATAACAAGCAACATTTATACACTTTTATGTTCATTCCATTTGTTAAGAAGTGTAATTAATAACAGTTAACTATTTTACCTGTCTGATCCCGACACGGTTAGAAAATAACAACGATGGTGACTCCCCGCTAGCTTTGCAAGATCGTTCATCAGGCCTCAAGATATAACCAGTCATGCAGCCGCATTGAAAACTTCCGACAGTGTTGGAGCACGTTTGAGAACATACTGGGTCCTGCTCATACATACACTCGTCGATATCTCGGCACCTGAAGAAACAAATATTAGGAGTAAAGGCCATTTAAGCATAATCTATAAATTATACTTAAATAACTACAAATAACTCATTATTGTAGTTACCTGTGTTTGTCCGCAGCTAAAACAAAACCAAATGGGCAAGCGCAGGCCGGTTGTCCGTCCCAAGTCGTGATGCACATCTTTTCACATTTGTCTTCAGGCGTACATGGCCTTTGTATCGGACAATGATCTTCATCGTCACCTCTAGGGCAGTCCTTCATACCATCACACACGTGCTTCCGACTGACGCAGTTCCTAAACGCGTTACTTGCAAGATGTTCTAAGGGTTTGCAGGTATATTGGTCTTCTTCGCAATGAATTTCGCAGTTCATCTCGTCTTCTCCGTTCGTGCAGTCACGAACGCCATCGCATATCCACGTTTTCTATAACAATCGTAAAAACAGTCAAATTGAGAACCGATAGATAGAAAATTCTTTATTGTACACTTAACGAAACAATAAACAGACAATTGTCACATTGTCGCTCTTATCGCTCAAGATGCATGACAGGACGCTATAGCGCTTATGTTGCGTCCAGATGTTGTCCAGCAGTGGACTAACATGAGCTGGTGAAGATAATGATAATAATCGCTCAAGCGCGATCTCCAGGCAACCGTGACGTTATTGAAAATGTATTTTGCTTCGCTATGCCCTCAAGTTCTTGACTTACCAAAATGCAGCGGTGATCAGCGCATACGAATTCTTCGGCAGTGCAGTTTTGTATCTTGTTGGGCTCGCAGTTGAGCTCGTCTCCTCCATCTGAGCAGTCGCGTTCAGTATCGCATCGCCATCGCTCCGGAATACATTTACCGTCGTTGCATCTGTTACATAAATGAAGAAAACTCAACAAAATGAATAAAATACTTTTGTAAATACTTATTTCCACTACAATACGAGTACCTACATCACTCAGTAGACATAAATAGATAATCGTGATTTATTGTAGCGGTGTCGTCAGATTAAACTTTGACAACTAACTGAATTAAAATACAGTTTAATAAAAGAATTACATAAGAAATTTTGTAAAAATTCACAATATTTCTTAATTCAAACGAACTCCTAAAATACTATGATTAATTAATTATGGGGATATATTATATCAATTAGGGTTAGATCTAATTGAATATGGATCAGTTTAGCTACTTATAGATTGTTTTCCATACTCTGCAGTAACCTCAATTATAAATACTAGCTACTTTAAATTTATTTCCGTTATTCCATTGTAATTTGCTTGGTTAATAAAGTTCAATTCATTTAAAATACAAATTCCCTGTCACATCTTACTTTTAATCCCATTATTGTATCGTTTTAAGTATATCAGTCATCTACCGCCCACACAAGCATTCCCTAGTTTGGGACTAGATGATGCTGCTTGGATTGTCCAGCATTATTTATTATATTTATTGACTTCAAAGAAGTTCTTACTTGAACTCTCCAGCACTGCAGCTGCCCGGAAGCATCGGACACGTGTCTTCGTCACTCCAATCACCGCAGTCGTTGTCTCCGTCGCAGTGGAACTCCTTTTTGACGCACCTTTTGTTGTCGCATTGGATCTCGGCCTCACCACATTGGAATAAGTCCGCCGCTGGGCAAAATATTTTTATTAGGTACTTTATATAATGGTTACTATAAAAATGGTTTTCTTCTTCTAGATAAAGAACCCTTTATTTATAGCAGAACATTTACTCAATTTTAGATTTTACACAATTTTACTTATTCTAATAAACTTAAGATAGAAAGCTGAAAAACTAGTTGCTCATTTCCATTATGCTTTATGTCTTGTTGTCTGGTTTAATTGATAATGAAGAACTTATTTATTTTCTATAACTTATCTCCATAAATAAATATATGTATATCTATTTTAATTATATAAAGTTTTGGGAGCAGTACCTGTTAAGTTTAAAGCATAATTATAACATAGAACATGCCTGGAAGACCAAACCAGTGTATTTTCACGGCGGCAACTTCTTTTATCGCAGACACGTAAATATACCTACTTCTACCATAATTGAAACAAAGGCTACCTAGATAGATAGATAGACCAAGATCTGCAAAATACAGTAAATAAATAAATAATAACAAACAGTAACTTACGGCACTTAGACTCATCAGAACCATCAGAGCAGTCAGGTTCCTTATCGCACTTCCAGTGCATGGAGATGCATTCGCCGTTAGTGCATTTGTACTGAGTAGGGCCGCATCTGCAGAGAATTATAAATGTTTACCTAAACTCAAGACACGACAGCGCTTGTGTATCGGTATCTAACAAAGAAAGGGGTTGCGTACTAAATGGCAAAAGTTGTTAGTCTTGATTTACCCAAGTCGCCTTTAAGAGTTTACTGATACTATCATATAAAAGTAACAGTTACAAACTTAAAGAAAACTTAACTTAGAAGTATTATCGTGAAGGATATTTTTGACTTTAATATAGCTGGCGTCAAACCAAACCAAACTTAACTTAAAATTTGACTTAGAAGTAATATTATCGTGAAAGATATTTTCGACTTTAGTATAGCTAAACTGGCGTCAAAGCCAAACCAAATTCGCCAATTTGACTATTGTACGTGCGTCAGGGTACAAAAATAAACCTTCCCACGCTGTACACCCACTATGATCCATTTAATGAGCCCCTCGCTACGAGAATTGATTCAGAAACCTCGGGAAAACTTTCCCTTCTTCGACACCATGTTCCATAGTTGCGTAATAGACTAGGTTATTATTGCAACAAAACCTATAATTAGGTCATTTAGGGACGGTACATTTTTCAACCGTCTTCAAAATTTTTATTCTTATGTTCGATAATTTATAATTGAGTTATTTATTTTTAAATTATAATATTTACATATGTATGTTGGGGATGCCCCAAGCTACCTAAATCCGTCCATAACCGGACATATTTTCTCTAATGCTGACATATAAATTTTCTAAGAAAATGTAGATAGCGTTAGAAAACGAGGCTTAATTCGGCCTAAATTAATTTTATAGTCTACACTCGCGTCCGATGATATCCTAACGCACTATAATCTTCTCTTACCTCTACTTAAACTTCTTATCTGCCTAAGACCAAGTTAACCGAGATTAACCTTTAATTATTATTCGCGGTTAGAGAATGACTCGACGACGTGGTCCCATCAATTTCCGAGGTCAATATAATTTGCAGTTAATCTTCAAAAAACTTTGTAAATATTCAGGAAATAAGAGTTGATTTTACTTTTTGTAAAAAGAAACAAAATTATCTTCACATCATAGCGTAAGATAATTGTTATTTTTTAAATAAGGCATAATATTGCTCTCTTTCATAGTACCTAAAACATTTTATAAATTATGCACGTTACTTAATAGGAATCTCGTAGCGTAACACGTGCTCGAATTGGGACCATCTCACTCCACCCACGTAGGTAGTTGGATTAAATGATCAACGCATCGAAACATTTATTTCTAGTGTAAATTAGGTATAAAAGCATTCAATGTCAACCGCAAATCGTGATCGTCAAATCGCAAATTGTGATATATTGGGGTAGCGAGTCGAATCGCAGGCTGCGCGTAGGTGTGTAACCATGGCAACCTCCCCTCACTCCGCAGCCTCCCGTTCGGTATTGATCTACATCCCGCTACAAACCTCCCGACGTCCGTTAAAAAATAACCTTCTACTAACTACGTAATGTTTCTTACAGTGATTGTGGTTTCCTATGAAGTTTGTAACATATTTTACTGGGGAATTACCCTAACGATGCCAATAAGGCACATGTCAGAGGACACATCTACTAGTGGACATTGTATGTGTCTTACGATTTTTATTTTAGGAAATTTGAAAAAAAGGTTCAGTCAATATCGGTAATCAATATCAATTCGACCCGTATATATCTATACTAATACGTATTATAAAGAGGAAAAATTTGATTGTTTGTTTGAATTGAATAGGCTCCGAAACTACTGGTCCGATTTCAAAAATTCTTTCACCATTAGAATCCTAAATTTTCCCTGATGAACATAGGATATAGATATAGATTTTATTTTCAAAAATATTATGATTCCGCATGAAAAAAATATTTTTGTTTAATACTAGTGCGAAGCCGGAGTGGACCGCTAGTCTATAGTCTATACTAATAGGTATTATAAAGAGGAAAGATTTGATTGTTTGTATGTTTGTTTGTTTGTTTGAATTGAATAGGCTCCGAAACTACTGGACCGAGTTAAAAAATTCTTTCACCATTAGAATCCTTAATTTTCCGTGATGAACATAGACTATATAATATTTTCAAAAAAGTTAGGGATCCGCATGAAAAATTCAATAATTGAACCGTGGGCTGTATATTCAACCTCTTTTTCTATTATGGCGCGTCAGAATAGAAAAAGAGGTTGTATAGCGCACGGTGCTTGCTTTTTCTTTACGGCCAGTGTCAGTTTTGGAATGTCGAGTCGATGTCAAAAACCCCAATGCTGTTAAAAAAAGTAAAGATCCGTATGAAAACTGTGAAACCCATCGTTTTAGTGTGTATAATTTCTAAAATTTTTGTTTAATACCCGTGCGAAGCCGGGGCGGGCCGCTAGTAATATTATAAAGAGGAAAGATTTGATTTTTTGTTTGTATGTTTGTTTGTTTGTTTGAATTGAATAGGCTCCGAAACTACTGGACCGAATTGAAAAATTATTTCACCATTAGATTCCTAAATTTTCCGTGATGAACATAGGAACATATATATAATATAATATTTTCAAAAAAGTTAGGGATCCGTATGAAAAATTCAATAATTAAACCGTGCGCTATATATTCAACCTCTTCTTCTATTATGGCGCGTCATGACAGAAAAAGAGGTTGAATATATAGCGCACGGTGCTTGCTTTTTCTCTACGGCCAGTGTCAGTTATGGAGTGTCGAGTCAATGTCAAGAACCCCAATTCTGTTAAAATAAGTAAGGGATCCGTATGAAAACGGTGAATCCCATCGTGTTAGTGTGTATAATTACTGAAATTTTTGTTTAATACCCGTTTCGTAATAGAATATGTTTATCGTTTTTTTTATTGAACTAGGTATTGTTCAGCAAGTTTCATAAAAATTGGTCCTGTAGTTTTTGAAATAGGGAATGTTAAGAGTTTTGTTCTCGCGTTTCTTCTGAACTACAAGTTGGATTTAAACAATTCTTTTTAGTTGAACTATCTATTTTTTTTACATAGGAAACAGCCAAAATTTTGATATCCGTTTAATTTTCATTTTATTACTTCTTGTTTTACAACAAAAAACTACTCCCGCTGCATGGCAAATGCCTCTTGCTTGACCCATTATTTGTTTACCTTAATTATAAGATAGTGTTCCTTGGCGTATTCCTCACAGATAGTGACTAACTTTGTCAACTATTTTATCGAAGGGCTGAGCAGAACCATATCATCAATTGCTCAGATTGTTGACCCGCCATAAAAATGAATCTAAAAACACGAAGGCAATCTTACTTGGCTTTGGTGCAGTTTGTTTCATCGGAGTTGTCCCTGCAGTCGTTATCGCCATCGCAAAACCAGTTGAAATGAATACAGAGGCCATTCCCGCACATAAACTGATCCTCGGTGCAGTTTGATGATCCACCTGTGAAGATTGTCAAAACGTTATAGATGGAAATCAAATCAAGTCTCAAATCTTATTATTATTATTAACCTTACCACACTTGGAGGACGAACTAGATTTTCCGCTATGCACATACAATTTCATCGAGTACAAGTAGAAATCAAGAAGACTTTCTGTACTAGCGTAGGTACAAAAAGACAGATTGCAAATTTACTAGGCTAGGAATGTTAAAGAGTTTACATACCGCAGTTTGTTTCGTCAGAAAAGTCTCCGCAATCATTATCGCCATCGCAAATCCACTCGTTGGCTATGCACACGTTGGTGCTGTGGCACAGAGTCCGGTTCTTTTGCTCGATGCATGCGTGCGCGCAGCCCGCCTCGTCCTCTGCCTCAACGCAGTCTGTTATGTCGTCGCAACGCTTTTCCATAGGGATGCACGTGCATGACAACTGTAAATTGTTCGGGGTGAAACAAAGGCATCTTTCTTAAAATAACAAACATAAAATCAGCTTTCCATCGAGCGGGCCTCATGCTTGTTTGCCACTTACAAATAACTTGGTATACATATATATATCATTCTTCCAACCACGGGCTCAAAAAATAAATAAGAAAACGTAAATTAGAACTATAATACACACACTTATACACACAAATGTAGAGCCACACTGGTGGCTCGCGTTGCCCGGACTAATAAGAAACCGGTTCGTCAGGGGCTCCACACAAACATACATATACCTACTCATAATATTTACTACAGGTAAAATTGTTAGATATTAGTTGATATTGTTGGTTAGATAATAATTAGTATTGATATTGATCCTCTCTCCTTTTTTTAACTTTCTTGTTCTCTTTGTTGTATAGTAATCCCTTTTGTCCCAATTGTTACGTGATTTTAATTATTTTATTGAAATGGTAACACTGTATTATAACCTCAATAAATTCATAAAAATATTTGAAGAGTGGAACCTAAATACGTCCGAAACATCATTTACGACGCAAGATGCTCTCAAATCTAGAACAATCTACTGTTGAGTTCGCGGATTTAGCTAGATTGTCACAGACAGCGGGCCTATAATTATTTTTAAACTGACGCGATCTGAACACATATTTATTAGTACTATATTCAGCCATAAGGTTTCTAATTTTGTGTCAGATGCACAAATTGACTTTGTGTTGAGCCACAGGAGTAAATTCAAACACATTATAAAGTGTAGAGAACCTACCTGACATGAAAATTGGTCTGAAGGACACGGTTGGTGGCAACCGACGTCGTCCACATCGTCATCTGGATCAGATTCAGGCGCCAGTTCTAGGTGTTTGTTGAATCCGGAGTGGTCTGTTGGGAACGTTAACGATTATTTTCACTTCTTACATAATAATTCATCTCAGCTTTTATATGCATATGGCAAGGGAGAATCATGCCTGACCTAATGACTGGTACCATTATAATAAAAATTTATTTTCATTTTGATCAGATTGTCTAAAATGTTGGATGCTTGGAATAAAATGTAGGTAAAAGTCGCGTAGATCAAAATTTGGATAAGAATGTCTATTACGTTTGGAATACGATTTAAGAGGGACAGCATGACATTTTCAATCACAACCTTTATCTACAAGACTTAAGGCCGTAGTGGGTAATAAATAAAATAATAAATAATGTTGGACAATCCACACAGCATCATCTAGCCCCAAGCAGAGCTTGTGTTATGGGTACAAGATGATTGATATACATAATACAATATTATTACATAGATAAATATTTTTTATTATACTTAGAAAATGACCAGAACACCCTGAACATGAAACTTACGATGCCACAAGTCGACGCGCGTCTGTGGATTATGTGAATGCCAGAAGCCAGGCACTTGCATGGGGTTCACCCCGACGCCGACAGCGCTCCCTTGCGGCTGGTACGGAGGCACCCGGCCTACGGGGGACCTTGGATCGGCCGGGATTAAGGTGCCGTTCGTCGGACCAGGAGGTTGCCTGTGCTCGTCTGCTTGTACTATTTATAAAATATCGTTGTTAAAGTAATTGAAGGAAACACTTTCACGGTTGATATTAATTAATGTGCAGTTTTGCCTGATATCTCAGGCAAAATGTATATGCATTATACATTTTATTTTTTCGTTTATAAAGGCACAACTGGTATACAATGTTCTCAAAATTAACAGTATAAACAGGGTGAGTTTTTTCAGGGCTATTAAGGGGACTTTCCGATAACTGTCATAGTTTAGACTTCGCCTTGGTAGCCCTGAAAAAGAAACTTAATCTCTAATGGCTATGTATAAACCAAACAAGATGCCACTTAAAAAACATTTACAGAAAACACAACAACGTTACAGTCGCTAATTTGGATATATGTTTACTTTGGCTCGATTAAAGTAAGTAGTTGGTAACGAATTTTATTACATAGTCAACAGTTGACTAAATTGTTACTACCTATTGAGTCAATACTATGATTGCAATAGCAACCAGTAGGAAGAGTTGATATAGGAGTTCTTAGAACTCGTTAATCAATCTGTGACCCTCGATGTGCCGGAGTTGGGAGTCGGCTTACTTTATTTATAGAACAGTGTTCACTCTTGTCTCTTGAAAACAACGAGTCAAAGTCACGGAAAAACCACTAAAAATTCTATTCGCTATTCTTTATCGGAGGATCAAAATACATGATCTTGACGTAATCGAAGATCAATTAGGATGCATTCACGATCACTTTTGACTTCTCGTTTATGAGAGTAAAGTACCGATTGTTGTCCTAGAAGACTAACCCTACCTCCGAAAAAACCTATATCCGAAAATCGTAATCAAGTTTTAATATGAAAAATCAACAAAATCAAAGTGCTATATTTCCTTTAGACCTTACAGGACGTCACAAAATACAAATTACATAATTAATAACCTACTGGGAAAAAGTGATCACTTTGATTCATTGTTCACTTCAATCTTTTTAAGGTAAAGGAGCGACTAAGAAACCTGTACCTTGTTAGATTGTTATCTTTCGAGTTGGAGAAAAACTCGTCCCATACTTTTTTGTCGTCTAGATAATCTGATATTTTATAGTGAGCCTTTTTACAAAGAATATTTTTGACAATTTGTTTGAATTTATTTTTAGATATCTTTGCAACTCACTTGAAGTTTTGTTGTAGAAGCGTGTATACATTGCCCTTTTAAAGATACATTAATCTTATGTAGCCTAGTATGTACCTAGCCTAGACAATAAGCTAAGTTTTGATCCAATATATACGGTCTGTGTGAAGCATGAAATGGCACGAGCTATTATATTTTTTATTTGTAACTCACCACATAGCCAAAATATGATGAAAGATCCGTAAAACATCAACGGTGCTGGCATGATGGTGCAGCGCCGGAGCGCCAGTGTTGCCAACGCAACGCTTCCTAGGTAACCTGCGTTGAAGCCGCGCGTTTATTGGCACACACTTTCCACGTTACCATGGTGTCCTCCCAGGATGACAGGACTGAAAATAACTTGACGTCAGATTTTCGCTCTTTGGATATCAGTAAAGTTTGGACGAATCACGGTCTCGTTTCGCACAATTAGCGTAAAGAGGGACACCCTAATAGTGTACTTAAGGCTCCGGGCACGGATGAATTTCCCATACAAACGTAATACCAAAATGATTTGTTATTTGTGCATATTTTCACCATGTACATATATTATTTGTATTAGAATAGTATTTATCTAGTTTCCTACAACAAGCTTCTACACAAATAGACTTTGGCATTTGTATTATTAATCCAATTTGAAGGAGTTGAATATTGAATTGAGAACCTATGTATACCTATTTTGTGTGTAGCCTAAGAAGTTCGTGCAAAAGGTAGGCACTTCTATTAAGGCTCCGGCGACGGATGAATTTCTCATACAAACGTAATACCAAAATGATTTGTAATTTGAGAAGATTTTTTTTATGATTTGTTATAGAATGGTAATTATTTATGTTTGTGCCACAAGCTTTTTTAAAAGTACTTATCTGCACAAATACCAAGAAAACATTTTATTTTAATGTAAAAATGCGATTAGGTTTAGCTTCATTTCAGAGAAGTATTTTGTAAAATTTTGTGGCAGGAACCTAGATATTAAGTGCTATTTAAATATAAATAATAGCAGATCATAGTAAAAATATTATCAAACTACAAATCATTTTGTTAGGTAGGTACTACGTTTGTATGGGAAATTCCTCCATCGCTACCGGAGACTTAATAATAACAATTTGAAGGAGGTGAATGCTGAATTGAGTATCTATACCTACCTATTTGCGTATAGGTAGCCACAGAAGTTGCGAAAGGTAGGCATTTCTATTAATAATTACAATTTCAAGGAGTTAAATTTTGAATTGATTCGTTACCTATTTTGTCTTTAGCCAAGAAGTCACGCAAAATCGCGTATTTTTCCCGCATAGAAGTTTCAACTTTATTTATATAGAAATAACTATTAAATAAGCATCTAGATACTAAAACAACATTATTAGCCTTTGGCATAGCGCGCAGTAAGCTTGGTAGTTCTTCCTTAGCCGCCTAGAGTCCGCCTTCAGTCCCACCGCGGATTTCAAATCATATCTATGAGGAACTACTTCTCAGACACTTCCAGGTGGCTTCTTTTATTTCAGCTTGACAGTCAACCAGAAAAGGAAAGTCATTGGTCATCTT
The DNA here is from genome assembly GCA_963931895.1 of Eupithecia pulchellata. Classification (NCBI taxonomy): domain Eukaryota; kingdom Metazoa; phylum Arthropoda; class Insecta; order Lepidoptera; family Geometridae; genus Eupithecia; species Eupithecia pulchellata. Next base: position 4,836,516 of record OZ007524.1, on the reverse strand, counting down.
TCAAATTGCATTCGAGCTGTGTCTTCCAACTTGTACTCGTCTGAAGACTGATGGCCCGCTCTCATACGCCAGCACGTACAACTTCTATAGATTCTACTAGATCATTTTTAAGATACAAAAAATAACACTTCTGATGACAAAGATAGCACTTCTGCACCGTTTTATCCACCAAACATACATACATAATGATAACTTGTGAACCTTTGCTTTCATATTAATAGGTATATTTCTTAATGCGCCGATTATTATAACTTAGTATCGGCTTATATTATCTTTGATCATAATATAAACTAAATTTACGCAATCACTTCCTACCTGTATGAGTTAGCCATTTGCAACTCCATCGTCGTAAAGGGCGGGTACTCGCGAAACTAGTTTCGACGCACTGACTGTCCCGATAAATACGAAAGCATCACTAGAACATTTATTAGCTCCCGGCATAACCACCTTCTTAAATAACTAGTCTTTCACGTTGCACTTATACCTAAATCTACTGAAAAACAGAGCCAAGCTTACCATGACCATCATAGCTAGTTCTCGAAATAGTCAGCGCAGCAACGACTTATTGGAAATTGGGAAAGGCGGACATGCGCAGAGGCGGCGGCGCCATGAGCTACTTGTTGAGTAGATTTTCATTCAAGATTTGCGGGGTCGCGCACTACGCATTTAGATCAGATGTGCCTTGGATCACATCTCATCTTAATATCTACATCATTCCATGTACCCTGATAAAGAGGTTTGCATTGGTAATAATGTAACAATAGATCTCACTCAACATAATGCAAACCATTTGACTTCTGTAGGTAAAAGTTAAGATTTCCATGCCAAGATATCGTATCTCATTTACGACCTTTCCTGTAAAATAAGTATCTAACACGAAGTTTTAAGATTATTGAGGAGAATAATGAAGACATAAAGATCTCTAAAGAGCCGAAATGCAGCACGAGTGGCGAAGAACGCTTTAAATCTCGGTACCTACAGGATTTCAATTATGTCGTTTATACGTAGGCGTTCCATGTTCATCTGTTACCTATCAAATTCTGTAGTTTCGGACTAATCTTTCAAGCTGCAAGTCGGAAACTTAATTAAATGCTAGGTACCTACCTATGTACTTCCTAGTCTACAACGGGTTTGGTAACACAATGAAACCCTAACTATGATGTAAATGTAGCTAAGGTAAGGAAAATAAAAGGTGTATAACAACCTTAGTGCCTACTAAGAGACAGATTAATATGTTTTACCAATCTTTTGTTGTTATGACGCTTTAACATAAGCCATGATTGAATAACAGTTCGGAAAACACTCGCGCAATAGTTCTTTCTTTATAAAATTTATATGTGGGTCAGGTAGTAATTTAAAAATAGTTTTCTATTCCATACAGGTCTCTGAATAGAATGCCCTCCATGCATGCAAATCGAGAGCGCGTGATTCAGTTATTTCAATTTCTCACCCGGTCGATGGAGCTGACGACGTAGATTCTCTATGCTTCTACGATTCTTCAACTATGTTCTTCTATGCTGCCTAGTGATTACACGCAATTACTATTATTATTTCTTAACAGAGCAATATGATAATATTTAGCAAATGGGAAGGTACATGGCAGATACGTATGAAAATTGAACGATCAATATGGGTTGCGCGGTTCTCGCCCACGCGAGCGAGAGCGCGGCTATTCTACGCCCCGCACCCCTCCGCCCTGATCTTTTTGACCTATCATCCACCCACGCAATACCAGAAAACCCCGATCATGTTCATGATTTTCCAATGATTAATAACAAAAAGTACATAATACAAAAAAGTACTTGAAAATATATTTTAAAAAGTATCTACGCTTACCTTAAATTTTTCAGCAATCAAAACGCATTTACACAATCACAAATAAATCAATGATTTAAATATGAATTTCTATCACTTAACACTCACTACACACACTGTAATTGTCTATATCGTCCTTATTGCAAATCGACCTGGGCAACCTGGGCACCTGCCATAGGAACACGCGAGCCGCCCGGAGTCGAGTTGGATACTAGGTGCCCTGAATGTTCTTGCGCCGTCGGATCCGCGCAGTCTACCGATCCTCAGATGAATGGGGTTCGGCTAGTAGCTATACTAACTACTGCTCTTACGTCTACATCGTTTTACCTCAAACGCCCGATGGAAATAGATTAATTGCTTATAAATAGTCGGATAAATAGCCTAGCCATACCAACAACGCATAGAATATAATTTGTATTTTCTTTTTTCGATTATGTACAATTTCTAAATTATATAAACACTTTACTTCATAAGTACAATCGCGTTTATCAATAGCGGACACTCAATGGTTCAAAGATTCGTAATTACACCGTTCGTCGTCGTCATCGTTAAATTTGTAGTTTTATTATAAAAAGATTTGCTATCAATTTTCAAGGTACTTTTAATTTTTTTCTAAAATATTCTACTATTTAAACAGTTCTGTATATAAAGAGATTTACTTAAAAAGGGCGGTAAGCTAACAATGAAGGCCACTGCCACATAGGAATAAAATAAATTAAGACCTGTAGAGGTTTTACTTTTGGTTTGCATCAATTCCTAACCATGATTGGTAACGCGAAATGTTTCTAAATGCCTTTGTAACATGTTCCCTTTATGATTATATAGCCAACACCACCATCACTGTTATAAATCGGTACAACGCCATCTATTTTCAAGGGTGATGAGATTTCACTTCAGTTAGGTATATTCGAAAGTTCTTTGCTGAATAGAACCTCACGAAATAGGCCCAGCAACAACCCTACTGTAAGCAACGTAGTCGCCATCTAGTTTTTGGTGCGCTACTTACGTATAGGTTAAAGCTTTAGGGTGAGTTTCGGTTAAAAGACGACGTTTAAGTTCAGTTTAATACTAACAGATTCCTCTAGTAGTTCCTATTCTAAGGTATGTTGATGCATGAATATGGGCAAATGTAAGTAGTAGATACCTACTTACATTTGCCCATATTCATGCATTCTGTCCTTGGCGGGATTTTATAAAGGCGTTTGAAGATTTTGGCTTAGTCCTCGTACTCCATTTTATTTTTTATTTTTCAAAAATGGCGGCGCATGATTATTCCCACTTATATGTATAATTTTGGAGCCAATTAAATAAACAAAAATGCTACGTTGACCAAATTCCTAAAGCCACGTTACAATGTCATTTGTAAAAAAAAGATCAATGGAAATTTACTAAATAAAAGTCACTTGTTAAATATTTTAAGCACAATATTCTTCTATAATTATTCAACTCGGATCTTTTTTGCAGATAAATGTGACGCTTTTTAGGACTCTTTTTATCGTGCGCCGTTATTTTGGAAAATAAAAATGGGCTTATTAGCCCGGTTTCGAACAAAAATCTTCAAACCCCTTTATGATTGATTTGTAAAAAGGAACACGCATTTATTTCTTAAAAATTTATTAAGTTTTAGGTGTCTATAATAGATAGCAATCTTTTACTAACAATACGAAAAAACACCAACTGTTTTTCAAGTACCTAGGCATAAAGATTTGTTTTTTTAAAGGTGGCACAACAAAAACATTTCGCAAATAAAAAAATTGGAAATCATTGTGATGTTTTTTTTTTAGAATAAATTGGCTTTTTACAATTAATTAATAAATATTGGCAGTTTAATTAAATTAACATGCTATATGATTAAGCGTCTACTTATATTATTTCTACCCACTAAGTGGGTATTATCCAAACTTTTAGGGGAAATTTGGCACATTTACGAATAATATATTTATATTTAATCTTAATTCAAAATTTTCCTTCGAACCTTATCAAAACTCAATTAATAAGAGCAGAAAACACAACATCTACATCATTTGCTCCTTTGAAAAGTTTTAATTAAAACAATTGCGTAGAATTGTGTTTTGTCTATTTTGTCGTACCTATGTATGTATGTCGATGCAAGAAAACTAAACACTGATGCATGCATTGCTTGATTAGCAACGTATGTTGACATTATAGTATAGGGTGTAGCAAAATATTCGCTTTTTGATTTAGAATGCAGAATTTTCTTTAAGCGGGACGTTTCTAGGGATTTATTCCACCTAAAATGTTCAAAAAATCGGTAGCGTCCATTAAATGAGAAATTTTTGCCAAATCCTGTGTATATCTATATGATTAATAATATCTTATTTAATGATCCACGAGAACCAACCGTATGTTTTCTTTTTCCAAAACTATGCTTATTATTTTTGGCAGGATAATATTGGAAGATAATTAGTATGCTCTACAATTTTAATTATAAACTACACAAATTTTATTTAAATCCTTTAAAAGTACCCTCTATTCCATTTCATACTTTGCAGAATGCTCTGCTTGCTGTTGGTAATAAACTAAAAAAAAAACCAGAGCAATAACTTTCTGGTTTCTTGTATCATCAAAATTATGTCCTATGTTCTTAAATGTAACTATGAAGTTATAAATGATTGAACAAATGTTTTTCCTAGAATAACCGTTCCCCTTTTCTTAATTCTCACGCGAGATATATCTAATCACATGTGCGTAATAGGTAGGTATGCTGAGAGAGGCAAGAGAGAGAGAAAGTGAAAAAATTTACAGGTGGCTTTGTGGCCTTACGAAAAATCCAACGAAGACGTGCATTGGGTTACAGTTTGCCGGTACATATTTTCACGTCCAATCTCATAGCTCATTAACTATGCACAGTAGGTAATTATTTTGCACAAGGTCTAATCGAATATGTAGAAGGTCCAGTAGACAGCATTGAACATGAGGAAGCAGACGGGGAAGATGACACGGCTGTAGGTGTCGATGACGTTCACGTCGCGGATCTTCGGCATTGATGATTTGATGACGGTGGCGCCGCGGCGCAGTGCGTGTATCATTTTCGGCTTGCTGGTAGAGCCATCTGCAAAATTGAAACATATTTAAAATCTTTGATAGATTAGTTGACATGGCGTGGCACAAAACGCCATGTTTTGGCACGATTTGGGCCATTTAAACAAATGTTTTCCTTCTATGTATGTTATCAATCAGTAATGGTTTCGTAGATCCGGAATATGGAATTGTACTGTGGCCGTTGTAATTCTGTGAAATACGCAATCGATTGATTCGTTTCGATTTAGTGCAAATTGGTACTCTAATACGCTGTAGGTATCCGGTGTATTAGAGTACTGGCCGAAAAGAGTTTATGTAGAAAATTAAAATAGACTTCGAAAGTGCATAGGATGGGCCATAATGTCAATATTGGCCACGACACGCTCCCAAATCGGTATATTAAAAGAGGTAGAAAACCTGCTTTGATATTGACTTACTTCTTGAAGTTCTAGAGTGCGGTCGAGTACGGTACCGCAGGGTAGCGTGGTCCCGCTGAAGCCGCAGGGACGGCGGGGCTGCGGTGGTGGCCGGCAGAGGCTTGGACCGAAGCCCGAGCAGCGGCGACACGCGCCCCGAACTCGGGCATTCGCGTAGCGCTATTATCTCCTCGGGTGAACGGGAACCTACGAGTGTATACGCAGTATTATAAGATGTACCTACTACTGTTTAAATACTTTTCATATACTTATATTATTGATTATCTTCCGTGACGTCATCAACGGCTCTGTCGGAAGACCAGCGTTAGGTGTAAGATGTTACGACTAACTCATGCTGAGACCGAGATGGTTTTGAGACTCAATCCCTCAACCAGTCATCAAATGGCTTTGTGATTTTATTTTTTAAATCATCTGTCTTTGTTTTTGTTCATTGAGTTTCAAATAAAATATCCTTGTTTTCATTCAAAGTGATTTTTTGTCGTCAGCAGTTCAAATTGCAAATAGGTACTTTTCCCTCCTATGGATTGACTAGAAGCTTCAACTGGGTCGTGAAAATAGACACAGGTGATTGATCAATTCTTTCCGTTCATTCAATAAGAACATACGAGGGTCGTACAGTAAACTACCGAAAGATGTTATAGAAGCCAAATCAACGTCAACGTTAATTAAGGCTCCGATGAATACAAACGTAATACCAAAATAATTTGTAATATTTTCACCATGACCTGCTTGCTATTATTTGTATTAGAATAGTATTTATCTAGGTTCCTACCACAAGGTTGTTTGAAAGTACCTATCTACATATAATCCAATTTGATTTAATATAATTTCAGAAAAGTGTTTTAAAAAATTGGGTAAGAACCTAGATAAATAAAATTTTTATACAAATAATAGCAGATCATGGTGAAATATGCTCAAACTACAGATTATTTTGGTATTTGGTAGTTTTGTAAAAAACAAAAAATACCTACGTGATTAATGTACGTTTATAACGTAATGTTAGTTTATTTATACAGAGTTTTGAATAAATAGAACCAAGGTATTATAATTTTACACGTGTAATTTTTTCTAAATATATTAGTTTACGTGTTATTCTAAAATCTAAACTATGTACAAACCAAATTTCACTTAGATATGCTAATTAGGAGATGCCTATGTCCACCAGTAGACTTGCATAGGCTGAGGATGATGATGATGATGATAATGAAGCTAATTAGTTACGGAGACGCGTGGTAACAAACATCATTTCCAATTCAACAGACTTTCATGGTTATTATTTCAGTTTATGTATACTACATACCCCCAGACTTCAAATCCTTCTCCACACTCGTACTAGTCGACATCTGATCCCTGTGCTTTAACTTGGCACGTTTCCGTGCCCGCGCGCCCCAATACGTGTAGTTCACCGCCGCATACTCAAGCAGTGCGGCGAATACGAAGATGAAGCACATGACGAGGTAGATATCGATGGCTTTCACGTAGGATATGCGAGGGAGGCTGCTGCGGACGCCAGTGCTGATAGTGGTCATCGTGAGTACCGTGGTTATGCCTGACAAACAAAATCAACGTGCTTTATTTCCTTTAGACTTTATAGAACTCTTGGACAAGTCACAAAATACAATTTACTTAATTCAATTTTTACTAGTATTAAGTAAAGAAGGGAACGAGAAACCTTTAACTTGTGGGTGGTTTTGTTAGTTTTCGATTTGGAGCGAAACTTGTCCCAAATCTTTCTCCAATTCGAAATAATAACTACAGGTTAAAAGTATATTCGTCGCTTCTTTACTTTTAATTTAAAAATTCTACTTTTTCTAAATACATTTGTATCCTATAGAAGTAAGGTAATTTAGATTTTCAGGCTCCTAACAAATATGAATATTAAAAGACTAGCATTTTTAACCCATAACACAAGGTCTGTCTAGCTTGGGGATATATGAAAGTCTGTGGATTTTAGAGAATTTTATATTTATTATTATATTACGGTTTCCTCCTCTTTGTCGTATTCTTCATTGAGTAGCTGTTCCGTCCTGGAAAGCACGGAGACGCTGATGAACCTTTTTCACACAACTCTATCTTCGGCCTGTCTCAGGGCTGCAGGCAAAATAAGTCCTGTCCTGAATTCGTTCAGACCAGCGGTTTGGTGAGCGTCCTTTCATGACTGTAAGGTTTATTGCGATCTGATGTCATGAATATAAGGTTTACTTTGTGTTAATTTCCTTACCTAAAGCAACTCTCGCTGACGTAGCTTCATGGTTAATCCAAAAAGACACCCAGGACAGCATCACAATGAGTATACTCGGCAAGTAAGTCTGGAACACGAAGTACCCAATGTTTCTCCTCAGTTTGAAACTCAGCGAGAGTCTCTGATAGACGCCTGTCGCCAACTTTTCCTGGAATGTGCAAGTATTTAGTTAACTTTAGAAACTATTACCTTGTTCATGTAAGACCTTGAGACGTGGTTTGTGTTTATGAAGAGTTTGACAGCCACTTTGTAAACAATATTCCGTTATATTAGAGAAAACTGAACTAGTGTTAGCTATATTTTATACGTTACTAATTTATTAAAAATAGTCTGCTAACTAAAAGTATTGCTATTTTTCAGTCTGTTTTCTTTTATTAATATTTGTCAGAGTGAAAAATAATTACTTGTGAACTGTTTTCAGTTAGTACACCAATATGAATAAGGGGGTTAGTACACCAATATGAATAAGGGGGTTAGTACACCAATATGAATAAGGGGGTTAGTGCATAATATGTAGTAACAATAGTTTAGAGTTTTAGAGAATTAAAAAATTAGGCAAGTTAAAGAATATAAAAGGTCTTCAAAATTGACGGAACGTTTTTATTATTTCATGATTAGTTTCAAATGCGTTTAAGATAATCTTAAAATGGGACATGAAATCAAAATTAAGAACAATGAGATCGAAAGATGATTTGACTTTGCCGAACATGGGACGAATAAAACAAGGGAAATAACACATTCGTTGCAGCTGCATGGATGCATAACATGCAACACCGTATGGTAGATCCGTACAGCAGCTGCAGACCTACTTTTTTTTGTTAAAACATAATACTAGAGGAATAATATCGATTCGACATAGAATTTAATGTCCCGCGTAACAAAAACTCATGTAGTAGATAGAAGAGAGACCATGGGGCTAATAAGGAATAAATAACTCATTGTAATTTAGTTTTTCGAAAACAGGGTGAATGGCATGAACTAAATCCTTAATATTTTATTCGCTACCTTTCTATCATTAGTCCCATGTCCCAGTATAGTGAACTGAGGCAGCTCAGCATCTTCCACTCCTCGGACCGGTGTCTCCTTCCAGTACATCACCACATCTGATACAGTGTAGCCATCTGCAACGCGAAATGTACGTTAGCATACTGTAGCATGACACACTTTTTAGGTGCTCTTTTAATTTTGTACAAACAGGTAAAAACGGTGAATGTCAAAATAGAAAAAAGATGGCAAATATTAAAAATAGAAGACTATACTGTAAGCTTTGCAAAAGCTTCATAATTATAACTATAAGGTTAATATAAACTGAACCGAACCAATGATATATGTGTAAAGTTGTCTAAATGCAAGAAAAATGTGAGCTAATTCAAGTGATAAAAAACATTAAATAACTAAACCAACAAGCACTAAAATAGTTTATTTATTTATATAACTTTTTAGTTTATTTCGGCATTTTGGATTAGGTTCAAGCATTATCTAAATATATGAAAAGCCTATCAGCTCCTAAATCAAGCAATGGTTATTAACACTAAAGTCACTTATGACGGGCCACATTATTTGCATGCCTTATACCATGATTTGCATGTCGTGGTCGAGTTGTATACTGGCTTGCAGTCACTTAATTATTCCGAGCACATTAAACTGTGACGAAATATTTTATTTATTTATTTAGAAAACAGTATAACATCATTACATGTTTTTTTTTTACTCCAAGGCGATTATATACATATATAAGAAGGGAAATATTGGAAAACTCAAACTCAAATCACGGAAAATTTCCCGTCATATATGATCTTAATGTTGTTAAAACGATGCACATATATAAATCTACATATGTCGGTGCCGTATTACTCGCATCGATATATATGATCCATACTTTGCTAAACGGTTTTCCGGACATCCCGGAAAGTTTTAAATTATGTTAATAGAATCAAAATAAACCGTAATTTTCCGCAAAGAGACTATCGATACGCAAAACAATTTCCAAATACTAAGTAGGTATAATATATAATAATAATAAATAATCAGAACGTGACGATACGCAAAAGCCTGAGGCATCAAAATCTATCATCAGTTTGCATAAGCTCAAGCCTGATGAACTATACAAGTGTAGGAGTCACACAGCTTTCAATCTCGACGGTGCAGTTCTGACTGTCCAGGGGGTAATAGTGGAGGTCCATCATGCAAGCCAGGGTGGTGGTGAACCGCATCCCGTACGTGATGCTTCCGTCACCACCGAGCCGGACCAGCTTGTTGCGTTCGGTTACATCGTGGAGGAAACTGGAACAATTATTTACTTAAAGTTTCAAAAACAATTACAACTAGTATAAACACATATCTATTTCCTAAGTATCTAAGCCGTCAAGGCAGTGCTCAGAATGCTGGCAGCATTGCCAAGTTCGATAGCGATGATAATTCGTTGACCAAAATAAAGTTTATTTATATCGCGCCAGTTAAATTATTTATTTATAATGGGAAGCTAGAACAGTATTATTATTAATTAGTTACTTAACAGAGTTATTAATCAATATTGTTTTATAAATGAAGAATTATAAAATAATAAATAACTAAAGGCACAAACTTTACATTATCACAGACGTCTGAAAAAACTAGCATTATTTTTAATTTAGCCACCAACTTGAAGCCTTCCCCCATAAACCATAGTTAGCACAGATTAAAAAGGACAGGAGACTTGAGAGCGTGTACCTACGATGCTGTAGATTTTATCTCTACGATACACACCTATTCTTGTCGTTAGCAAAAAATGTGTCAGGCACCCAAATCTTATCGGCGAAATCCCCGGACAAAGTGAGTACATCATCGGGCAAGCCGAATGCCAACCTCTCATCCTTCCAATACTGATTCAGGTACAGGGTTATTGTGTAATCCTGAAAGAGAGCACACTTTAGTCGGCCCTAACTCAGACTACTTACATAAAAGGTCCGATAGTTTACGATGCGACGGGTAGATAAGACCATTAGCAATTCGGTACAGCATTTGCATCTCAAAGAAAAATCTAAGTACCTTGCATAAATGAATCAATCAACGGCTAATGAAATAAGTTTTCGTTGCTTTGGGCCTACCTTGGGATCGTTTCTGTTTATCAACTTTTCTCATTATGTACCTAAGTTTAAGTGTTCCCCTGGTTGTAAGTTCATGTGTAATATTTTGAAACAAATCGTTACTATGCAGGTATGAGTACATTATGTATAAATAATGTATATAGGTATCGATACCTAAGGTATGAGTGGGCGGTGACCAGCGCGAGCAAGCAGCTACTGGCGGAAAGTAAAGCGTCGCATCGATTGGCTGACGCAGCACGACGCCCCCAGTGACTCGGGATGTATGTCAAGTGACCACGGCCTTGCCCCCCTTTCCGAGCTATTAAAAGCTTAATGAATTTATATGATCCGATGTAGAGCCAAGTCCTTCGTTCCGAAATCATCAACGAGGCCGTATCGACTTACAACTCTCAAAGCTGCAAAGCGATATCAATCAAGGCTGAGAATCAAAGTGCATCGGAGAATAATGAGCGTAAGCAAGAATTATTTTTATACGACTTCAAAACCAGGACGTTCCATATTTGGTTGTTTATTTTACGTATGGTCGTCAATTTCTCAGTCAATTAGTTGACGGACTTGAATTTTTTTAAGTTTATGTAAAAAGGATGATCATCGAGATAGTTGGATAAAAATTATACTTCCGAGGCATTAGACTTTGTCCCGTAAAACTTAAACAAAGTAAATATTAGGAAATTCGGAGTGTGTGTTTAAATTACAAGATACAATCTGTCTTTCACATAAAACTTACCATATTTACTTCAGATATCGCATCGAAACTAGCAATAGTTAAATCCATGCCGACGTACAGTGGATCTCCTGAAAGCAATAACATTTATGCAACGAAGCAAGTGGCATATGTGGCTTCCGAAGCGAACCGCTGACAAATCAAACTGGGTATTCACGAAACGAGTACAATACAATATTTGATTTACTGACTACCTAAGATCATGTTTTTAAACTATAGTTTAACTGAAGGTAAAATTATATTTCCTTTCTGCTGAACTACGATCTTCACTACGATTTTACCAGGTGACGACGTTTCTTGAACTGGATTCATAATGAGCTCTAAGCAAATATTATTTGACGTCTAATAACGGGCCCCGATAGAGATCTAGCTTACGAACATGAAAACGATTCATGGCAAGGTTTGATTAATCCTGCCGCAATTGACATAGTTAAATTGCAAGAAAATCATTAACACCTTGTTTCTTTTTTTGTGGTAAAATAGTTTATTGAATGAAATTTGACTTGTCTAAGTTCTTATTTTGTAAACTTAAAGAAATAGTGTTATTGGAATCTGAAATATGAAACAAATACTTCAAACAAATTTGTATTTTTCTGGTGAACATGGCCTCGTCAAGCAATTTTCGAGGTGTAGCAAACTTCCAATTATTTTGAACACTCGCGGTTCAATCGAATTCGAAACCGAAGTGGTACATATGAACAACCAATTTATTCAAAATGAAATGGTGAGGACTTACCTCCGAAATTGGGACGCAATCGAATATCGTACCCGTCCAGTATTCGAGATACTGTGTGTGTCACGTTTTCAAGGCGGTCAGCCATCGCCTTCCGCTCGTGCCTAACATAGAATTATGATTATTGTAATTAAATTATTATAATAGAATTATTAGGGGAGTTAAAAAACCCTTTGCCCAGCTGTGAACAGAAGCGGCCTACTTATAATAATAACTAATAATTACGTCACAGGTACATTTTACAACCAGATAAATCACTATATTATAATCTATGTTCTGTTAAAACAAAATGTAAAATAGTTTAAACTAATGTGATGCCATATTATAAGAAAAATTTCAGATATTCTTATAAAATTTTGTTTACAAAGAATGCATAAAAGAGTTGTAGTTCTATTATTTAAGACAGAGACAGAGTTTATAGTACCCCCGAATTTTAGATAACGGCACTATTTATGAAGTAATTTATATAAAACCTAAGTTGTGATCTTTTTGATACCGTTTTAAATTCCACCCAAGACTGTATGCTGATAAAATCAATTCTGAAAGCTTATATCAATTATTAATTTGTGAAATAATGTCGCAAAAAGGTGGTTTAAATGTTCGTGCCATAAGGTTAATAAGTGATTACATGATTAGCATTTTTTTCTAATAAACATAATAACAATAAAAACGTTTATGGAAAAATATTTAAGACCTAAAATTATTACATTGTTGAACCCCACACTAGGATAAACCTGTAGCGTGGGGATCACCGTCCTACGAGTCCTTTATATAAACTTATCAAGCTGACGTTACATTCAACACATAATAAAAGTAAAATACTAATGATGATCTCCTGCAGACACGCGACAGGAGACAGCATGAGTGACTAAAACTTACTGTGCTTGAGCATAACAGAAGATAAGCGGCAGCACGAAAACTCGCACGTCCAAGAGACGAAGCGTGCGACGCGCGCTCATCCCGCAGCCGCTGCGCGGGCACGCGAAGCCCGCCTCATCGCGCCACCCGCCACATCCTACTACTTCCCACCTATACAAAACTATAGAACTCACGCCGAGTTTGTATAAAACTTCGTAAATGTTTTACGCGGTCTGACGTGAATGGCATGAGCTGTCTCGTCGGCCGCGGCGCGCGTAGTGGCGGAGCGCGTGCGCCCTGCTGGCTGTTCGCTTGTTCGCGCTCTACACTTCGGCTGATGTGGACATCCTCCGGTACCTAAATCAAATTGAGGGATACGGGACTCGAACCTGTATCTCCTGAATGTAATAATAATAAACTGAAAAACTACGGCCCATATAAAATAATAGCTATTCGCCCCACCGTCGCACGGGTATTTAATGAATTGTTCATGCGGATCCCTAATATTTTTTCAATATTCTATAGCCTATGTTCATCAGGGAAAATTTTATTCAGATTCTAATGATGAAAGAATTTTTCAAATCGGTCTAGTAGTTTCGGAGCCTATTAAATTCAAAGAAACACACAATCCAATCTTTCCTCTTTATAATATTAGTACAGATATACCCAACATACGAGTAGACCTATTCACTACATTAGTAAGGAATGAACACTCATGTCTCTGGGATGGTCAGCTAACAAATTTAGCGCTAATTAGTTATACTTAAAACGACTAATTTAAAGATCCTTTCTGAGTGTGGCTGTATTTAGTGCCATTTCGCAGTCTGACTTAATAAATAAATAATGCTAGACAATCCACACAGTATTATCAAGCCCCAAGCTAAGCAGAGCTTGTGTTATGGGTACTAGATGACTGATATACATCATACAATATGCTACACAGATAATTTTACTATATTTGCTTTTTGAAAGGGGTGAACAAAATAATGTTAAAGAAATAACACTTTATTTTGCGTACCTAATTAGAAAATATCTAAAATAGAATAGCCTATGGTAAATGTTATCGCGTTAGTTTTTATTTCCTTCAGAAACCTTTTCCAGAATCTTAACCTTTTCAAAATCTTATTAAATACAACTCACAAAGATCTTGTAGTTTAAAGCGATTAACTAAAATGGCAGACTCAAGCAACAAAAATGCACTATCATACCAAACTGCAAAAACTTTCCATCTACACGTTTTGAAAAACTCTTATTCTTCCAAGATTCTACATCTCCGTAATTATTGTAAGCAGACAAAATAAAACAAACACGTTTATGATAAATAGTTTACCTAAGATGTCCAAAGTTTATTAGGAGGCCATACATAAACTTATTACGAATGTTCTTACGTTCGGGTGAAGTTGTTGAGAATAATCACACGAACAACGAAATATATATATGCTGAATACTAAGAGACGGATAATTTATTTTATTTATTTATGAAACATAATCCACAGCTCTTAAATCTAAATAATAAAAAAAATATGATGTAACCTACAGTAAAAACAGGATTCGCAATACGCACAGCATCATCTAGCCCCAAGCTTAGCAGAGCTTGTGTAACGGGTACTAAATGACTGATACGAGTATACCCACGTAATGCAATATATTAGTTACATAGATAGATATTTTTCATTATACATACTTGTTACTTGTTTCTGGACTGGTTTCCGCAACTAGGCCACAGGTGGGCCCTTTTTGCTTTTCATTATACATAAATAACGACCAGAACACAATATAGTGCCTCTCTATCCGGTAGAGGCGTTGCGCCGTGTATGAAAAGTGACGAAAACATTTATCGTCATCGTAAACTATGCATAACTCATACTAAGGACTCGAAGGACCAAACTAGAAATATCTACGTGGTATTAATTTTCCACCGCCACGAAATACCTTGCTTCGGTTACCTAATAGATACCTATTTATTTTAAGGTCATTCAACCATAAATCAATGGTGATAAGCGCGTGTGACATCACCATCATACTCGCATCAGCGTTATGTAGGTACAAAGCTGTTGCAATCTGAAAGCGGACGCGTCGGCGCCGGCAAATAACTTCCGTAGTGCCTCACCTCCGGCATCGTACACGAAACACAAGCCTTATGACGTCAGGTGTACGAACCAAAGAAGTAAGGACTCTCTATCGGTGTACGAACAAAGTACTTATCCTAACACTTGACACTTTTTATATACTTTTATAAACGAGGCGGATATGATTCTAAAAACATAAAAAAACTGAAAACTTTGAATTGAATTATAACCTCTTAAAAATAAGTTATCAGCTTCGATTTTAGTTACTTTGAATAAATAATGCTAGGCATTTTAAATTTGCCAAAGCTCATTTAAAAAACTGGCTGAGTGTTGTAACAAAGTGTAAACTTGAAAAACTTAAACTTAAAACTTGATGCATGTCCAGGGGTAGAGGTTAAGGCTATTTCGCACAAGTTTTCCGCTATGCATCGTTAATTATGTAACTGATTCTTATGTGTTAAAGTAAAAATATAATTATTTCTTGGTTATTATTTATTTTATTTTATTATTTTGTATAATTTTGTTTCAGCAAAGAACACACAATAATAATTTACATATTAACGATGCATAGACAGAAAAACTAGTTATTTGTTATATTTGTAATACTATAACTGTATATGTACTATGTCCTACCGTGTGCTATATTCCCGCATTGCTCCTTTTGCTCGTCTCTTCCGTATGTTCCGCTCACCGCACGTCGCCGAACCGTTTCCACAAGCTTTAGTTCCTACTAAATACACCTAACTTTGTGCGAAACCTTAGACATAGATGTGGCTTCTGTCATAAGTGTAATTTACTAAATCGGTATTGTAATAAGGAAATAAGTCGAAGACGTGTCAGGATCTCAAAACAACACAGCTGATGTTAAAATTCTCGTTATATGTAGAGCTTATAAAAATTCATAAATAGTTTATAAAGAAAATTAAGAATTAGCTCTGAGTCAGACCTAGGTTAAAGTTGCTGTCATGTCAGTAAAGGAGGAAAAGAAATTGCATTGTGGAGAGAACCGTGGAGTAAATTGTATGATTCATTACACATTACAATTTATAATAACACTAGCGGTCCGCCCCGGCTTCGCACGGGTATTTAACAAAAAAATAATTTTTTCATGCGAAACCCTAATTTTTTTGAAAATATTTTATAGCCTATGTTCATTGCAGAAACTTTAGGATTCTAATGGTGAAAGAATTTTTCAAATCGGTCCAGTGGTTTCGGAGCCTATTCAATTCAAACAATCAAATCTTTGCTCTTTATAATATTAGTATAGATAAATCGATGTTCTAGTATATTTTGCTCTCTCTCGCAAATGTCCTCAAACAAACAGACTTTTACTTTCCTTTGCAAAGACCAGCAGCACATCGTTTCGTTGCCAAAATCCGTTCACACTAGTAATCAAAATGAGTGCTAAGCGCAAGGTGCTACGGCGTAGCACCTACGCCGTAGCACCTTCGTAGCACTCTTCGTAGACTTTGAGTTTACGTTTGTTAGTGTGCAGGTAGGTAAGAATTAACAAAGAAATTACAATTCAATTCCCATATTAGAACTAGTATTTACAATTGTAAAAATTTTGCTAACTGCAAACTGTTCTAAACAATCTAAAGATAGCTCGATGATCGATATCAATACAGGTTGCGAGAGTAACACTAGAATCGTGTTGGCATTATATCTAAATCGCTCATCTAAAACCTCTGAGATTTAGATGGGCAAAATAAACATGTATTAGACACATAAGTGATAAAAATTTACTAGTGGTTTTGTTTAACTTCTAATAAATTAAAGTCTAAAAAAATTAAGTGTACATAGTATCCAATAAGAATTCGATAAAAATGTATCGTATAAAATTTCAATTCCAAGTGTTTATTTTGTAAGCATAAAGAAATAAAGTTATTGAAATTACGAATCTACTACAAGGACGGCAATTAATAGTAAGTGTGGTGTACTAAAGGTTGCAGAAGGTACGACAAAGATGTTTGAGGAAAAGACTCTCACGTTAAATAGTCCAGGACTATTACCCAAGGGTCATGAAATATCTTAAGGACAATAGGAAGTTTCAAGGTCGAGAGCCGGCGTTACTCTTAAGACATGGTTACCACTTTACTCGGGGTGAACATTTCCTTCTTGGCGTTACCAGGTTATCCTGATTTTTGTTATAACCCTTCCTATTAGCTTTTGGAGTATAAAATACTAACAAAACTTTATTAAAACCGTACCAGCCCCTCACTCTTCATTTTTAAGCAAAGAGCTTTGTCTAAAAAGTCAAATTTATACATTTTTAATTTTACTTTTACTCTGTTGTATCAGTATTTATATATATTTGTTTTTGTTTAAATATATTATATAATCGCTTATGATCAACATATATTGTATAGTATTTTATGTATTTTATTTATATTACATATTTAAGTAGGTTAAATTTAAATAATGTATCCCCTTTTATGCACACGTACATATGTTTATAACTCTATCTCTCTCTCACAATAAGGTTTGCTGGAAGAGAACTCTTTTTAGGGTTAAGCTATCCTTTGCCATTTCTTTTTCATCCAAATGTTTTTCGTATATTTTATCGTGCAATAAAGAATAGTAAAATGTGTGTAATTAATAAATAAACCTTTAAAATTATATATTGCATATTTTTAATTCCTATTATTTATGTCATATTATAATAGGATTATGGGCAATAACCCCCACATGATCAATAATCAATGACAAAATCTAACGTATATAAAATTAATGATTTAAAAATACAGATCAAGACACCTACGAGAACTATCCTAAGCGCCTATCATAAACTAGGAGAGGGTACTAAGTAAGCCCCATTTACGGGGGCTGAAAAATGTTTAGTGAAGCGGCGGTTTGAGCCCCGAGATCAGCGTAGGTAATGATTGTGATTTAAAGGAGACGTTCCTGTACATTCCCACATTATTGCCACAACCTTTATCCGAAGAACGGTTATGATCTAGTTGAAGTCAGTTGTTAGGTTATAGGCTAATTTAACTCAAAGCAAATATACGAACTACTTTGGATTTAAATTTATTAATTAACAAACGATGGCATGACGAACTGGACGCATACAACGATGCCTGGGTCCATCTCGCGCAGGACCGAGATACGTAGGGACCAGGGGGAGGCCTTTGCCCAGCAGTGGGACACACCAGGCTTAATAACTATCTAATTAAACAACAGTAATTTACAACCACACAAAAGTACTTAACAGCAGATTCTATATCCTTCAGTTCTTAAAATTGGCTCGGCATTTTGGTCATATTAACGAAACCATAGAAATATAAAATCTTTTTACCTGAAGAGGCCGAAACCCAAGACCTGTGGTAGTCTCTAAGGCATATTATTACTTGGAAATGTGTGGATTCTATTTCAAATCACCAGAGGTGGCATGTCCCTTCAGAGAGGTCACGTGCCTCCGCGTTTGATGATATTCTAGCTTTATTTGCGGAATTTACGTCATGCTTCAAAGGATTTCGAGAATCACTCGAGAGCCCTTTATGGAATTAAATACAAAAAGGTTTACCTGAACATTTTTGCTGGGGCGTCCGAGCTTTCTTAGTTCAAACAAATCCTATCGTATTTAGCGCGGTAGTGTTAATCAATTTCAGTTTATTTTTATTTATGACCTACCCCAATGAAGCAGTAGGAAGGGTATATACATTTTTATAAATGCTAGCTCCTAGATAATATTCTCACAGGTTTTATAGGTAGCCCCGTACTTTACTTTTCGATAGTTTTCATTTGTGCAATATAATTATTCTGTGGTTGTACGTAACAAATTCATCATAATAAATTGTTATATTAGAAAAATAACGACCTAAAACCAATTAAAAGATGGACTAATAAATAATCCGTAGGCCAGAGACGCGCGTAGCCCTTCGTAGCCCTCCCGCAGCCCTTAGCCCTCCGCCGTGATTTCATAGCACGTACTCCAATTTGATTGCTACGTAATTTCTTGTTAGCAGCGAATTTAGCGGCCGGAATCAACTCGCAGATGTTGGCAATTTTCTCTGTTTTGTAGATCCCGGTCATTAATATGATTTCTACCATTCCCGGAACATAAATCATCTTTGTCTATATACACTGGAAAATGTTTTCGTTTACCAACACATATCGAAGAATTATTTTTATGTTAGTTTGGGATTAAAATTCCAGCTATCTATTGAAAGCTTTAAACCTATTTGAACTCAATTTAGCTGACGGGATTATCGTAATAGCGGCATCACTCAACGGATTCAGAAATCTTATTAGAAGGTAGGACGGAAGCCAGGGAAACAATCAGTAGAGCCTTAGGGATCTCGTTTGCCTCTCATTGTTCACTGGGAAACCAGTGCTACTGCAATGTGGGTGTTGTATCTTGTGAACACAGCTTTGTTCATGTACGAAGGGTATATTAAGCCTTTATCCGGGTTCAGATATTAGAAAATCAATCAATCTATTCGACTTGTTCCCATTAATTCCCCGGAAACCGAACAATAGAATATTGCCTAAATTGATCGAGGTTAGTTTATTGAACTTTCTCCTAAAAACAATATTCTAAAATTATAACTAAAACCACAATAAACATCCTTGCTTTTATCCGCCATAGCATGAAATCGGCATACATAATTAAAAAGAAAAGAGCCTCAAAATAGTCCAAAGAGCAGCTAAGGTAGTAAACACACCACATGCCTGTACATTTATGAGATTCGTGGTTAAAGTTGAGGAGGCAACCGGTAAGTCAGTTTAATTTTCATGTTGTTGACGCATGCGTGGAGCCACGGACCGCTTTCCATCTTACCAAGCCACGTCGGCTCGACAACTTCGTACAAACGTATTTTCTATCCGCCGCGAACGCGCAACGCAATCGGCTAGTTCACGCGCACACATAAACAACTTATAAACAATGCAATTATAAACAAAAATAT
Source organism: Eupithecia pulchellata (assembly GCA_963931895.1). Taxonomy (NCBI): domain Eukaryota; kingdom Metazoa; phylum Arthropoda; class Insecta; order Lepidoptera; family Geometridae; genus Eupithecia; species Eupithecia pulchellata. The sequence continues at coordinate 4,816,600 of OZ007524.1, read as the reverse complement.
GTGTCGGGAATTACTTTGGTTGGCTCTACACTTCGCATACCTATTTAGGTAAGTTATAGAAAATATCTGTGTTCTGTTTTCAAAAAAACGCCTCAAAGTTTTCTGAAAGTTTGACTGGCACTGTGAAAGATATTCTTTTATGTAAGTTGTTGCTGAAATGGTTCCGCAATCTTGTCCGCGATTATAAGAGAGTTTAGTTGAAATTTAAAGGCCTGTACCCATGTCTAATGATTAGAAACTCATCCAACTACTCATCTACGTTGCACGCAAAAACCTAGTTCTGTTTCACTGATGTGATGCCTGCAAACAGCAACTTGGCAATGGTAAGCCAATCGCATTTTTGTCCCTTTTGTTCTTTTCTCGAACACACAAAATCAGCAAAATCTTTTCTTCGCACGTTTTACTATCGAATAAGAAACAAATAATTGTTTATTTTCGTAATTAAATACCCTCGTCAAGTGTCTAAATTATTCACAAACAAACAGTCTGCTACTGACATTACAGCTATTGGTTCTAAAAAGTAGAATCAGTTCAACGTTTATTAGTCTTGGTACACTACGGGAACCTACCTTATACATTTATATTATACTAGTGGTCCGCCCCGGCTTTCCATGGGTATTAAACAATCAATTCAAAAGTTATAAGTTTCCACACGTTAAGTTACATTATTGAAGTTTTCATACGGATCAGATTTTTTTAATATTCTATAACCTTTGTTCATCGGGGATAATGGAGGATTCCAATCGAGAATTTTTTTTCCAAACGGTTCAATAGTTTCAAAGCCTATTTAATTCTAATAAACAATCAAATCGTTCATCTATTATAGGATTTATTTACCACGACACGTTGTATTGTTATAATGATTGAAATAAACAAGTTGTGTAGTCACTTACGTATGTCTCAAAGTCACTCTTATCGAAAAGATGTGATGGTCCGGGTCATTAGGGTGATTATCCTGGCCACCTGTGGACTGGTAAAAGCATGATGAGATAATATCTCGCTACCTACAGAAACTAAAACTTACAGGTAATATATACACATAAATATCTATTCCCTAAAAACTAAGCCGCCACCATAGGCAGGGTGCCTAGAATGCTGGTAGAATTGCCACGTTGGATGGCAATGCCAATTCGTTGATCGAAATAAAAGCCATCATTCGATCAGCTGTGGACTCTAGTAGGTTTAACGCGCCTTTTCCCGATTGTTGCTACCTCTGCGTTCCTACTAGGAACAATCGGGAAAAAACTCCCGATTGTTACGACTAGGAACAATTGGGAATAAAAAGTTCCCGATTGTTTCTACCACCGCTATTACAAGTATATCGGATATAATTAAATAATAAATATTATTATTATATATTATAAAAACAAAATCTATAGCCTTTATGTACTACTTATACTGATATCGAATACAAAACATGCGGCAAGAAAAAAGAATTGACATTATATAAACTGTTGATGAACTCAACTTGATCTAATTCGTCAACTCAAAAACTAACAATCTTACAAGGCAAAGGTTTCTTGTTCACTTATTTACGTTACCTTAAAAAGATTAAAGTGAACAATGAATCAAAGTGACTTCTTTATTTCCCATTTTTATTACTTATTTAACTTGTTTTCGTGACGTGACCAAGAGCCCTGTAAGGTCTAAAGGAAATAAAGCACTTTTGATTTTGATTTTGTTTGAGTAATCGATCAAAAAGTCCGTTTTCAAGGATGAATATTTCGTTAATAATCTGATCTGATGATAAGTGAAGACGAATAGGTATTTGTCATGAAGGTAACGAAGAAGACAAAACATACTTATCATGCCTACACATTACATAATACTTGACCGCCCCCGTCACGTTACGATTCCAGATATTTATCTGAAAAAGAAAAGCGAAATGCGAGAGACAAAGAACTGGGGCCTTATTCTCTATGATATAGGAAACCAAACCAATACAAGTTCATAGTACAAACTTGTCTGCACCTTTTCTGAACTCGTGTTCGTCATTAGCCTACTGGTTTTAGGTGAAAAACAGCGGCCTTTTACAATAGTACCACTATTTGTGCTAGGGAAAACCTGTTAGACATTGCCTATTGTCTTCCTATCCACAGATGAGCCTTAGTATCCAATGTTTACTTGTTCTTATTGTCGCTATTTCATAGTTCGTACTTAACTTCCCTTATTGTATTGTTTTATTTTGCTATAGTATTGTACTAACTGTTTATGTGTGTCTTTTGTAGGTTTTGTCTGATTAATTATTTCTTTCTTTCTTCTTTCTTACATAGAAGATTCCATGATCTAACGGTGTGACGTCATAACGTGTTTTAAATACGGTATTGTTCGATTCCACGCCGCTGTCTTATCGTATGTAACGCGTTTGGATTGGCAACAGTGGATAGGCGCAGGCGTTTTACGGACGAGACTAAGGCGTGAGTGCCCTCGTATTCGCACTTTGCTTTCCGGTACTACCTTCTGTATTTGAGGACACTCCTCGCTTATTTCTAAATATATTATTTCTAAATAACTCAAAGGTGACTGACTGACATAGTGATCTATCAACGCACAGCCCAAACCATTGGACGGATCGAGCTCAAATTTGGCATGCAGGTAGATGTTACGAGTATGACGTAGGCATCCGCTAAGAAAGGATTTTGATTAATTCTACCCCCAAGGGGATAAAATAGGGGATGAAAGTTTGTATGAAACTTTGTCAATTTTAAACCGATCTGACTGAGATATTGCATGCATAAAGCTACTATGACGTAGGCATCCCCTAACACGAGCGAAGCCGCGGGCAAAAGCTACCAGTCTGCCAAGACGAATTGCAGACAAAGGCGTGCCGTACGCTTGTTTGGTTACGCAGAAAATTTGTTTACATATTTGCAATTGAAACATTTGAGCTTATTGCAGACTGTTACGAAAAATCTTTCGGAGATAAGATGATGATAATAATAATATTATAATATAGTCGATGCTTTTATAAGTAAAAAAGATTATTTTTGTTCTTGGAGGTATATAAATATACGTTTTAGTGGGATCTCATTATGTTTTTTCTAGCGACTGTTATCGCCTTCATAAGTAATTGGAATAAGACAGATTTTAATATATTATTTTTGTTTATTTCGTAGGTTATTAATGTTCATCATCATCATCATCAGCCTATGAGTTAGTCCACTGTTGGACATAGGCCTCCCCTAATGAGCGCCATAGCGCCCTGTCTTCGGCTTGTCGCATCCAGCATCTGCCAGCAGTCTCTCTATTAATGTTTGTTGAGTGAAAATTAAACATTTGCCCCTGTATAAATTATAATAAGTATAAATTAACTTTGTAATATTTTAATAATTCTAAGTACTGTTCAAACAAAGGTCCGTTTTAGCTTATTATATTAGGAAATAAGTTTTTATTAGAAGCTGATCTTATTTAAAACCAGTTATATTTTTTTGCTACTACTAACTACTACTATTTCTAGGAACTACTAACTACTACTTCTAGGAATATAGTAGTAAAATAAAAAAACAATTTAAAGCAACAAAACGCATAGCTACGTTAATATTTAGATTAAATTAATTATGTACGTAACAAAACTAATATATTACTTCGTTCTATTTACCACCCTCCGCTCGCCCACTCGCGAAAGATCCTGAAAGGTAAATATCTTTTTGTCAACATATTCTATAGTGAAGTCATACAAAATACAATCGTATCAGGTGCCTCGGCGGCCAATTTGTTGGTTATTGCCCAGACCTTTCTATAGGATACCTGCCACATATTATTTTATAGAATGGAAATCAATTTACTCTTAGAATACCGGCTTCGCTTTCGCAAATTACGTTTTATAGAACGAAAAATATTAGAATGATCTTGAATGAAGTCGTTCAACTGATGGTGGAAATCATCAGTTTAACGTCATCAATTGTTAACCATTTTCATCATCAGTGGATTTTGCATCATCAGCCTAGGTATATTAGTCCACTGATGGAAATAGGCCTCCCCTAGTCAGCGATATGGCTTTATATATAAGGCTTTATCATTTGGGGCTTATTTCCCAGAATCCTCACGCTGGGCATGCATAATTTTTAATAACCTTTATGAATACGAAAAATTATAATCAAATAACAGAAACAGATTCGAACTAGTATTTGCAATTGAAACAATATGTGCCAGCTACTTACCAGCTCTCGGGCCACGCGTCGCTTTGACAAGACGCTCACATATTTTTTTAAAACCCGGAGATCTTCGGTACTTTCCCTAGAATCTTGAATCAGAGGGGAACAAATGCGTAGGCTCTGCAGTATTTGCGCTTCTTGAGATCCTTGGCCAATCTTAAATCTGTCACCGATGATAGCCCTCACGTAGTCCTCATAAAGTTTGATCTGTAATGAATCATAAAAAAATAAACTAAGCCTAAGCCAGTAGTATATTTATCAGTAAGATATTTTTTTCTTCCTACAGTGTAAACCTTTTTTGGCGTAGTGGGTGAAGTCCCGCCTGAGTAGGGGTTCCCGCGTTCGATGGGACAAGCTTTTATAATGTTCTGCTAAATCTGGTTTATATCTACTTGATATTTAACATAAAAATCCACTAGATTTTATTAGGTAAGGAGACTTTGCCGACAATTTTATAAACATAATTAAATTTCCTCTGGGCCTAATCCGCTCCCTTCATCGTGGCATAAAATTATTTACCTACCATTAAGTGATGGGAAATTAATTAGAAGTGATTGCGGGTAAAAGGACTTACGGTAATTTATCATTTAGTTATATTTCGGTAGATTAATTAATCCAATGTTTATTAATAGATTATAAAAATTGTTTTACCAAGAAAATTACCAATTTAGAAATCATGAAGTTCTATTTTGTATCAGCTAAGAGAGTTTCTGTAATTAATGATTCTGACCATTGACGATCTCTGTAGCGCGGGATTAGGTTCGATTCGTGCGTCGTCTTTTGGAGTAAACAACCAAATGAGTGCCGATTCGTGCGTTCTGCTAGGCAGCGTAAAAAGTACCTAAAGCTTTTGGTTCGATTCGTGCCTCGAATATGTATTAATATCTTGAACAAGTAAAACCATCGATATAGATAAATAAAACAGAAGTGGCAAACGATTAAAATTTTTAAATCATATTTACTACCTATCTGGTTAGTCTGGTTAGCCGTAGCTACCTGCGTTGCACTGATAAGCTGGCTGGCCGCCGCCACTCGTCAAACAGCTATGAAACAAAAGGGATTAGTAGGGTTGTTTCACTCACACTCTCCGTACTTGCAAAATTTTTGTTTGGCCTAATTAGTCATTTGCAAAACAAGGAAGGAAGAGATGAGACGTCTCTTTACTCGCGAAATTATATCTCCTGCATTATGGCGAATTCCCGGCCTAGTACATTGACTACGCAATCATTAAATCAAGCAAGTTACTGTTTTCACGACCGAGCGAAATAAAGAGTGTATAATTGTGGACAATTACAAATACCATTTTAAAATTGAAAATAAAGATGGAACAAAGAGGTGGACCTGTGTTGATCTCATGTGTAGTGGTTCTATTACAACAACTAGTGCTTATACAATTGTGAGACAACGAAAACACACGCGCAGCTGTGAAATTGACCCGTGCCTCATAGAAATTGAGAAGAAATTACAACAATGCAAGCGATTTTCTACTGATTTCGGATCTACATCGAAAATATTTGAGGAATTTTATTATTTACTAATTAGCTACTTAAAAACAGTTGATACAAATGGATATAAGAATTTACTATTATACTGCGATTCATGCGTAGTTCATGCTTTAGTTATAATTACAATCTTAGCTTAAAGACAAATAACTATTATGACTGATTACTGTTAAACTCGTTGATTGTTGATAATTAGTTGTAAAAAGCTGATTTAAAAATTTTATTCAGTAAATGTTTGTAATCTAAAGAATAACATTAGATAAAAAATACTGTGATGAGAATAAAAACAATGTCAAGAGTAACTTTTTCAATATTTTGGTGTTTTTTATTATTTTAACTGATATCTACTTAAATACAAAGGACAGGTACAGAATTTTGATATCAATATTTCCTTCAAATTAAGCTTAAATAGCTTAATAGTAAGCGCCATCGCATTTTCATCACATTTTATCCATAGGTATATATTTAAAATAAACATTTTATTTACACAAACTCTTATTTTTATTGCAAAGCCACACATATGGAATGAATTATGAAAGGTACCTTAAATAACTATAATGGGACATCTGAATCTTTAGCTACTCTATGGTTAAAAATTAGTTGTAAATAAATATAATGTACTCGAGGCACGAATCGAACCAAAAGGTTTAGGTACCTTTTACGCTGCCTAGCAGAACGCACGAATCGGCACTCATTTGGTTGTTTACTCCAAAAGACGACGCACGAATCGAACCTAATCCGTGGCGCGGTGGGCGAAGGTCCGCCTGCAACGCAGGAGGTTGCGGTTTCCATTCCCGCCTCGGGAAAAATATTTGTACGATCTGCAGATATTTGTTTAGGGTTCTAATCGTTTTCTATGTATAAAAAAAATATATCTACCTATTGATTAATTATTGTATTATGTATATCAGTCATCTAGTACCCTTAACACAAGCTTTGCTTAGCTTGGGGCTAGATGATGCTGTGTGGATTGCCCAGCATTATTTATTTATTTATCTTTTAATAGTATACAAAGTACAATGTGTAAAGTCAGAGCAATCTAGTTTCCCTAAAGTCCTACTTGCAGTACGTGATTGTATGTTGTCCTAAATTAAACATGAATTCATCTTTTTCCTCTAAATTCCTACGTTCAATACGTTATGATTATTGTTCCTTATTAAACCTTTATTGTTACCTAAATCTAATGAATTAATCAGTTGCGAACTATCAGCGTTAGAGTTATCATTTACCCTGTTTCCAATGTACCTCTAACAAATAGTATTTTGTTCTATGTCCTTAGTTATGCCCAGTCAGCATCACAAAATGTTTCTCATCCCCAAAGACCTAGAATATTCCATAATATTCCATATGTCAACTATCTTCACTTGTATATCCGATCGTATGTATTCGGAAACCGCAATACCTTGTCACTGTACGCCTCTACATCGCGAATATCGAACCTAGGAAGCTAGGTCAGTAAGCTAGTTCACTCACTTATAAAAATCATTATTTTGTATGTGACAAAACACGATCGGGTGCTTAAATGTCCTTTACGCAAGAATTTATCCTATTATAAACGAAGGCTATGTTTGAGTTTGAGCATAGATAATAATGATTCGTCTATGGATAGAGGCACCAAATAAATTAAACACACATGGCACACGCATGCACATTTGGCATTTATCATGGAACTATTTTCTAAATAAGTAGGTACCTATAAAACAAGTACGACAAGTGCGAGTGTAACTCGCGCGCCGAGGGTTTTGAACTTTTGTCGTTTAGGTAGGTACGTATATTGACGACCTGTTAGCGTGGTGGGCTTACAACGCAGGAGGTTGCGGTTTGATTCCCGCCTCGGGACTAATATTTGTAAGATCTGCAGATTATTTGTTCGAGTGTTCTAGTCCTTTTCTACGTACACAAAAATAAATCATCTAATGTGATACTTATATATACTTTATTAAGTATAACAGATATATCGTAGTAGTACGAATTACACAAGCTTGCTTAGCTTGTCGCTAAATGATGTTGTGTGGATTATCCAGGATACATTACTCTTCTCATATTTTTTTGGAGCACGGTGGAATTCATGAATTCAATAATCTTATTATCTAAATATTCTTCGAGCGCAGTGGAATACATTGGGTATGGAATTAAAAATTTTGAGAACAACGGTTTTGTGGCGCTGTGGAACCCTACAATTACAGTTACTACAGAGATTAGTGGGTAGGTAAGTGGGTTGGTACCTACAATTATTTTTTCGACTTTTTTCTACGTATTTCACTAAGTATGAAACTTAGACGATTTTTAAAACCTGTTTTGAATTGTCGAAATCCATACCTTTGATTTGATATTGCTCTCAATGAAATAGCCCCCATTGTATGAAAATTCGTTTTTTGACCATATTTCGAAAAGTATTGTTTTTACAGACTTCTCTATATTTTTCCTGTAAAATATAGACCTATATCTACAAACGCTTAGTACATTTTATATAGATCACTCTGCTATCTTCGGAGATAGAGGGGGGGAACGGTCAAATTTTCGACCTTTTTCAAAATATTTCGAAAAGTATAAAACCTATCGAAATTTCAAAAACTGCATTAAAATGTACAAACTGATACCTTTCATTTGATACCCAACTCGGTGGGGTAGTCACCCCTTTAGAAATTTTTCCCGCCCTTTTTTGACCATATTTCAAAAAGTATTATTTTTACAGATTTCTCTATATTTTTCCTGTAAAATATAGATCAATACCTACAAAAATTTGGTACATATCAAATCGATCGTTCTGCAATCTTCGGAGATAGAGGGGGGGTACCGGTCAATTTTTCGACCTTTTTCAAAATATATCAAAAAGTATAAAATCTATTGAAATTTCAAAAACTGCATTGAAATGTACAAACCAACCTTTCATTTGATAGCCAACTCGGGGGGGTAGTCACCCCTTTAGAAATTTTTCCCGCCCTTTTTTGACCATATTTCAAAAAGTATAATTTTTACAGACTTCTCTATATTTTTCCTATAAAATATAGATCAATACCTACAAACAATTGGTACATATCACGTCGATCGCTCTGCAATCTTCGGAGATAGGGGGGGGGGGGGGCGGTCATACTTTTGACCATTTTCAAAATATTTTAAAAAGTATGAAATCTACCGAAATTTCAAAAACTATTTTGAAATCTACAAACGAGTACCTTTCATTTGATACCACTTTCGACTTTGTACGTTCCATTTAAAATTTCGATTTCAAAATTTGTATGGAAAATCTTCATTTTGATTTTTCATTTATTTTCATTTATTTTTCTATAAATATGTGCGGGCGCACAAAATGTATTATTATTTCAAATTTCAAGTCAATAGCTGCAGTAGTTTCTGAGATATTAAGGATTCAAAACACAAAACAGACCCAAAGCGATTTCATAAGGGTTTTGCAACCGATGGCAAAACCATAAAAATGCAGCAAAAGAGGAGAAATAGTTTTTTCGATTTGCAACAGGTTTGAATTGATAATTTAAATTGAAGTGTCTTATATACTTACGAGTTGATATTGTCTCGTTCTTCAAAATCGCATCAGCTCGTTAAGTAGTTACGATAGACGGCATACGTAGACAGTATGTTTCACAGACGTAAAAAACTGCCGTAAATTTGATGTAATTACGGGAGTGAGTGAGCCCGTAAAAACATCACCTAACTAACCTAACCACATGAATTTGCTATGCAAATTTTACCAAAAGACATTAGTCATTTGACATACTATAGTTTTTATATAATAATTATGTATCGATCAAAATTTACTTCGAAACACAGGGGGTAAGCGAATGATGAACTTCCACTGTACATATTAATAACATAACCCCTCCTTTTGACCTTGCCGTGATAATTCATCAAATGTAAACCTATAAAATGAACCTGCTGGAATTGTTCTAGAAACTAGCCAGCAGCCAGCGATAGTTTGCATTTAAATGTGTAAAGGTCAGTCCAGAGCGACATTTCACTTGGCCGATTTGATGTGGTGGGTATTCGCTTCATACTCAAACTGATGTTGCAAAGTCTTTTGAATTAATTATAAATAACTACTCAAATTGCTTAGAGGAACTTAGAGTAAACTCTTCAACTCCTGGAAATGCTACTTTTAACAGTTTTTTTTGTAAAGCTGCGTAAGCAACCTGACACAAAAAATCGTTATTACTAAATGTTTTATATTTTAAGAACTTGTGTGACTTGATACCAATTATTTCAGCAATCAATGGAGCGAATGGTTTAATAATACGAGTAAATGTAGATTCACTTATTATTTTTTACCAATTATCTGCCTGGGGCTTGGCGCCAAAAAACCTGCTTACATCATCCATCGCTCATTCTGGTAGGTATCAGTGACGCAGAATAAGTATAAGATGGGGAGACAGACTCTGTCTCCCCACAACAGACCACAATAACTTATATCCTGTTAGGTACGCGTTTGATCGATTGGAAATCCCCATTATCTGAAAGTACATCTCACGATCATATTATGTACTTTCTAGGAACTTTATGAATTATATATATATAGAATATAGAAGTACATACGATATTTCGCACATCAAATTCCTGTCTCCATACCCAGAGCTTAAAGCGCTTTACATAATAAGAGGGGTTTAAATTTCTCATTAAAAGCCTTTTTGAAAAGCTTCTTAGTCACATAATATCTCTGCAGCATCTAGATATTTAGGTACAATGACGTTCATCGATAGGTTAATATTGATATTAATTTTAGTAATCATAAATATCTAGAGTTAACAATGTAAAATTTAAATAAAATTTTATATAAAACCTTAGCATGATATTGGTACGATGATGACTAAATGGAACATTTTAGGGAACACCTATCGATGAACGCCGCTGCATTTTTTACCTTATTTGGCTGTTTTTTTTTTATTTTTAGACAAAAGCTTAGGTAAGTTTTTAAGTTATTAGTTATCTATACTAATATTTTAAAGAGGAAAGATTAGATTATTAGGATTGAAAAGACTCCAAAAATACAGGACCGATTAGAAAAAATCTTTCACCATTAGTATCCTGCATTATCCCTAATGAACATTATCAACATAGCCCATAGAATATTTTCATAAAAGTTAGGGATCCATATGAAAACTACATATGAGACCAATAAATTTAAGCCAACGTGTGTGTTTGACGCGTGTGTGTGTGTGTATAAAGAAAATATTTTTGTTAATATAAACAAAGCCGGGTTAGTTCCGCTTTGCACGAGTCCCGTTATGCTAGTATTCCTGATCCTGTTAGGGCAGATCAGATACTCGTACTTCTTAAATCGTATCGATCCTAATAATGGCCCTGTAACTAAATAGGAAGTTTTGAAATAAAAACTCCTTTCTAAGCTTACCGAGCGAGTTTCACAGCGCTTTGAATCTCTGAGGTTGGAAACTCGATGCAGGAGAGTGCCAATTCAAAACTTAATAATGCTTCGGGCAGATGAATTTGGGCTATTGAGAGCAGCTAAATGAACCTCATGTGTTTAGCATTTTCCAATGCTGCTGGGCTAGATCACGGACAAAACTTTTGAAAGGAAAACATATACAAAGAATTTCTGAATACAAGATATATGTATTTCGAATAAAGGTATTTCGCAATACTTCAAAGCAAATGATTTCTGTACCTGTAATTATAAAATATCAGATTATCTAGACGACAAAAAAGTTTGGGACGAGTTATGCTCCAACTCTAAAACTAACAATCTAACAAGGTAAAGGTTTCTTGTTCGCTTCTTTACTTTACCTTAAAAAGATTGAAGTGAACAATTAATCAAAGTGATCACTTTATTTCCCATTTTATTTCTTATTAAACTTGTAATTTGTGACGTGTCCAAGAGTCCTGTAAGGTCTAAAGGAAATAAAGCACTTTGATTTTGATTTTGATTTTTGAATTACCTAGTTAAAGTTTTAATTTATTCTGTTAAAGATGTTAGGCTGAATTCAAACAACAGGAAGTTCTCGCGAGTTTGGTTAAGAACCTACAAATAACACAGATTAGGTAATGCCACTTTTAATTACAGCCTCAGTACGAAAACCGTTTACCTTATTTGTGTTCTGCGTATCTGTCATATATTTTAGACGTGTTTTTTGGATCGTACTCTAGTGTCTAGATAAACCTAATTTAGGATTTAAGACGCTACTTACCATAAAATCGTCATCATTTCTTCTCAATCTATCTAAGCCGTTTATCTGGAATAAGACCGACGACTCCTTGCTTCAAATGAATTACTTTTTATCTATATCAGAAGCTTCCCACATTTCAAAGGATCCCATTGTAATAAAAGTTCACATTATCCTTTCTTATGTCCATATGTGAGTATGGCGAGTGAAACGTTCGCTATCTCTCGTCACACACGGAGGGTGTTAGCTCGTAATATTGCATCCCCTACGTGCCTATCTTACCGAGAAAGCTATAGAAAAGTCTTTTGAACAGTTTCGACTGTATACATTTCGAGTGTATTGAGATTTATGAGTGCCCCTTCAATGTGATAACGCGTTGAATGCTATTTATACATTAGTTTATCCACCACGCGCAAACTTAGTCGGGTCAGATTTAATAATACTCTAATAGTAGTCGGGTATAGATTTATATGTAGAATTACGTTTTACTGCGTAATCTTCAGTCTAAACGGTGTCCACGATAGTTTTCATGAAAAAAAAAACTCCTGCACGCAGGCTTTATCAAATTTCAATAACAATATGTTTTTGTTTGATCCGGAATAATTTATTTCGAAATTCTCTGTTTATTTAACTCCGTTAAGAAACCTTTATGGTATTCATTTCAAATTCTCTGTGAGTGAGTTTGATTAATATACTTTGATGGTATTCGAAAACTTAAATCCGGTTTGATTATGCAAATAGTATAAAATTTTCTATTATATATTCTTGGGATCTTTTCGAAAATAATATCAAAATATTCCGTAGGGAATCACAACATTCCCCGTTGTCGCATTGTATCCATTCACCCGAAAAGAAGATCAAAAATAGGGTAAATTTCGGCTTTATGGGTATAAAGGGGCAAAAGGGGAAAAATATTTTGCAATCAAATAATTTCTCTATCTGGTCTGGTCTCTATCTATGATTTTCCCTAAATCACACCGAACCCCTCTATACATTTCCTTATAAAAAAATAATAATTTCCCCTCCACCATCAAGGAGAACAAAAATGTCCGTCAGTGAGTAATCTCCCTTTTTCAAGTCAGTTGAAAAGGTAAAGAATAATTTGTTTTAAAAAATTTAAATCCTACTTCGGGCCCCTTCATTTTACACTGTCTTTAAGTTTTGCGGAACAAACACTTATCCATCGGGAATATATTTATGAGACCATTTTGGTACCATCTTCTATACAACACCGAAAGAATTTTCAAAACCGATCCATAATAATTATCGGAGAATTCGACGAACATACATACATTAAAGAACGAACATACATAAAAGAAAAATGTACCTACATACAGCCGAGAGCAGCAGTGAACGTCCTTTTTTCGTAGTCGGTTAAAAATGCAAAGTAACCCCATGAATATCGTTGAGTGTCGAGTGTTCTGCGCAAGGGCAACCACTCTTGACAGCCTGCCAACTATCGACCAGTCAATGTCAACAGCCACTTGGATCTCACTAAGCGATTATTAATTTTCCCTGAGGCTAACATTCGTTGAAGACTTAAGAAGATACGATAAAATTTTAGAACAGACATAAAGGTCTAATGTATGCATGAAGTTTGATTTTTGTTATTTTACAGTAAGCTGTACTTGGGATAATCTTTCATAAAATTCAAACATATACCAAAAATTTTAGGTTTCGGCGGGACTTGAACCTGTTACCTCTCAGAATGGAACAGAGCTACGAAATCAAGAAACCGAAAATATTTAGGACTTTCTTCCCTAGCGCCCTTAGCTCCACCTACAGGGGAAACATAGAAGTTTATGAAAACCTGTCTGTTTGTTGTTCTATGAAAGCCCGAAAGTCCCAAAGGTTTTCAACTGGGTACTTGATTTCGTTGCGCAGTCTCGTACCGAGGGAGGTTTGCCTTTAATGATAGCTGTAAAATATATTCAATAAATAAATAAATAAATCAAATAAAATGATGCCAATGGATTAAAAGCAAATAAAAAAAAATGGAGCAAAATTATATTTGCTTTTTTAGCTCAGTCAATTTCCTCCGAATTAACGCACAAGGGTTCCCACCCTTGTGCGTTAATTAATATTTTGTAACTAATATTTTTTTCAAAAATACATTGCCTTTAATTTTATACAGCGCCGATGTGATCCCGTTGAGGTATGTAGGACATTAAGGTCAAAATAAATCGTTATCCGCAAAAAAGCCTTCAACGAGTAAAAATAATACCTTGGTGAAAAAAAATCTATATGATGTTTATAAAATTCCAAGGATTGGCCTTGACTTTTGCATCAAAAAGCTCAAAGGAAATAGGATATGCTGAGTGGTTAGTGAAGTATCTGTGTAATACTAGATAGGCAAGTACACTGTATACAACCAGATTTAAAGCGAATTCAACTGAACTACAATACGAAAATAAATATATTGACTCTGGTGTCGACTATATTCAGTTTCAAGGTTTTCAGATGCAAAACTGCTGAGAGTCGTTATTGCGATCCGGACTAAAATCTTAATATCCACTATCTTTCCAAATATATACCGTATTATCTAATATATTATTGTATATTAATAACCGAATATATTACTGTATCGGCCAGCTTCAAAACGAATAGAATACAAAACTAAATATATCACCTAACACAAAGTAGTATACGTTCTGACCACTATTAACGTTGCCTCTGGTGTCTATAAACTTTGGATCTTACCAACTTTGAGAAACAAAGCCGTTGATAATCAATTCTTATCGAGAACCGATATTGCGATCCGGCCTAAAACTAAACTTACTCTATCTTTCCCAATATATTTAACTCGCTGTCTCAGTGTCGGGGCCGACTATTATGTCCTCGTCGAGAATTTTCCCAGTCACAAAGTGGAATAACGCGGCATAACGTGGGCTTGTAAATCAGATCGCGGCATAACGAGGTGAAGCGTGTCGAACTGCACTCGAGACTCGAACCCATTGCCTTGCAGGCTCGAGTGTTGAACACTTCACCAAACACAGCGAAGGCACCCGCGCGTTTATTTATTTGTACCACGGAATATAATGGTTCCCAATATTTTTGTATTCCACTTGATTTGATATGACTTCATTGACTTTATAGGTAAAATATTTATTTTCACAAATTTGGACTTAAAATTAGGTAGTAAAAATCGGTTCGTCAGCTGTTGCAGACGATTGAAGAAAATGCATATTATATTTTTTTATATAACCAAATTACTTCTGTGCCAAAATATTATTGTAATGTACATTCGTTACAATTACGATTTATTAAGTAGGGAGAGGTTGTTTTGTTTAAGAGACAAGAATAACCTTGAATTTTTTTACGAGTAGCGATCTTAAGTGATACAGGCCTGTTTAAGCTGAGGAAATAAGTTGTGCCACACTCAGAATAAAACAGCAAATGCATTTTTCATATCACTCGCCTCAGCCTTTGAAACGTTTACTTTGTGATAGAAGGTTCCAACAATGTGTTTTAAAATGCAAAACTTGCAAGACATAAAGTAAAAGTAAAATTAAACGACATGATACATTTTGAAAGGATCCCTGAGCTTGCTACGACATAGCTGTGAGTAGTTTGCTACGGTATAGTTGTGCGTAGCTTGCTACGGCGTAGCAGTTCATAGCTTGCTACGGTGAAGCTGTGTGTAGCTTGCTGCGACGTAGCTGAGCGAAGCTTGCTACGGCGTAGTACTATGACAAGATGATGAGCATTTTCTAGATATTCGGCCGTTTTTCGTAAATGGATTTCGGAGAAATGACAAGTATTTGAAATGATGACTGTGAAGTAGTTAGACTCTGTAGTTCATGTTATTTCTTAACTTAGGGGCCTTTTGCTACAGATTGTAGCCCCCAAACACCCCATAAGAATGGATCAGCTACCGTCGAAACATCATTCAAACTTGTCATGTTATCGGACTACGAGCGCCGACAGCGGCCGACTTGCAAATTGTTCTCTGTGAGCGATGGCTTTATATTTTTCTTATTTTTCACTCGATACCGGCAAAATACGACTTGACATCGTGAAGTTCCATCAATCTTACGGCTAACGATTCTGCGGCCAACAACCCTTTTCCGCATCAAGGCGCGCTGAATCATACTTCAATTATATATGTATTTACATATTTGTTTTAGGAAAAAAATATAAGAAGCAAATACAAAAATAAGTAATGAAAAAAATTTACCGTCTATCCAATAATACCTAGTTTAACAAAAAAAAATGCTTGAACGAACTTGTAGTGCCGTAGATATTCGAAGACAATCATACAAATATACATACATCACTTTTGTAATTTGGCACACTTGTTTAGAAGCTAAAAATGGGCAGTTATGGAAATATTACATAAATGCGGGTCAAATTAATTGCCTACTTTTTTTTGAAGTCGGAAAAAAAATAATATATTGTTTTATCGAGTTTAAAAAATAGTAAATGCATAAAAACCGTGAACAAGCAAACATTACCTACAAGATATAATGAATTTATACACACACAACAGAAATAAATAATAAATAAAATATAAATGTAACTTGAAAAAGGGAATACGAAAATGAAAAGAATTTATTGGCAACTCAATCTTATTATAGTACATACATACAAGTTGAAAATCTTCAAAATCCATTCATTTTGTTAATTAATGAAATACCTAAAGATCCGCGCACTAGGGGTAGCCTGTATCGCGTGGAACATTAAATCACTACCTTATATACATATATACCTACCATAAATATTTTACATGCTTAGCCCATAACTACGGCTGTAACAGAAAATTTTCATGGGGTTCACAAAAATACGCGCGTAGATACGCCCGTATTTTTAGCTGAGAATTTATTTACATATTGAATAATTTTTGAATATTTTTAGGTAGGTACTAGTTTATAATAAACTTATAATGATCTATCCTCAGGAAAAAAGAAATAAAGCACTGACTTTATTATAAAGGTACTGATTAGGTTATTATTACATTATGTCGAGAAACTAAAACCCAAAAAGGGGAAGCTCTTTTACCTTGTTAGTAGTAATTTCTTACGTAAATAATTTTTTACTAAATTCTTACACTAGGAAACGAATTAAATTTAGCACAAAAATTGTACCTTTAATTAGTATATAATAAATTATAAAAAACAATAATATCGGACAATCCACACACCATCATCTAGCCCTAAACTAAGCTGAGTTTGTTTTTGGGTACTAGACACATACTTGCTACAATTATAACATAGATAGATATTTTTACTAAACATAGAAAGCGACTAGAACACCCGGAACAAATATTAGCTTACCTAAGCTAAAATTATGTTATAATTATGTATGCAATAAATGAATAAATAATAGAGTTCACAGTCAAATGTCCTTCCTTTTCTGTTGAAAAGGAAGGATCAGAATCTGTTCTCCGATTGAAGTAAACAAGTTCATCGTAGCATGTTCCATATTCTTAAATTTACAAATAAATCCACTCTCATCCCTTTTCGATAAAACTCACCAATATTCCCGAGCAACTCACGATACTGATTTACAATAAATTCTCGTACCTACTTATCGCGACAAATCCTTCTCCATCCATGCATTACGGTTGTGGAATGCAGTAACAGAGTACATTAGAAAAGCAGTTCCCTTACCAGTTTTTAAAGCTCCCATCAAGGAGGTTTTCCTGTCAGAAAAAGGAATACTGGTACTTACTACTTAAGTGGTAGCAAAGATTCATACCAAATGGCGTCAATGGGTATAAAACTTTCTATCTGCTAAATGACTTGTAGAACCTTTAAAATAGTAAAAACGCGATAATTTTTATCATGCGTTCATTCATGGAAATGTTTTGGGTAATTTTCAAAACAACTTTATAAAATCACTAGCGGCCCGCCCCGGCTTCGCACGGGTATTAAACAAAAATTTCAGAAATTATACACACTAAAACGATGGGTTTCACAGTTTTCATACGGATCTTTACTTTTTTTAACAGCATTGGGGTTTTTGACATTGACTCGACATTCCAAAACTGACACTGGCCGTAGAGAAAAAGCAAGCACCGTGCGCTATACAACCTCTTTTTCTATTCTGACGCGCCATAATAGAAAAAGAGGTTGAATATACAGCCCACGGTTCAATTAATGAATTTTTCATGCGGATCCCTAACTTTTTTGAAAATATTATATAGCCTATGTTCATCACGGAAAATTAAGGATTCTAATGGTGAAAGAATTTTTTAACTCGGTCCAGTAGTTTCGGAGCCTATTCAATTCAAACAAACAAACAAACAAACAAACAAACATACAAACAATCAAATCTTTCCTCTTTATAATATTAGTATAGATATCTTAGAACCCACGAGAACAATGATTCTATTTGCGAAATCAAAATCAAAGTGCTTTATTTCCCTTAGACCTTACAGGATTCTTGGACACGTCACAAAATACAAATTACATTAGTAATACTGGGAAATAGAGTGATCAATTTGATTCATTATTCACTTCAATCTTTTTATTAATGTAGCCCATGACAACTCAATTACCGCAAAAAAAAAAAAAAAATTACAACAATGCAAACACCAAACATCCTGTATACATCACGGACCTTGCGCCTGAAAGCTTTCAAACAACATTGACAAAAAATATATAGCCTCTAAACTCCCTAATCGATGGATTATACATAAACCACAAACACGATTCCTAAAATTTCAACAAGCTCTCAAAGCAGTTTTGCATTGAGTGATCTGAGCTGATTATTCATAAACGTCCGTCAAAGAGGTGAATCCAAACATAACAAAAAAAAAATAAATACAAACCATACCAAAAATAAATACCATGGAAATACCAGCTGAGAAAACGTAGTAATAACTTCGTAACTAAATTCGATGAAGTTGTACAAACACAGTTTACACAAAGTTTAAACTTTAAGCAAAAGAGATGTGTGTAATCTATAAACTTCCAAGTAACTGTAAAGCATGGAAGATTAGATTGCAAACCAAACAGCAAGTTAAAATGTAACCACTTTAAATCAGAAACTGCTAAAGGTAATTCGGTTCCACAAATATATGTGAACGCATCTCCGTATATAATCTCTCCGTTAATAATCAAATAACAAAAATGAACAACATTACTCTGGAAGAATCTTTAAAGCTCCCCGAAAAAATCTGTAGTGTTCCTGGCGTCATATCGCCCGCCTCGAAGTTTTTTACATCGACAGTAAATGTTTTCTTATCAATTTTATTAAAGTTGCTTAGTGCTGCTAGGATATACCATTGGGACAGTTTACTCAGATGATTATCCATGTTTTATAGCCAATTTGGTTATTATATGTGTTTCCGAAACACACAGCATTGTTGGAAGAATGGTTTGTATTATTTGCCTTTAAATAATAGGTTTTAGTTATACTTTACCGACTTCAAGTCTGTTTTGAGCCTTATTCTTCGTCAGTAAGTAGCCGATCCAGAATTTCATGTTGAGCGGCTGTCAATGTCAACTCATAGCGTTTGTGTAATTTGCCGCTAAAAGCATCAAATTTTTTACCCATCAAGTTTTTTAGTGAAAAAACTGTGATTATTGCATATTAAAAGAGTTCTAAGTGCTAAATGAGTGCCCCCGAACCGATTGATCAGGCCGCTGCTTCGGACGAAGAGCGGCCAGATCTCCAATCTGAATCTCAAGAAAGCGCACCTCCTCATCCTCGGAGGATGAGGTAGGTAGGTAGGTCTAGCCTCACCGTTACCTAACAAGAGACACCGAGTTGGTAAGTCCCTTAGGAATATAGAGCGTGATCATAAAATAGACACGTTGATTACCCAAGTGGGGTATATCACAGGTTATTTGTCGCAATTTAACTCCGCGTTGGCCGGCCCTAGTAGTCAACCTGTTGCATTTCCCGAGTCGAGTACCTATCTTATAAATCCATGTTCCGATTTCAATATGCTACAACTAGGTGAATTGTCAACAAATTATGATGAAAGAAAAGTAATCCCAGTAGCTGATAAACAAAGACTAGAGAAAGTCATCCATCTTCAACATTTTGACTCACAGGCCTGGAAAGGCATGAGATACAGGGCTGCACTGCAGGGATTTACAGCTAGCCCAGGGTTTGTGGCACTCAAGGTAAATGAAGAGTTGTGTCATTTTAATAAAACAAAAGATTATTTAGCTGTTGCTGAGAACATATGGGCAGGACTTACTGATGCAGAGCTGGAACGACAGGACTTATTAAAACAGGGTCTACAAGACCTCGTTAACTGGGCAGCTAGAGATCCCAGTGAATGTAGGTTAAAGATATCCCTACATAACATTGCTAAAATTAAGCACCCACTTTGATTGCATCAAAAGATTGTAATGTCTTTATTATACCATCTATAACAGTAACTACCTACTACTTAAATCTAATGAGGCTATATTGGTGCCCTTATTACTGAAAGCTATTTTCTAGAGAAATCCTCACAATTTATAAACCAAAATGTCTGTTTATGTCATCAAGAAATAGAAGACTCACCGCTTTACTATTATGACTGTTATTTAATTTTTCCATTGCCTTGTAACTGGCAGAATATAGAGAAAATATAAGAACAATAACTGAATTTTGATCAGCTTACTTACCTATATTTTGCACTTAATCGGATTGAGTGCTAAATAGCTTGGGTTTTTTCAGCGGTTACTCACATTAAAGTATATACCTACCAATCAAGGCCTATTTTAATGCTGAACTCTGACACTATATTTTTCTTGGAAAATCTGTTGATGTTGTGGTTGATTTTTTTTATAAAACCTTGATAATTAAATCTACAAAATATGTAGACAATGATTGCAATAAAATAAATATGAATATGACAACAGTTGTAGTGACTTGCACACACACATTTAAACTTAATTTTATAACTAAAATTAGTTTCACATTCATCTTGTAATATTTTGAATTGAAGATGTTTACACCCAAAGTTGAAATGATCATAAAAAATTAAACTCTCTATAACAAGCTAGACCTAATGCTAATTATTTATTATTTATATAAGACCACCTACTAATGCTAATTATTTAAATCACAAGATCTCAAAGCTCCTTGTTAGTTCAGTAGCAGAACATAATATTTGATTTTGTTGTGCGGAACAACTTGTATTATGTGTTGTTGTGCGGATTTGAGAATAAATATTCTATCCGTAAATTTTTAAAGGAAGGGGCTAAGTTATTGACTTTTAAACTTCTTAGATAACTATACCTAGAGAGCTTCTCTAAAATCTGATACACCTTTTTGTGACAAGAGATGGATACACTTGATCTCAATAATTCAGAGCCTATAAACCTGGCCGGCGATGTTACTTTAAACCTAAAAGTCCAAATATACCATTTTGTACCTCCATATTTCATACCTGTACGTTACTGAAACAGCAATGGCAATGTTCCATAAATAACACATTTGCCAGCTTGATCTCTCGGAGAGTTATATCACAATGGCTAACAGCCAGTTAAATAACTAACATAGTATTGGAACTGTACTTATTGCCCTCAGCCTTGGAGGCTGTATTTCCATTTTGGCCATCGTACCTATGTGTGCCAGTGTTTGCCAGCAAACCAGATTAAAAGCTCTTTTGAGAGTGTTTGCCAGGACCAGCTATGAATGTACTGGGGATGTCCTAGCAACTGTTGGTTCAGAACACTACGGCAATATACTCGGGGAGGTTTAGTGAAATAACCGTCTGCCGGCTAAATAAACTATCACAGTATCGGAACTGTAGTTATTGCCCCCAGCTTCGGAGGCTGTAAACAGATTTTGGGGCTATCGCATGTTTGGCAGTGTTGGTCAGGGCCAGTGTTGAAGTTACTGAAGCTGTTCTAGCGATAGACGGTTCAGAGCACTACGGCAGCATACTTCTCGGGGAGGTATAGCGGATAAGCTGTCTGCCAGCCAACTACCATAGTATCGGAACGATACTTGTTGCCCCCAGCCTCGGAGGCTGTAAACTGTATTTGGGGCTATCGCATGTTTGCGAGTATTGACCAGTGCCAGCGATGAAGTTACTGAAACAGTCATAGCGATGGACGATTCAGAACACTACGGCAGCATACCTCTCGAGGAGGTATAGCGACATAGCCGTAAATAGCCATCTGCTAGTCAAATAAGCTACCAGAGTATCGGAACGATGTTTTTTGCCCCCGGCCTAACAGGCTGCTATTCAGAACGTGGGGCGTGGCTTTAGCGATCTTACATGAGGGCTTTTACAGTAAAGCAATGGCCGCTACTGTAAAGTACTGACTTTTCACTACCCTATTTCCTAGACTCAGCGGTGTGACCCACAGAGGTGGCGACTATCGTGCCCCTCTGGTTGACCTGACTTTGAGGTTAAAACTAGCACATGTGCTCTCATATCTTCGTAAAGTCAAAGGGATCTATCGGCACCGAAATCGTTGTTATTACTTACAGCTGCAAGGGCCGCATTCAGAAGAGGGATGTGATACATTATACCTCTGATTAACAGGGCCGTATTCACGTATTTAAATGAAAAAGACAATCATTGCACTAATAAAAATAACTGTCCCCGGCCTCGGAGGCCATATTCAGATGATGGGGATTGTCATACCAAGCGCGGTACTTTGCTACAACAAGGTCATTTCGATTTATATAGCGCCTTCAGTCGTGTGATCAGACTGTGTTCGAAATACTACCTATTACCCTATTAACCATTATCTAGTTGGTGCATATAGGGCGTTGCTACCCTGCCATTTAGAGAATTACTACACGCTTTCTCCCCTATGGTATCCCTCCTCAGATGGTGAGACTGAAACTTTTGGTAAAGTGGGGGGGGGGGGGTAATGCAGTAGACATGTGGACATCTAGACACGATCAATCACTAACCATCCTTTTAGCGCCGGATGTCGTGTAGCACTCTGGAAGGAAATATCCAATGTATATCTGGAGCACCATAAGATTATGGTTTTCATAACTAAACACATTTCATGAAAACAAACCCAAGAACCACCTGTTTAGTTGGAGTCTTTTTCAACTGGACCCTTATTATTATTAACTATGTTTCATAAGTTTCTATGTGATTCAGATTAGTTAAAATCTGTAGATTAAACACTACTGTCATGCATGATACATAAAAGTACCAATAATTACACATCAGGGGCAGTTGCCCTGTGTTGATTCTACAAATTAACACACATTATACAGTTTTATATCAACAAAGAGACATTAAAAACACTCGATTTTATTTTTTACTGGTAATATTCAACTTTTTATGAACTTAGGTATATCTATACCTATGTCTTTCTAATCGTTATCCTTCGACGATGGCAACCAGTGGTGACCCTATTAGATTATGGATTTCTATCAGGAGTATTTTGGCTGTACTTATACTTATAGGTATACTCAAATCATTGATACATAGAAGATTATTGAGAAAGATCACATTAGACCCTGAAATTAAGTCCAGTAATTTTTTATCAATAAGATTTTATTGATATTAATTTGATATTCAATTTTATTTATCTAAGTGCTAAACTTAGTGAAGTTTAAAATGGAAGTAAGAACTTAAATCATTGAAATATTTTTTTGACTATCCGGATATCGCGATAATAGGATGATTTTTATACAGCTTATCACAGTTGTATTAAGCACACATGGTACGAGCTACAGCTACAACACAGTATGGCGGTCGCCCACCAATCTTAATGATTAGTGTTGGTCTAAATGCGCACTTGTCTGCGATGATGTTGATTTGTTAAGTGCATAGAATTTATTTTACTAAATAGTAAATGTTTCCTTACTAAGAGTTCACAAAAACCTTACCTTTAAGGGTCTTAGTACCTAACTATGACTGATTTGATATATATGTTGATTTATCATTTAATAAATACTTAATTTTGCAAAGATATATTTTAATTTGGAGATCACATAGCGTTTGTGCTTATTCTTTCACCAGCAGATAACAAACAGGTCTTCCAACAATGCTGTGTGTTTCGGAAACACATATAATATAACCGTTTTGCATAAAAACAAAACGGATATTATGTGTGTGGAGAAACACACAGCATGAGCAAGGTGCTTGCTGGTGTTGGGAGACGCTATGAGTTGACATTGACAGCCGCTCAACATGAAATTCTGGATCGGCTACTTACTGACGAAGAATAAGGCTCAAAACAGACTTGAAGTCGGTAAAGTATAACTAAAACCTATTATTTAAAGGCAAATAATACAAACCATTCTTCCAACAATGCTGTGTGTTTCTCCACACACATAATATCCGTTTTGTTTTTATGCAAAACGGTTATATTTTCTTTGGAAACTTTGCGGCGTTGACGTCTGACCTGAGTATTCTCACAGCGGACATGTTATACATAAAGCAGTTCCAACGAAGCTTTAACATAAACCGCTTCTTTGCCGTCGCCAATCTGTTATCAGTGATGGGCGAATATCAAGAGCTGAGGAAAACGCTCCTAATAGACAGTTACATGAAATATGCTTTCCTTGGTGGATTTTAATGCCTGCCTTGCCGTGTACTTGCCGTACTTTGGCCATATTATGATGGCAACAGGCTATATTCTCGAACAGTTGGAAAGTTTTGAACCCCCAGTGCCCAGTGCAGTGATATTGTTTGGCCATATCTGCGTCTTAGCGGATCCAAAGACCCTCTGTCCAGATAAACCTGGCTTGCAATTAGTAAATTTTATATTCTTATTCAGTAATATCCTAGTTTTCTTATATGACGTTTTCGTGGCTTATACCCAGATGATCTCAGAACAGCGAAGGAGTTCATTGATTCCTGAGTTGATTGAAGGTCACGAATATATAAGACCGAGTCCACTTGACTTAGGCCATATGTCTGAAGATGAAAATAAAAGACCCTGTCCACCAGCCTTCGAACAAAATGACTGAAGATGATATGAACCTAGGGTTCGTTTCATCTTCAGCCATTCACTAGCAGTTCATTCACTACAGACAGTTCACTAGCATTGGACCAAATGAAAGAAAATCATGTTAATATATACAAATATTATACGAAAGATTTGATTATTTGTTTGTTGTTTGAATTGAATAGGTTCCGAAACTATCCGATAGGTAAAATTCTTTCACCATTAGAATTATAAAGAAAGTCTATAGGATATTTTTTTAAACGAAATCCGTAAACGAAAACTTCAATAATGTAACCCAACGTGTAAGTGTGTAATTTTATTTTTAATTCTGCTAAATACCCGTGCGAAGCCGGAGCGGAGTGCTAGTGATAAATAAAGTAATATATCTCAAAATCCTCAAACATAAGAAAACTTATTTCATTTTTCTTCCGCGGGTAATTTTTATTTTTGCTCAGTACCGGTCCACTCCGGCTTTGCACGGATATTTAACAATAAATCGGATTTTCAATAAACTCTCACATGTTTTGGTTTTTGTTAAATTGGAGATTGAGGTTTCTTACCTATTCCCTAATCTCTGAAGTAACTGTTACCTAAAGTATACATATGTATACATAATCGACAGTTAAAAACCCACGGCGCGCGAGTTATACTCGCACTTGACGGGTCTTGTTTTCAATTAGGCTGCTTGAAAAAGTTTAGTCAAAGAAAGCAAAGTATTTCGTAAAGTTATACTTTATAACAAGTTTATAATCTTAGAGCATTAATGCTCTAAGTTTAAGTTCGTAACTGTGTTACGATCACTTTTCTGTGCAACGCGTCTGTGCTTTGCGTTACGAGACG
Organism: Eupithecia pulchellata; assembly: GCA_963931895.1. Classification (NCBI taxonomy): domain Eukaryota; kingdom Metazoa; phylum Arthropoda; class Insecta; order Lepidoptera; family Geometridae; genus Eupithecia; species Eupithecia pulchellata. The sequence goes on along the minus strand of OZ007524.1, from coordinate 4,791,155 downwards.
GACGTAGTTATCTAAATTATTATTGATCACCCCTCATTTTAGTCTTTGGAGTGCCTTGTTTGAATTGATAACGGAGCTAAAGAAAAGCCATGCGTAGGCAGCTAACTCTGCAAGCAAGCAGCTGCTATCAAGGGTGCTATCGGCCCCTGAGTTGACAATTTGGTACATTTTGTAACAAGCAGAGGGTCCTCTTACGTTGAGAGCTCTCACCTCTACCAATGAGGTCTCAAAACCGCTGGCTTTTGTCCTTATCCTACAAAGGGAAAATTATTGAAGGTCTTTCGATGGCTGCGACCTGATGCGATGAGAATATTTTTGGCTTTGATCGATATGAACAATAAAATGTATTAACGTTTTTCACACTGAGTTCAGTTTTATTTTGATGAGACTTTTAAGCGGTTGTTTTGAGCCTGTGATACATATTGAGGGAGGGATGTATTCATCTTGCACCCGCGCTTGCCCAAATGAACAAAATAATAATAAATAATGTTGAATAATCCACACAAATCTAGCCCCAAGCTAAGCAGAGCTTGTGTTATGGGCACTAGATGACTGATATACATAATACAATATATTAAATAGATAGGTATTTTTATTAAATATAGAAAACGACTTTATAGATATCCTTTTAGTTTATTTCTGTATTATTTCTGTATTTATAGATAATTTACATTTGTATTGTTCCTCTATCTTTTTTCATGGTGTGAGTTGACGAACGACTCTTTTTTTAAAACTTTTAATCCTTTTTGGCCTTATTGTTAACTAACTTTAATTATTCTAATATTAACGGTAACGCTATGGTTTACCTCAATAAATAAAAAAGAAATAAATATCAACAGCATATTTTACTGAATTACATCCGTAGGTAGATACATACTCCCTGCTCCCGTGGTTGTATTTTATTTTTCCTAATGCTATTTAGACAGATGTCTGAACAAACAAACTTTGACGCACTTCAGAAACTATTGGATTTTGAAGTGTGTAGTGATCCAAATTTCATTGTAATTTTATTTTTTAGTAAGGCATTCATAACTCCTCGTCTGTACTAATATTATAAAAATGAAAGACTTGATTGTTGTTAGAATTGAACGGGCTCCGTACAGAAAAATAATTTCACCATTGGAATCTTACATTATCCCTAATGAACATAGGGTATAGAATATTTTGAAAAAAGTTAGGGGTCCTTATGAAAACTTCAATAATGTAACCCGATGTGTGTGTAAAAATTTATAATTTTTAATTTTTTGACTACCCGTGCGAAGCCAGGACGTACCGCTAGTCTTCCAATAAATTGAAACGTCATCGTCTTCTTGCAACTATCATCCGTTAACAAAGACAGAAAGGAAAACTTTCACCGTAGGTTGAACACTAATGGGAGTTGTGTATTTTTCCATTTCTTGCTGCGTAACGACACGTCGGTGTAACTTACGAAGAGTCTTCGCCATCTTGGGGTGTCGGGGTTCAGGACTTCGCCACTAAGTTTTAACTCGATACATTATTGTCGAGTCTGACGGAAGAAAGTGCAGTTGACGTCATTTAAGAAACTTTGTGGGTGGGTAGTGATCGTTTGATTCGGTTATACCACGCTGCGTTTCAGTTGATAATTCAGTAGATGTCGAGGTTCGCTACAGTTTAAATCTATTTAAAGACTAGCAGTCCAGGCTTCGCAGGGTTTTTTTACAAAAAAATCTACGTTGGGTCACATTTTTGAAGTTTGCCTACCGAACCCTAACTTTTTTGATAATAATCTACGCTACTACTACGCCTATGTTTATCGGGCATAATATAAGATTCTACTGGTGAAAGAATTTTTAAATCGGTCCCGTGGAATTTGTTTAATTCAAACAAACATCAAAATATGTACCTATATAATCAAATCTTTCCCCTTTACAATTATTAAAGATGTCTCTTTGAAGGGTAAGCATGATAAAATGGCATGTAGATAAACTGGATTAAACCTAAGTCTTTGAACCAATGATTGATTGCGAATATGATGCACCGGTCGCAGCGGCCATTATCCAGACAAATGACTCATCCGGCTGAGAACTAATTTTCATTACTGCCACGAGCAGGCAGTGCTGAACAATGTCCTCGGAGACTATTCATGAATCTACACCGAAATCTACTTAACAATTAACTTTACCTTTTAGAAATAGGTTTAAATGAGACGACAACCTTCCAATTATTTTTAAGTTAATAAAAAAACGACTTTGATTCTCTTTTTTTTATACGTGTAAGTTTACGTCTTTAAGTTTTTTGGGATATAATAAATAAATAATGAAATAATGCCGGAATTGTCCGGATTGCCACACATCATCATCAATCCTAGGTAGAGCTTGTGTTAAGGATACCAAATCACTGATATACATTGTTATACAATATAAAGGATAAACATTTGTCCCGAGGACCTACGGCCACTGCGCCACAGAGGTCGTCTATAGTAATCCCTCAGGAGTACAATTTTACCTTTTATAGTAGTAATCTCCTAGTACAATTCTATCGTTATCAGCTCAGGATCATTCTCTATCAATAAAATAGCAAAATCGGTCGATAATTGAAGGAGAATTCAACGAACATACATCCAACCGAAAAAAGAACATACTTCTTTTCAAAGTCGGTTAATGTATAGGTTGGAATGTATCCCATGCTTTGAACGCTCAGATGTAGCTGTAACTCTCAGTTAAATTTAATAAGTATCTGAATTAATGTGCATCTTGAGTTTAATATTCTTGGTGAAAGTGAAATCGGTCCTCAAGTACTATACGTAGGTACACACGATGATTAGTGATCAAACTCTATCTCTGAATATTTTACATCACACTCCGAAATTAAATTGTTAACATCATAGGTACCTGAAGTCTAAGAAATAGAAGTACACGTCTTTGGAAATTCTGTTGGAAGTGTAGGTACCATTATATTACTGACAGCTGATTGATGTAGGTAGCGATACGATCATTTTAATTTCCAGAAATGTAAGCTCAATATTATAACCCGAAATAAGTGAGTAGGTACATACTCTGAAGTTATCTATATACTTATAGATAGCTAGGTATCGTAACAAAAGAAAATTGTTGACCGCTCAACTTCGGCCATCAATCAAAGTTATTTTTGCTGGAACAAAGTTTCGATTATAAACTTCAGATTACATATCTTGCTCAATTAAATTCTAGGAATACATACAAAAATTAGAAGAGTCATCCATTTAAGATGTGCTATCCATAACAGGAATCGTAAACGCAAATCAACATCTCGTAATTTAGAAACTGGAACAGTCGCATCTTCGATTAGGAAATGTGAAGGCCGTGCTAGCAATCGAATCAGACGTATCACCAAGGCGCAATCAGTCAGTTTGCAATCACCCTCGCATTGTCCAGATATCGGCAACTTCCATATTGCGTTACTCAAATAAATTCACTATGATTATTACTATTCCATTTCACTAAAACTCTCATGCAGATTTATTTAAATGTAGGCTGGAGAGAGCCGGATGCGGACTACGGTTGCAAACGCGTCGGCTCTCCGATTATGTCAGATTAGTGAGAAACGCTCTCGGGTCTTAAGCATACATCTCCGAGTTGAAAGCAATTAGGAAACTGATACGGAGCTTTATATCTTCGACAGACATTGTTAAAAGTTGCATGAATAATAGATACGAACTGCTTCCGTGATTTACTCGGGATCGCAGGTAAACTAAAAAGTTACACAATGGCTCTCTGCCAAGATACCTTGCGTCTTAAATTTATTTCCGGATTAAATGACTTCGAAGCGAACCCTTGAGCAGACCCTTGTTTAATATTCCAGCAATTAGAGGGCTGGCTTTGTTGTACTTAAAGGAGGACCTTTTCTATTTCCGCTTTGGTTTTCTATTCAAAACGAATGTATGAATGGGTATTAAGACACCAAAGCTGTTGTTCGCATTGTAACACTTCAATCTCTTTACACAGCGGCTCAGAAGCTGACTCGAAAGGCGCAATCTACTTGACAACTAAAAATGGAACGTTTCCAATAACGCTGACGTCCCTCAAGGCTGACACACAGCCACGCAATCCTAAAATTCTGTCGGCTACCGCTAAAAACCTGTCACAAGCCTTGGACCCGGACAAATGGGGCGATGCTTCCGATGAAATGCTATTTTCCAACTACGTCAACTCGAGCTACGACGACGTTGATGCAACCTACTTGTGGAAGAGCAAGCGAAGCATAAACGATGCCGTCTCGAAAAATATTACATTAGTGCTCGAGAATCTACTCAAAAATTACGAAAACTCTCAATTGCCTACTCACGGCAAAGGTAAGTGTTGCGACCTGCTATCGTCCCTAATCAATGTTCAAGCCTCTCGGGCTTAGGTAATTCATATTTCACTTTCATGTTTTCAGGATACCCCACAGTTGTTCAAACCAATATTTTGATCCGAAGCATGGGGCCAGTATCGGAGCTCGATATGGTAAGTATTGACTGCACACTTTGGTTGCTATTTATAGCTTGCCAGAAATGAGAAAGCATTTTATTTCCCTCAGGACTATTCAATGGACTGCTACTTCAGACAATATTGGCGGGACACGCGGCTGTCATTTCTCGGTCCCATCCGCTCACTTTCCCTTTCTATTAAGATGCTTGAAAGGATTTGGCGTCCTGACACATACTTTTACAACGGCAAACACTCGTATGTACACACTATAACTGTGCCGAATAAGTTGCTACGGATTAGCCAACACGGGGACATTTTATATTCTATGAGGTTTGTATCTCTAGAGTTACGATCAATAGTTATAGTTATACCTATATTTTAACCAATGTCATAGCTATCAGCTATGAGCTTAGTTATAATAAAATTAAATTAATGTCGGCGAGAGACGGTTCATTAATTTCCTAGCTGCTAAACAAACATAGCATCCAGTATTTTTAATTGGCAGAATGAAAAATTCGAACACTCAGGTTACGCCGCGTTATTCATTCAACGCAATTTTCTATGGGCATTGTAAATTGAAAGCCTTCTTCATACTTACAGTGAGTAATCGACTGAATATGGAAAAGCCGATTTGAATTATTTGAACGTTAAATAAAATTGTTAGATAGGTACAAGCTTACCACAGAATTACATATTTCAAGTGAAGAGAAATCAGCGAGACGTTTACATATCCCGTTACGGTTTTATCTTTTTGTTGCGATTTTGTTTAGATAAAACGCTGACAGGCAAACACATCAAATTGCAATTTTAATTACAAACACAACCGCATTTTAAATGGAAGTACCGGTCCGAATAATACCTATGTATGTATAAATAGATTTTCTTGATAAGTAAGCAGATGCATTATATTTAGCCTTTTTTCTTCTGTGACCGTACTTGGTGCCGTGTGGTGACGGCATACTATAGAATTTCACCACCCCAACTCTTCCCGTGGGTGTCGTAAGAGGCGACTAAGGGAAACACACCGGGGGGTGGGCAGCAGCGCCCTCTGCAGAACAACCACCGTACTGCGATCCCCAACCCGCATGCCCAGCGTGGGGATTATGGGCAATAACCCCCAAATGATGAATAATGCCATCTATGGCACTCATCTGGGGAGGCCTAGAGGTCCAGCAGTGGACTATTATAGGCTGATGATGATGATGATGATGACCGTACTTAATAGATAAATAGAAAATACTTTATTATGTAACACAAATAAAGAGAACATTACAAACAGACATGCGGCGTTATCGCTATGAGTAATCTCTTCCAGGCAACATTGTGATGGACTGGACATGGAGGAAGACAATAGACGGTGGCACTTAACTAAAAAAACTATACTTACATTAAATGTATTACCTACTTCAATTTATAATAGATAGACTTTAGTAAGAAAGAAAATTACAATAAATAATCAAATTACAACTAGTTTTTAAAATTGAGCTAGCTGCAGTCTGTTGCAAACCAACTACAAGCAGCTCAACTGATCCATATCAATACCATTCGGAAGCGTCCCCAAAACGCTGGCTCCATTGCCTCGCATTCAATTTATTACTTCAATTTATTTAAATGCCCTTAAATGAGTGCGTGGATTTCCAAACACATGAAACACAGTAGGTACGTACGTACAGTCCGCGTTACATATAAGTACCCCCTATCTCAATGTATGGGACACAATAGTTGTTATTGTTGGGAATTTCAGACTTTGAGTATTAGTGGTGGGCGGTAAATTTCAGACTTTGAGTATTATGGGTAAGCGGTTCGATCCTGAGCGGCGGCGTGATATATTTTTAAATGTGAAAATTTGTAACAAGTTACAATGGAATTAGAAGTAGTCGAAAATATTTTGTAGACAAGGGGATACTTAATTCTGACGCGCACTGGAGTATGGAGTAAGCTCTGTCGGCTGATAATCGCTTTAGTTCGGATTGATCGCTCCTCGCTACTCTGAACAAGATTCAGTCTGTATTTCCAAACGTTTTAGGATTTAATTTATCTTCACAGTCTGAACTACTTTGGAGTATTTTGCAATTTAGTGGAAATCGCGGTACTAATGGATATATCTAGTGTGCTCGTAAACAAAATACATCGCTGTTTACAGTTTAGTTTCAATTAATCTGTTTTGCTGGATGTTGATTGTGTATCTCAATAGGTAATGATTATATAGGGTTAGAAGCTTTAGGACTACATCTCAATATAATTATGTTTATATGAACGTACGCGTTTCCTAAATTCATCATCGTAGAACTTTTTTAATTAATTTCTCGTTGAAATACCAAGCTCAAGTTCACATGAAAGTTATTTGATCGTAGAGGATGCTCTTCTAATTTTGCACGATAATACTTTTCTTATATCATAATTCTATTCATTTGTTTGGTTTCTCTCTCAGTCCTATTATAATGTCTACTTATGAGATTATCATGAATCCCTTTTTTTAATGGCAAAAAAGCCTTTATTAACTCCTTAAATTAAAATAATCTGACTAAATTAAAGCTAGTATTTACAATTGAAACAATGGAGCTAACTGCAGACTGTTGCAAATAAACTACAGGTAGCTCAACTGATATCAATACCGGTTGGAATTGAAAATGAATTGAATTCCTTAATTTTTAGATTCAAAATATGTTGCGAAGTACATACTTTTTTTCCACAACTTCCGAAAAACCCGCAAAGTATCTCATCACCTATTATTTCTCGGAACAACAAAAATATAATATTTGTGTTCATTTCAGATTGACAATAAAAGCGAAATGTCCGATGGAGCTCCGCAATTTTCCTATGGACCAACAATCTTGTCCTTTGATACTGGGCAGCTGTAAGTATCAATATTTTGTGTACCGTTATTTCTTTTCCAATATTTTTCGCGCCAAGAATGATTGAAGTCGAAATTATGAGGTGGTTCCCACAATTGTACAAAACGTGTTTAAGAAACTGAAAACGTTTTTGTAGATTTGTGGGAATGAAGTGACAAAATGTGATGGATATTTTGGTTGTAATTGTTATGTTCCTTTCGTGTAAGGTTTTAAGGGTTGGTTGTTGTAAGGTGTTAAGGTTCACATTAAGTTTTAGTTCGTGTCATGTTACTTTTATCTGTAGGTCCGAGTATCAACTAGAGTTTCTAAATCTGGATGTTTACTAGTTACACATTTAACGTGCTATCTATATTTCATTATTTTATCAATTCGAAAGAAACAAGCCTCTAGAGGAGTCTTCCGATATGGATCAGAATCCTCTACATTGTTTGCAACAGTCTCTACTTTTTACAAATTTTGTCCTTTGTTAATAGTTCTTAGATAAATTTATTTTGGCGTCAACATCGTCACATTATTAAAGTCATTTATAACGGGATATTTACCATGATTCACTTCATTAGGTAGAGACAGCGGTTATAAATTACCTTGTTTTTGTTTATAGATGCATATTCTAACCAGCAGTTGGTATACCAATGGCAGAATTCCGAGAGCGTGAATTTCGTGCCAGGAATGACTCTGTCTCAGTTCGACCTCATCAGCTTCCCCTATAGGAACTTCACGTTTACCAGGCGGGAAGGTAAGACGGCTGCCTACTTATTTTAATATTATCTACTTATTATATTTTTATTAAGAACCCGTAGATGTAACTTTAGGGCTAAGGCCTCCCTCTCCATCTTCTGTTCTAATCCATTATGGTGACTGTTTGTTGTAGGTGTTCAGATGATATTTCGGGTATTCCCGTTCGTCCCCACGTTTAGTCTCCACTGGGGACGAACGGGAAGTAAACTTCCCGCTGGTCCCGATGGAGACGAACGGGTTTCCATCATTGCATTCCACTTGGAAGTTCTTAAAATAATTAATAAGGCAGAAACTCTTTTCTTGTCAGTGCTAAGATGCTACTTATTATCTGATGCACACTAGCGTGCTCTTAATGATTTTTCTTATAATTTTCTAATATCATACAATTATTGTTTTAAGTTGTCTGGGAGAGATGTCGGTCTTGAGCGATAAGACCGCCAATTTTTGCTTATTCTAAAGTCATTCCTTTGTAATTTATTCCAAAATTAAGTTTGCAATAAATTATTATTTATCTATCTCTATATCTGAATCTAACTATCAGTTTTTTTAACAAAGCTTCCACAAGAAATTATTGCTTTAAAGTTGAACAAAGCTATATTAAAGTATATCTAAATTAATAAAAAATACAACACAAGTGATACACACACAAACACACACATACGCTTTAAGAATGACAGATGGTACCGAGGTAATTAATCTACCTACCTATAAAAAATTTAAAACCAGTATTGTATAGGTATTCTAACAGGATTCATAGAAAACAAAGAACATCGCAATATAATATATACCTTATAACGTAGAGAGGGTCAATATAAGTTACATAACTTCTGCTTTGTACTTCGCCTAAATAACTACAAAGTACCTACTTACATTCATAGGAAGAAAGTTTCGGGACAAAACAAAAGTAGGTAACCTCTCTTTATTACGTCGCCTGTGCAAATAGAAAAATATAGACTCATAATGTTCTATCCGAGTCCCATGATTAGGGGATAAGTAATAGAGGTAGAAAAATACTTTCCTTACAAAAGCTGAAGGAAATTCGGGGCCGGATGACAAAAGCAATTAATTCCTTTGGCAAAAAAAATCGTAATGAATAAATTAAGCAAAGAGTAGAGCCAATCTTTTAGAAAATGGGGATGAAAATCACTGTTTATGATTTTGAAATACTTCGATATTATGTAGCAGTTATTGCCAACATCGCAATAACAAGCCTTGAAAGGTATTGAACGAAATCATGATTCAGAGCGTATTCCAGCGCTCCACAAACGGTCTATTTTATCCTCTTACCATAATATGATCCCCTGGAAAACTCGCGTATTACAGACTCCCGACTTTTTCCCAACTCGTTCACAACATGGATGTTTTTTTTGCGGGATGGCAACTGTACTTCCTCTTTTACAGCTTTTACCGACTTTTTGAACCTTTTGCAAGCATCGGTTTTTCATTATACAGAAAAAAAGGAGCTAATAGGAGAATCCATGTCTCCTATAAACTGCCTTTTTTCTGGAACGCTCAGGGTTATTTCATTTTATCGACTTTATGAAACACGCGTTTAGCACCTTGTCTCAAATTGCGATTCAATAAAATCTCAAGTGCTTTTAGTCGTCTATACCCTACCTACCGAAATATGATTTGCTTTTTTCGTCTCCGGAGCAAATACGAAATAATGTCACGAGAGAAACCGCTCCAACACGAATCGGCTTTTAAGCCTGGGAGAATTTACATTCACTCAAATGGTCTGAAGATGTCAGCGGTGTTCCTTGCCGTTCCTTGTCTAGTCATTGGTATTGGGAAAATTTAAAAGGAACACATTTTTATTTATAGCTAACAGTTATAAGGACAAGCTCCGTTGTCAGTCTAATAAATGAACGCCTATGTATCGTCGATGCACAGTGGGACAAATGCCTCAATGGTACGGATTATTAATGAATGACACTTGTTCCAGGCGACTTTTCAGTGCTTCAGGTTTCGTTCAATCTGCAACGACACACCGGGTACTTCCTCATTCAAGTTTACGTGCCGTGTATTCTAATTGTGGTCTTATCCTGGGTTTCCTTTTGGATTCATAGAGAGGTAAATACTAATATAAATAAATTTAAATTCATAGATATTTTTTATATCATGTTATGAAACAATTAATTATTTACAAGTATAAGGTTCTAATAGATAAGTTTCTATTAGAACCATAAACTTGTCTAGCTAATTTTCTATTCTTATTTCAACATTAACACTCAAATAATTATAGCGATACTCTATTCTAAGATCTTCATTATTAACCTATATTTTATACAAATAAATACTATATCATTTCATTTACGGGTTGAAACTTCTTATACTATACCAGTACTTTGGCCTTTCTCCCTTCGTATTTCATTTTTATGGTTGTAAAGGAATTATAAACTGTGCATCACTATCCATACATGCTGCACAAAGATTTGCTGAATTCTAGAATAATCTGGGCTCATCACAGGGCGACGTCTAATAACGGATAATATAATCGGAACCTATAACGAAAGCTGTGTTTACTTTGGGGCTAGATGATGCTGTGTAAAAAGATCTTTTTTGCCTATCAATTTACTATACCCGCAAGATGTGGTATTTGGCCGGGTGTTTATACGTGTTAGAGCGAGGCCCCATTAGTGCGTTGCGCTGCGTTGCGTCTTCGCTGCGTCAGTTTCCATATATTTTTTACGACATGACCCATTAGAACGTAGCGTCGTCGCGCGCGACAGTTCAACGGATCGACGGACGAGAGACGAAGCGAGAGGGAGACGACGCGACGCAACGTACTAATGGGGCTTCGCTCTTAGGTACCTAAAACTCTTTATCACCGAAGAATTAAATGGTTGGATTATGATAAATGAGATATATCATTTATCACATAAATGATGATATGTCATCTGTCTTTTTCATGTGTTTTCAGCTTCATAGCGTAGGCCTACGAACCCCTTCCTCAACAACTCCTTTTATACAAAACTAAACTAGGAAAAATAAGCGTTATTTATCTGGCTTGTTATTTTCAGGCCACATCCGACCGCGTCGGTCTCGGCATAACGACCGTGCTGACGCTCTCCACAATAAGTTTGGATTCCCGGACGGACCTGCCCAAAGTCCGCTACGCAACGGCCTTGGACTGGTTCCTACTCATGAGCTTCTTCTATTGCATTGCAACGTTACTGGAGTTTGCTGGGGTACATTACTTTACTAAGGTAAGATTTTTTTATACTAGTTAAAACATTTATCAAACGATTTGTGTGTGTGAAACTTGTCAAAAAGGTAATAATAAATCAGCGCAAAGCTTTGCTCGATGGGCAAATATCTGATTTTCATTATTACCCTTTGATGGACCAGAAGAACGAAACACTAACAAAGCAAATGTGTGAATGAATGTTTTTTTGTATTTAAATCGTGATTAATGCTGGGCTAATGCAGTGTTTGACTGGACATGTATGTACATAAGTCTTTCGTTAGGTACACTGCGCACAGATTAGCACATATGGCCATACCAATGGATATTACGAAGCTACTGGAGTACTGGATCGTTTTGATAAACGTGAGCTCTATCGACAAGGCATCGGATTTCCGTAGAGCCTACAGATCGGCGACGAAGCTCCGCAGCTCTATCTACGAATTAATATGTGAGGCTATGGCATGTAGAGAGGCTTAAAAACTCTATATCTCTATCTACGAGGCAATGGGATTCCGTAGAGGCTACGAAACGCTACAGGGTCCATTCAAACGGCGCTACGAAACTCTATAGGTCTACGAGGCTACGAAATGCTATGGGATTCCGCAGAGGTTACGGATTAGCTACACAACTCTGTAGCCTAACGAGCCTACGGGTTGGTTACGAAACTCTGTAGCTCTATGAGGCTACGAAATGCTATGGGATTCCGCAGAGGTTACGGATTAGCTACACAACTCTGTAGCCTAACGAGCCTACGGGTTGGTTACGAAACGCTGTAGCTCTATGAGGCTACGAAATGCTACGGTATTCTGCAGAGGCTACGGGTTGGCTACACAACTCTGTAGCCCTACGAGGCTACGAAATACTACGGGATTCCATAGATTCCTACATTAATCTTCGAGCATACTTTCTGTAGATATTTTTGGACTGAGATGATTATAATTTATAGAAAGCGCGTATGTCATTTACCCGCAGGTCGGTTCGGGAGAGATAATCGTGGATGACTCAGAATGGCAGGAGCTGATCGAGGAGGTGGGAGGGGATGCGTACGCGGCGCACGAGCTAGCCGTGCGCAGGCGCAGCTCTGCACGGTCGCACAACAATTACGTGAGTTTATTTTACTTTATATCAATTCATCTGAAAGAATCTATAGGTCAGCAGCCTTTTTTTACAGTAAAATTCGAAGAGCGGGTAGAAGCAAAATTTGCCGCCGTTCACAGAGTAGGTGGCTGTGGTCACTTTTAAACGTTACAGAATATTTATTGAAATTAGTATTACTTGGCTCTCTACTTAGTACCGAAGATGGAAAATGCAGAGAGCCAAGTAGGTATTGTGTATGTAAATCACATTAAACTTATATTTTATCAGGCAAAACAAACATATATTAGATACAGTGATACGTATACATGTACCTACCTACTAGAGATTTCTTTAATACTTCTTCCACAGGTGGACAAAAATTTAAGTAAGGAGAAAATCAATAGCACCTTATTTCATAATAATTTAGGTATAAGAAATTTCACTTATCTAAGTATTTATTTTATAAGCGTAAGGAAAGAAAGTTATTGATATCACAAACCTGAAATTAATGTTTTGAGATTCTTAAAAAACGTTTACTCAACTCCACATCATCATCATCATCATCAACAGCCTATAATAGTCAACTGCTGGACAATAATAATAAAATACTCAACTCCACAATAAGTAACTAGTAACTTGATAATTTCCAGAGCTTCTCCCTCCCTAACCAAAGCGAACTCAGCGACGATCAGATGGCTGCCCCCGAACCTGTGGTGGTTCGCCTGACGATGGAACGCACCACGCAGACCGAGACGCGCGTGCCGAGGTGGCGGCAACTGCTGTACTGCCTCGCTGGCGACGACCGCTACCGCCGCAAGAGGCAGGTCGATGCTGGTACGTTATAGTACAGTCGGGTACTGGCCGATGTTACGGGTCGCAATATGCCATTTGCTGCGAGCATGATACGTTACGCTTTCTGCCTAAACCGTCTCAATTGCTCATTGCTAGCACCTTTCCTACTGCTAACTCGCTGTGTGACACGTTGCTTAGGCCCAGTTAAACCAGTTGGAAGGATCCTCAAAACGCTGGCTGCATTGCCAAAATAATGATAGTAATTTTATTTCTTATTTTATTTATTATGATATTAAGTGTTAATAGCGACGTATTGAAATTGTTTATTTGTTCAAAACACAGTTACTCTAAAAGCTAAACAGATGTTAGGACATTATTTATAGTATTTTAATATACTTGTGCCAGGAGATGTTTGACCCGAGAGCTCATAATTATCCGGCGCAGCGCATCAGCACTACCAGCGAAGCAATGCAGCCAGGTTCTTGGAAACGCTTCCGACTGATTTTGATATGGTTCAGTTAAGCTACCTGTAGATTGCTTGCAAAAGTCTGCATTTAGCACAATTGTTTGAATTGTAAATTCTGATTTAGTTATAAAATTGTAATTTTGTTTGATATTAAGTGTTAATTTATCTCTTAAACTTATTTATTTGTCATAGACATCTTCTACGCCTTTTCTCATGTAAGAAAACAATTGACAAATCTTCTTTTACAGGCAGACACGGTCACATCAACAGCGTCTCTCACATCGACAAAGCAGCCCGCGTGATGTTCCCAGCTTCCTTCGCACTACTCAATCTGTTCTATTGGTTGATCTACGCTTTCTCCAACGCTGACTTCGCATGGAGCGACAACCCTATCAATACTCTGTCTCATTAATTTCATCATTGCACCAAGAAATAAATAATGTCGGACAATTCACGCAGCATCATCGAGCCCCAAGCTAAGCAGAGCTTGTTTTATGGTTGCTAGATGACTGATATACATAATACAATATTATTACAATATTTTTTATTATACATAGAAAAAGATAACATATAAATCCATTATAAGTCTCTACACCTCTAAATGCAATGGGGATTACCGTAATTACCACTTCTAACACATCCCTTCTATCACTTGCATTGCCCACCACGCAATTGAATGTGTCTACTAGCTGCTGCACTCCTAGGAAGGTCGAGCCAGTAGGCTGGGCACTGAAAGTTTTAACTTTGATGTTATATATTAGACTAGCGGACCGCCCCGGCTTCGCACAGGTATTTAACAAAAAAATAATTTTTCATACGGAACCCTAACTTTTTTGAAAATATTCTATAGCCTATTTTCATCACGGAAAATTTTGGATTCTAATGGTAGATGAGTTTTTCAAATCGGTCCAGTATTTTCGGAGCCTATTCAGTTCAAACATACAAACAATCAAATCTTTCCTCTTTATAATATTAGTATAGAAAACGTAGCAATAAGCACTAGATTGTAAATTACTTAAACATGTGGTTACCGCCTTACCCCTTATTCCAATAGTCTGCTAACTTAAGCATTTTGCTATTTTCCATGTCTTCTTTCATTGATATAAGTCAATAGCAACTGTTTTAAGTTACCAGATCATTATGAATAAGTGGGTTATTGTTTTGCACACATTATTGTTGTAGTAGGAACCTACCGAAAAGCATTAAGAGGTACCTTTTAGAAAAGCAGGTTCTATTTATAAGACTTGCTTTTAGAAGTTAAATTAGGACGATGTTGTACTACAAAATTATTTAGGTACTGTGGTACTGTGTATCGATTTCTAGTAAATTATCCGCTTGGCCTAATTAAGTATTATGACTCAAAAACTAGTCCGTTATTCTGGGTGTTTTCTCGTGGTCCCATTATTTTGTCCCATTGAATTTTTTTTCTGAATTTTTAGACAAAACTACTAGGACTTATTCACTGTTGCAGTTCCAAACCTTACAAAGATAATACGACAACAAGACGTGGAATCGGACAAAACGGTAATCCTTATACCATATTTTGCATAGAAAAGTCACGTTTTGGCAAGGAATTTCCTATGTCATAGAGAATAAAGGCCCAATAGTGTCAAGTTGTAGGAAATTAAATAAACAAATGATTTGAAGACCATTGGTTGTTTTATTCATTTTCTGTTACAATATAATGCAATAAAACAATAAATTTCTTTATTATATAGGGAAAATTATAAATTGATTAGATGGAATTCAAGAATTTGGACAGTCTATAGGTTTATATGATACAAGGAGATCTAAATGCGACAACACATATAAAACACAACACTGATTGCAGAATTAAATTATTGAGCCGGCGATACACGCCCACTTTTTTATATTACCGGATGAAATTGTCTATGGAGGTTATTGGACTATACGAACGAAAGGGGTTCGAAGATTTTGGTTCGAAGTCTGGGTTAGTGCCCCGCCGCCATTTTGTTTTTTTTTTTTTTTTTGCGTGCCCATTTGAAATCAAATCAAAATGGCGGACGGTTGACTAAGCCAAAATTTTCGAACTCCTTTATGAGTTTACACACATATGTAACGAACACCTCCGGATAGTCGAATACGACCACGTCAAAAAGGACGTATATCACCGCCCATAGATTATAACAAAACAAGGGCCTACCTTAATGTTTCAAGAAAGTGCGTTAGTAACGCAAAGTAAAAGTGCGCAGGGCCTCAGAATGTTACCGTATTGCTCCTATCGCAGTTAGTCTTAAAGCGAACTCACATTTGTTATTCGAGTAAGTAATTCTGTAATAAATATTTTTAAACTTCGCGTACGTTAAAAAATATTTATAACAGAATTACCGATTATCTGAACACATAATTATTATACTATTTTAACAGTCATCCCGTGACCACAACAGTGTGTAAACCTGTTGAAACGTCGGGAAAAAAAAATAAGTAAAAAAAGGTAAATACACGCGATAAATACCCGTTAAAATAGTATTAATAATTATAATTATTTCACAAATTTATTCACATAATCTACGAACAAGATTGTGCTATTGTCCGAACGCGCGTTTCTATTACACTCCTGGACTTCTTATCATTAACATTACATGGGGGAAAAATAGCACATTAATAAAAAGTAAGGTACGATCAGAACACCTCACATAATTGATTGACTCATTAGAACTGCAATAGCTACTATTAAACCTACTCATGCCAGTTTCTGTAAAAAAATTGTGGTACTTTTAATAGTATCCCTCTTTTACGGCTTAGGTATTACAGAATACCTTGCACGCTGTTTGAGTTAATTCCAACATTATTCACATAAACTGATATATATATATATATAAAAAATTGATTTGCTTCTGCAACAGACCGTAGTAAGTAAATTGCATAAGTACAAACATATTTTCGCATAACCAAGACTTACACTGGCACAAGATTATTAATTTCTCCATATTTTCGCTACAATATACATTATTATAGCATATTCAAGGACAATTTAGCAGATTTATACATATCAATATTATTTTATCACAATTCCACGTTTGAAATACACCAGGGCCTTTATTCACTATTGCCAATCCCAACGCGTTTCACAGAAATGGCAAGACAGCGGCGTGGAATCGAACAAAAACGTATTTAGAATACATTGTGACGTCACACGGCTTGGGCAAGGAATCTCCTATTTCATAGAGAATAAAGGTCCAGTAGTGAAATTGAAAATGGCAAGAGAGCTTCACATTTACACCTGGATTGGTCCAACTTTCTGTAGTACATTATAATTTACATACATTCCTTTTAAATAGTCAATCCATTATAGATAGAAAATAGACATTAAAGGCATTATAGTTTTAAATACATAGTGGAATGTATAATTTAAGGCTTTTAGTCATAAGTTTTTTATCGTATCTTATTGAACCAATGTCGTACAATTATCTTTTTACACTGTTAATTTTTACTAAATATTGGTTTTATATAGGTAATGTTAATGTTTGACAAGAATTTGCGTTTACCTAAGACTCGACATAATTTAAATTACAAACAAAAAGTATTACACTATTTTTTATGCTTACGTCGTACTATTAAATGTAAACAATAAAAAGTCTTAATAATAAAACCAACGATATTTAAAAATCACGATAAAAACAAAGGATAATGGTAACATTCAATAATTCGGCTGCAAACTCATTCTAATTACCTACCATCGGCAAATATTCTTCCTTATACTATCTAATTCTTTGTTAATGGCTCAAATTCGTGACAATAAACCCAAATAAAAGACACGATAGACCGCCGAAAATACCTCATTTGCACCGAATCCTAACCAACACATCACAGGCTAACTTTCTATCCCAATCCATATTATAACAATTCTTTCTCACGGTTTAAATCGACACAACTCGATAACCTGTGGTTCTGTACATCAATGTTTCCGAACAGTAAAGACCGTCGCGATTTTAGAACATTCCGTGGTGTAACTTTAATAACCTACACTTTCAGTCAAGTTATTATTTCATGACATGGTAAAATAGTGTTAAAATATATGATAAATAAAATAAATACACAAAATGATAAAATAGTGTTAAAATCATTATTTGATTGGTGTTTTAGGAAGTACGGAAGGGCTCTGTATCAAAAGTCAAGTATAAAATTCACAAAAGAGACAAACAATCACATAAATAAGCGACTTATAGAAATATTTTCAAATAAATCTAAAACCTAATATATTAGTACCATATATATTAGGTCCTTACATATGAAATTGGCGTTTTTCGTACTGGCCACTTTAATCACAAATTTCTCCTCTTTGGAAGCGGATCCATCGCAAACCACGTCCGAGTTAGCTGCAGGCTGCGGTGTTAGTGATAAAACTGTTTTAATTCACTTGAAGCAAATTGGGAAGATTAAAAAGCTTGAAAGGTGGGTACCTAACGAATTGACTGAAGCAAACCGGCAAACGCGCGTCGACTGCTGCGTTACATTACTAAATCGGCACAATAATGAAGGTATTTTAAACCGAATCATTACCTGTGATGAAAAATGGGTTCTTTACGATAATCGGAAGCGCTCAGCGCAATGGTTGGATCCTGGCCAGCCAGCCAAATCCTGCCCCAAGCGAAAATTAACCCCAAAAAAGTTACTTGTAAGCGTTTGGTGGACTAGTGCCGGTATTGTTCATTACAGTTTTCTCAAATCTGGCCAGACTATTACGGCTGATGTCTATTGTCAGCAATTGCAAACCATGATGGAAAAGCTAGCGGCTAAACAACCTAGGCTGGTCAATCGCTCCACGCCACTGCTGCTTCACGACAACGCTAGACCACACACTGCGCAACAGACGGCTACTAAATTAGAAGAGCTTCAATTGGAAAGTCTAAGACATCCTCCGTACTCCCCGGACCTTGCTCCAACAGATTACCATTTTTTTCGAAATTTGGATAACTTCTTGCAAGGGAAAAAATTCAACTCCGATGGGGCAGTCCAAATCGCCTTCAAAGATTTTATTGATTCCCGTCCGACTGGTTTTTTTAGTAAAGGGATCAATGAACTACCTATAAGATGGCAAAAGTGCATAGAAAATAATGGTTCATACTTTGATTAATTAAATATATTATATTAAAAAATATTCGACTTTTTGTTCCTCCCATACAAAACGCCAATTTCATATGTAAGGACCTAATATATAGACCAGAAAATCTTCATAAATACAAAACTACTTATACACTACGGCATACCGGTCATCAAATACAACCTCAGTTATTTACAAATATAAAATTTTGTATAGAAAAAGGTAAACTCTGCAATAAGCCCTATAGAAGTGGCGATGATCCAATTTTATAATATTTAATCTATTTCTTATATTATTACTACAAAGAATTAGCTACCGGTAGTTACGATACTTCGTTATTTAAAGTCAAAAAAATATCAAAAACTGGACCATTTCCAAAAAAATATCAAGACTAGAACACTGGTCACAGATGTTTAAATATTAGGCAAGGAGATTAAGTCAAGGGTAATATTCTAACAACTATATAAGTTTAGTTAGCTAGTGTATAATATTCACTCGCGCGCTTTCCAACACACAGAAAGCCTAATGAGCTTAAAACTCGAGAGTATTTCTTTACATAATAACCTATTCTTCATTTTAACTACCTACGTATAATAAATAGGTTTTCTTTTTCATATTACATCAATATAATTAAATCACAGATTCTACTTTTTGTTTAAAAATATGCACTATGTATCTACCGCTTTTTTCCCTATGACAAGATATACGTTCATATCATCTTTGCCCTTTACGTAGACGCTTCCTCGCGGCTCAAAGTCATAGCGCTCTGAGAGTATCGGTAGACAAGCCTCGCCTACCTGAATCCTCTTCGGCACGCCCGTAGAGTCCATCCTAGAAGCTATATTCACCGCATCACCCCATATATCGTAATAAAGCTTCGACGTACCTATCACACCGGCCGTTACATCGCCGAAATTATAGCCTATCCTGAGTATAAAGTCAAACTCCAGCAAATCCTGGTTGAAGTTGTCCACAACCTTCTGCATTTCAAGCGCGAAATCCATCAGTTGGTACAGGTGATCGTTCGTCCCGCGAGACGCGTGCCGTAAGTCAGAGTTTAGACCGCTGGCCGCCATGAAAGTACTACCTATAGTTTTAATTTTCTCTACGTGCTGAAAGGTCGGCCTTTCTAACAACTCGTCAAAGTCTGCTATAAGCTCGTTGAGAACCCTCAAGTACTCTTTCCCTTTCAAATAAGATTCGTCGTACATTTCGTTAAAGTTCACGATGCTGGCGAATATAATACCGGCGTTCTTATGGTTCTCTGAATATTTGGCGGTATTTTTGAGCTGATCGGCGACGTGCCGAGGAATTATATTATGCAGGAGCCAATCGGCTTGGTTCCTCATATTCTGCACCTTTTGCTTATCTCGATTCGCGACAACGTTACTGTAAAAACTCAACCGGTAACTGATCTCAAACTCTCGGTTCAAAAACCAGACTAATATAAGTAGCAGCGCTACATCTAAGTACAATTCAATCAAATGCATCTCATTCTGCATACTGGTTCCGGCATTCTCGGTGCGGTTACCCGCCCAATCGGTATAATTCACTAAACTAACAAAATCCGACACGTTGTGAGCAATAGTTTGCGGTATCAACTTTATAATATTCGAGTCTAGAAGTTGAGTATTCGCCTCGTGACAGCCTAGCACGGCAAAAAATAGGAACAAACACGCGTAGAGCGTCATCAGAGTATTCTTCACGAGCCAGTTCATCTGAGTAAAGTTGCAGAAATGTACGATGCTCGTGCAAAGGAGGTAAACGTAGAACGACTGGTCGCCTCTCAGGATGGTCATCGTGGTGGTGTCGCAAGAGAAGTTTATCAGGACGGCGAGAATCGGCAGACTGATCAGCAAGCCACCGACGACGTGCCAAGGGATCCAATTCGTGAGTTTCCTGTACACACCGATAGAGCGCCTCAAATGTGCCGCGACCATTATCGGATCGTGTTTCGTTTTCCATTTCAGATAATGTCTATAAACACACAGTACTATCGCTGCGATTTCCATAAAGCTAAACAGCGCGAACCATCCAATAGAGTGGTACCAGTCGTCGTAGAGTATAAATATAGAAACTGTAACAGCGAGGAATATGATAGCCGAGACAAGTATATCTAACGCGGTGTTGAATCTGGAGGTGGTGAGAGTAGGGGGAAAGTCTTCGCAGTCGTCGCTCCTGTGCGCTTTATCCCGGTAATGCTGCTCCATTTCAGCTGATCTGAAGAACAGTGTGAACCTATTGAGCGGTGGCTGAACAAAGTAGTTGATACCGGAGCGCGCATTGTCTTGCACGCAGCGGATCAACTGGAGGTCAGACTGCTTACGGAGTTTTTGTAAGGACTGTACTTGCTGATCGTTCAGCGGCGGCGGCAGGCGACTGCGGGAGTTTATCTCGTTGATGGAAGATTGACTCGAGGTGTAGTAGCCTGACACGCGATGCCCCATGATGTCGTTCTGAGACGTCGCTATGTGATTCAGAACGAATATCTGCAATAAAACAACACTCCGGTCTTTATTACGGTTGTGGAGGTTACCATGCGTTTAGATATGATGGCGGACTTTTACGATGTAATCATCCGAAAATAACTTTTCATCTTGAGTGCGAGAGTTTAGAATTGCTTGCAGCGGAGCTTCGTCGTTACGATCTGTATTGTTTATGGCCGCCGCACATAAAGAATCTTGTGTTTACAAAGTGTTATTAAAAGCATGTTCATGGTCAATTTCCATTTAAAAATCCTGAGGCTAACCTAAACTTTCTTGTGTACGTAAAATATGATAACAAATTTTCAGGAATCGACCTCTTTACGTACACATGCTCATTAAGGTGTCTGGTAAATGTAAATAAACATTCTGTCGTTTATGGATAAGCTTTCCATAAACGCACGATTCACACTGGCTAGCTAGAGGGACGTAGCTTTGAATATTGTACTTTCAATATTGTTTTTATCCAACCTCAGGATGTTTATTCGGCTGCATGTATTCTAGTTTGTATTCTAGTTCGTCGAATCCATCGTCAATAGTAGATGTCGATTTGGATATTTCTTTTGCAATGATGATCCCTAAATTTTACCATAAAATTGTTATTTCAGAGGGATTATTTTTTATCCCTGAAAACTTTGAAAGAGTACCTAATTATTAAGAAAATTTGATATCGGATTTAAATTTTTACAAAACAGTCAAAATCTACAATTTTTCTAATAGCAATTGGGTACCTTCAGCTACGAAAGAGTCGCCGTTACTTTTATGACTTGTATCTACATATTCTAGCACTTCAATGTTGGTGTGAGCTTTTGTTATGGGTACTAAATGACTATACTTTAATACAATATATTACACAGATAGATATTTTTTATTATACATAGAAAACAACCAGAACACCCTGAACAAATATCTGCAGATCATACAAATATTTCCTGCGTCGCAGGCGGACTTTCGCCCACCGTGCCACAGAGGTCTAACACTGACCTGTTGCTGAATGCTTGACCGTCGACTAGTGCTCCTAATGCCAGAGTCCTTGCGACTGTTGACCGACGGACACAGGCTGATGACGTCATCCTGAGGGCGTAGCGTCTGTGGCGGTATCGGCAGGTTGAGGCGGCGGTCCCTCGACTCCTTGCGAATCAGCTCGCCTTGGGTTGCCAGGGTTGAGCTGCGAGCGCGGCAAACTGGCACCTGTAATTACGTACAATAAAGAATAATTAAATAAATAATGACGGAAAAATAAATATAAATAGATAATTATAAAGCACTAACGTACAGAAGAAGCACTCCGCTGAATCCTTCAATTAAAAAGCTACTCTGCCACCTTATAATACAATGCAGTTCAGCTCGCACTGCGCTGTTAACCCACCCATAAATTTGCTGTCCTTTTCTAACATAAGCAACTTATTCATCAGTGGGGCCTCCTGACATATAAAAAGCTAGGGTTGTCGAAATGCGATTTGTATTTCGATGAGTTCAGTGTGTCGAATACGAGTCGAAACGATAGAACAGAGGCCTATAAAAAAAGCTCAAAGCTTCGAAGCCACGTTTAGCGAAATTAAGCGAAAAACTGTGACAAGTGGAGGTTTTTTCTAGTTGTTTTTTCTATATTTTTCTGGAAATGCCAATTTCAAAACACAAACTTCAACAATACATTGAAATGCAGGGACAGATAAGTTTTAAAAAACAATTAGTCTTTTGAACTTCTGCGCTTTGCTCAGATGGTAGCAGTGTTATAAATTATTTTCTGTGCAATTCTTTTGCAATATAAGTATTTATTTTCAAAAATATCATATATTCAATATACAAAAATGTATAAAAATACCACACACGGGGATCGTACTAATGGTGGAATAGATAATAAAGACATCATATCTTCATACATTACTTACATTATTGAAGTTGAAGAAATAAATTAAAATAATTTATGCTTTCTATGACAAAGTGATGTAAATTTATAAATTCTACCGAAGACAATAAACCCCGTATGGTGTTCATTGTCTTCGGTAGAACACTGTTCATGCTAGGATAATGAACTGGAAAAATAATGTAGATCTTATATATAAATATAATGTATAAATAGTGTGTTCACTTATAATACACTCGAGAGCAATGAATCCGGGTCACTCAAAGAATCCAAAAAATCTCGGAAAGTAAGAATGCTAGGTTAATGCAATAAATTGTATTTAATATACAATTTAATACTCCTTAAATGAACGTTAAAAAAATATGAGTCACCATACATTTTATTTACACAAAATTACATAAAGAAAAAAAACTGCTGATCTCTCCTTAAAACAAAAATAGGAAACATGAAATTTTTGAACTTTATGACGATTTTCTTGAATTTCAATACTTCGTATTACCTCCTCGTGCTTCCATTACTGCGTTTACGCGGTTTGGCATGCTGTACACCAAGTTCCTTATACGATTTTGGGGAATATTCTCCCATTCCTCTGTGAGAGCAATTTTGAGCTCAGGAAGCGTGATTGGGGGAGGGTTTCGTTGTTTTACGCATCTCCCTAGCTCGTCCCAAGCATGCTCGATCGGGTTGATATCCGGGCTGCGCGCTGGCCACTCCATACAAGTAATGTTCATCTCTTGAAGGTAGTCATTCACAATCCTACCTGTATGAGGTCGGGCATTGTCATGCATAAATATAGCATCCTCACCCAAATTGACCATAAATGGACCAACGTGTTCGTTGAGGATTTCTTCCACATATCTTACGCTAGTTAAAGAGCCGTTTTCTATGATCACCAGCTCTGTGCGACTTTCAGAGGAAATTCCGGCACACATTAAGTACAGACCCACCACCGTAGGCTACTTTTTCTTCGATGCATGCTTGCTTGAATCTTTCCCCTGGTCTTCTATACACTCTGTGTCTTCCATCGTGCTTGTAGAGCATAAATTTTGATTCGTCGGAGAACATAACTTTCGACCAATCTTCAATACTCCAATTTACGTGGTTCTGGGCATATCTTAGTCTTGAAATACGATGGCCACGCTCCAGTTTAGGGCCGTTTGCAGGTCTAAGGGGTTTTAAGTTAGATTCAGCAAGCCGACGTCTTACTGTCCATGCACTTGGGTTACTTCCTCCGAGGCGTCGAAACTGATTTGTGAGTTCAGTTCCTGTGATAAAGCAATTTCGAAGCATGGTGTTCACCAAGTATCGGTCTTCTCGTGCTGTGGTACACCTAGTTCTGCCCGTTCCTGGTCTGCGTAGGTTAGAACCAGTTTCTTCGTAACGTCGGAGAACTCTTTGTACTGTTGACAGCGACACACCGACAGTCCTGGCTGTATCGCGCTGACTCCGACCGGTTTCCACCAATGTAAGTATTCTGGTGCATTCTTCAAGTGTAAGCGACATGATTTCAGCTTGAATAATGAATATTGAGCACTATCAACCTGGTTTATGTACCAACATAAATGACAGATTACAAACAAAAGCAAAAACAAATCCTGTAATTTCGTAGTTCCATCTTCGACAGTGTTCCCTTTTCAAATTTGATTTTTTTATGATATAACTTTACAATAACTAAGAAGTTTTAATACTTTCATTTAAGGGGTATTAAATTGTCTATTAAATACAATTTATTGCATTAACCTAGCATTCTTACTTTCCGAGATTTTTTGGATTCTTTGAGTGACCCGGATTCATTGCTCTCGAGTGTATCTTGCTTTTCTCTGTAAATTTATGCGCAGCTAGCAAAACCCTTCTCCCACATGAATTATTCCCAATCAAGTATCTTGTTCATAGACAATAAGTCAATAACAAAAAATTACTTACGTCAATAGTATTTTGTCGGCCGTACTGTGATCTATAGCTGCTACTTCTTGCAAATGGCGACATATTGCTTCTCGACTGGCTCAAGTAGGATCGTATATCTATAATCTCCTTCTCAAACGAAGCCACCTCCTGGCTTATAGGGACATTTAGCTTACTACTACTCTGCATTGGTTTCGAGCTCTTATCTTGAGATTCTATTACGATGGGCACCTGATGATACCCGTTGTTTAAGTTACTTTCTCCTCTCTCGATGAAGTGTAGAGTTTTATCGCTCAAATCTCTTTTCTTCATCTCATGCAGCGGAGTGTCGGAGTGTTTACGTAGAAATCTAGGCACTTTCCAGTTTTTCAGTTTGTTCGTATACTTTCCGTAGCTGCCTGAAAGGTTGCAAACAAATAAAATTGTTTGACTGACGTTGTTGTGTTTATTGGCTATAAGATTTTTTTGTAACTTAGCAGTTTTTTCCTACATCAGGTTAGTCAAAGGTTATAATCTATACAATAAATTTCTATAAATCACTACATAGTATAAAACAAGGTCGCTTCCCTCTGTTTGTATGTCCCTACGTATGCTTAGATATTATTAAGTTTTGATGCGATTCTATTTAAAAGATAGAGTGATTCAAGAGGTAGTATAACATGCACTCTTGCGAGGCCGGGGTGGGACGCTAGTATAACATATTCTGATACTTCGTTGTGCGAACGTATTAGAAGAAAATTATTGTACAAATAGTTTTACACTCCTGACTAAGGTTATATATTAACTTATAAGCATTTGTGTCGACGCAAGTAGTTACAGCTGTAATAATTTGACATAGTGTGATTCTACCTTTATGATCACGTCACGTGGTACTTACTAGGTTCACTATACTTCCATCTAATCACACACGTGTAAGAATGTTTTATTTTCCAAATACATGTCTCACACGGTCAAAATAGCTTTTCGTAAAGCGATTTTAAACGATGTAGGATTATATCGAATGCATTTACATAAAGTATACATCATCATCATCATCAGCCTATGTTAGTCCACTGTTGGACATAGGCCTCCCCTAATGAGCGCCATAGCGCCCTGTCTTCGGCTTGTCGCATCCAGCATCTGCCAGCAGTCTTTCGCAGATCGTCATCCCACCTGGCCGGAGGGCGTCCTACACTACGTTTACCAAGTCGCGGTCTCCACTCAAGAACACGTTTACCCCAGCGGTTATCGGTTCTTCGCGATATATGGCCGGCCCACTGCCACTTCAGTTTGCTAATTCTCTGAGCTATGTCGATGACTTTAGTTCTCTGTCGGATCAATTCGTTACGAATCCTATCCTTCAGAGAAACTCCGAGCATAGCTCTTTCCATAGCTCGCTGAGCGACTTTGAACTGGTGGACCAACCCTATCGTGAGTGTCCACGTCTCAGCTCCGTAGGTCATGACTGGTAGGACGCACTGATTAAAAACTTTCGTTTTTAAACATTGCGGTATGGATGACGAGAAGACTCGACGTAGTTTTCCGAACGCTGCCCAGCCTAGCTGGATCCTCCTCTTGGCTTCCTTCTCGAAATTGTTTTTACCCAACTGCAAAATCTGCCCGAGGTAAGTGTACTCAGAAACAATTTCGAGAAGGTGGCCATGTACGATCACCGGTCTTGGATCAATGTGGCCATTGATCATGATTTTGGTTTTATCCAAATTCATGCCAAGACCGATACATCGGGAGGCTGAAGCTAGACTGTCCAGCATCCGGTTCAGCTCCTCTAGCGACTCCGCCATTAAGACTATGTCATCAGCGAATCGCAGGTGTGAGATGTACTCGCCGTTTATGTTGATGCCCTTGTCTTTCCAGTCCAGCGTCTTAAACATATCTTCCAACGCGCTCGTGAACAGTTTCGGGGATATGACATCCCCCTGCCTCACTCCTCTGCGCAGTTGGATCGGTTTAGTCTGCTGGTCCTGTACTCGGACACTCATCGTAGCGGCTTCGTAAAGACATCTCAGCACCTCGATATAACGATAGTCTACTTGGCATCGCTGTAAGGATTGTAGAACAGCCCAGGTTTCAACGGAGTCAAAGGCCTTCTCATAGTCCACAAAGGCCAGACACAGGGGCTGATTATACTCTTCGGACTTCTGTATAATCTGCCTCACTGTGTGAATGTGGTCTATGGTACCATATCCTCCGCGAAACCCAGCCTGCTCCGGTGGCTGAAACTCGTCGAGTCTCCTAGCGAGACGGTTCGATATAACTCGTGAGAATAGCTTATAGACGTGACTTAGGAGCGAGATGGGTCTATAATTTTTAAGGAGGGTTTTATCTCCCTTCTTAAAAAAGAGCACCACCAAACTCCCACTCCACGCCTTTGGAGTTCTCCCACTGTGAAGGACGGCGTTGAAGAGGCTCTGTAACTCCTGTATAACAGGGTATCCTCCAGCTTTTAAAAGCTCTGATGTTATTCCGTCCTCACCGGGGGCTTTTCCATTTTTAAGCTGCCTCAGAGCTAACACAATCTCGTCTTGACTGATGTCTGGCAGTTCGTCGGTATAGTGGCGTATCAAGGTGGCTCTAGAATCGTGGCCGTCTCGTTGGGAACGGGGAGCATGAGCAGCGTATAAACGGCCATAAAAGTCCTCTATCTCGGCCGATATCTCCGGCTTCGACAATACGGTCCTTCCGTCGTGCGTTGTAAGCTTCGACAGGTGGCTCCTGCCAAGCTGCTGAGTGAATACTTTGGACCCTCGGTTTCGCTCTATCGCCTCTTCAATGAGGCGTGTATTGGAGCTCCGAAGGTCGCGCCGTACCATCTTCGCAATTCGCTTGTTCAGGTCTGACCTTTCTGACGAAGTCGCTTGGGTGGTTTCCCGTCTTTTTGTCATCAGCCCAAGAGTCTCATCCGAGAGTTTGGACTTCTTACCAGTACGCTGCTTTTTGCAAAACTTGATGCCCTCGTCCCTCAAAGTTTCGACCAGATTGTGTAGGGTCTCGTCAGCGTCATCAGTGGGTTCCAAGGCAGCGAATCTATTCTCGAGAAGCTGCTGAAACTTCTCGGTGCCCGCCAGGATTCTTATTGGGTTCGGTCGGAGCGTGGACTTCATCAGACGGTTTCTTTCAAGCTTCAAATTTATATTCAGAGAGCCTCGAAGGAGTCGGTGATCAGATCCGGTATTGAACCTGTTGATCACTGAGACATCTCTGAATATATGCTTGCTATCCGTCATGATGAAGTCGATCTCATTTTTAGTCACAGAATCGGGACTCCGCCATGTCCACTTCCTTTGGGGCTGTTTCTTAAAGAAAGAGTTCATTAAGAACAGCCCCTCCTTCTCAAGGAAGTTGACAAGCATTTGTCCCCTGTGATTTCGAACACCAAAACCATGCGGGCCTATTCGGGATTCGTTGCCATTTTGGGTTCCCACCTTGCCGTTAAAGTCCCCCATAACAACGTTGAAGTGAGCCTTGGTGGTGTGATGTAAGGCTTTGGATATGTCTTCGTACATATCCTCCACTTCATCATCCGAGTGTGCCGAGGTCGGTGCGTAAACCTGAATGACCTTCAAGCTGTAGCGCTTAGACAGCCGAAGGATCAGGTACGCTACCCTGGTCGACACACTGGAGATTTCTTCAACGTTGTTAGAGAGGGCCTTATTGACGAGGAAACCTACGCCACCCTGGGATGTTTTATCACCCTCGCGAAAGTAGAGAAGATGGCCCGAGTCTAGGGTTACGGTGTCCTCCCCCTCTCTACGGACTTCACATAACCCTAGAACATGCCATTTAATGTTCTCTAACTCCACTTCCAACTGCGCTAGATGGTGATCAAGCCTCAGAGTGCGTCCGTTAAACGTTGCCAGGGTCAGTTTGTGTGGTGGATGGTAGCCTGGGGTAGCCCGGAGATTCTTCGCACCCCCTGCCCCGCCGTTACCATGGCCGCTACCATGGCCAGGAATAGCGAGGCGGCCGGGAACTGGGGGCCATTTTATGGCTGGTTTTATCATAAGGGGGATATTGCCCATAATCCCCACGCTGGGCATGCGGGTTGGGGATCGCAGTCCAGTGAGATTGTTCTGCAGAGGGCGCTGCTGCCCGCCCCCCGGTGTGTGTTTCCCTTAGTCGCCTCTTACGACACCCACGGGAAGAGTTGGGGTGGTGAAATTCTACGCCGGCACCACACGGCATAAAGTATACATAGCAACTTTATGTGATAAAGATTTATTTAACATCAAAATTGCTAGTTCGAGATCTTGACCATATGTATTTTAACGAAGTCTGTTTGCCTGACCTATTAGACAACTCTAGCGAATGTGTTAAACAAACATCGTGTCCGAACTGTAATGTTTTTTTTGTTTTTTAATAATACTATTTCACACAACGTCATCTAGTCTCAAAGTACGTCTACGTAGAACTTGAGGGAATGAGATATGCAAACATAGATAGATTGAAGATTCTTGAATAAGAATAATTAAAAACGAAATTAGAATAAGTATTTAGGTACAATTGAAACAATTGAGCTAACTACAGACTTATTACACGTAGCTCAACTGATTAATATCAATACCAGTCGGAAGCGACCCCAAGACGCTGGCTGCATTGCCTCGCTGTAATGCAATGCTGAATCTCACCAGCGGCAAAGGCCAAAAAGATGTATATAGGTAAATACGTAGCATAAGTGGTATATAAGTGGTTTTGTACAGTAATTTGTACCAATCTTCCAAGACCAAAGTAAAACGACGTAGCTCCGACCTAAGATGCACGATGTCATAGCTTTAAGGCGAGGTATTCCTGCAGCTGTAGGCATTTTGTCCTGTCTAAAGTTGCGCGCGAAATACTTAGCGCAGATGCAGCGCCAACGACATAGTATAGAAATAAGCAGTAGCATAATATTATTTCACTTTAGAAACGCTGTTGCTATGATCAAACTTTGTTAATAGTTTTCAGTTAGAGTTTCGTAAATAAATGAAGTTGTTACAACTTCATCTCTATTTATGTTTCTTAATATAGATAATGAATTAATAATAAAGTAATTGATCCCAAGATAACCAACCAAACCAAGAACGCTGAAAAACGTCTGGACCAGACCAACAAAAGGCATAGTTAATTTCCGAACTTCGTTTTTTAAGTACCTACAAAATTTGAAATAAATACTCAAATAAAGAAGACAAAGAAGCAAATAGAGAACATTCGCTTCTATGATTTAAAATTTTGTTTGAAATAAATACAAATAATAAAGGGTATCAAATAAAACAATTATAATAAAATATTATTATTTTCTCAAAATTCTCCAATATTCAATTCTAGCGTGCTTGTACCCGGTTAGTGGCTCAGGAGATGATAAGGCTATGGACATCAGATAATTATTTTTTCCATTTGTGGTAAGGCTAGGAAGTCTATAATTTACATTTTCATCTTGAAATCACAACGATATTCGGATCGATGGGTTCGAACCTACAATTCTTTTTTCGACCTTTTTCAACGTATTTTACTTAGTATGAAACTTAGGCGATTTTCAAAACCTGTTTTGAATTGTCGAATTCCATACCTTTGATTTGAATTGCTCTCAATGAAAAAGTATCATTGTATGAAAATTTGTTTTATGACCATATTTCAAAAAGTTTAATTTTTACAGACTTCTCTATATTTTTTCTGTAAATTATAAATCTATATCTACAAACGCATAGTACATTTTACATCGATCACTCTGCAATCTTCGGAGATAGGGGGTTGGTGGGGGAATGGTTAATTTTTTGACCATTTATTACATTTCACATCGATCGCTCTGCAATCTTTGGAGATAAGGGGGGGAATGGTCATTTATTCGACCTTTTTCTAAATATTTCAAAAAGTATAAAATTCATCAAAATTTCAAAATCTGTTTTGGAATGTGCAAATTGAAACCTTTCATTTGATACCCCATTCGACTCTGTAGGGTCCCATTTCAATATTCAATTTCAAAATTTGTACCTACTGAAAATCTTTATTTTGATTTTTAATTTTTTCATTTTTGCCGACCAGAGCGAGGTCGGCGCATTCTGCAGTGTTCGGGGAATTTCGGGAGGCTCGGCCGTCCGAGAAAGCCCGAACACTGCATCGATATGCTCCACACTTCGGGCTGCGTTTATTCAATAACTATTCTTACTCTTTATCTGTTTATATCAATTAGGTACCTTAGTAGTTTAAGACACAAAAATTTTGTTTTATCACTCACGTAATAAAAATCGTAAAGTATGTAACCAGAGGAATGTAACATTCGAGTCAAATCCTCAAGGGCTTAACGAATGTTAATATTTAATAACTAGAATAAGTTTTTCAAGAATAAATAAAATAAAAAAATAAAATAAAAATTATTTTCATAATTCGCCGCCCCCACCGAATACATAATATGGTAACCGACTATTACTATAGAAGTGTTTTTATTTGAAATAATTGTTTCTGAGGTGCGATTACACCTTGTGAATTTTTTTCAGGCAAATCGTACGAGTAGTTCTTGAGATAGGCTTTTTGTAATGGGTTTTACTTTTTTATTAAACGAAAAATAAAAACAACTCTTTGATCCGAACAACATCGCAACAGGTTAATACTCACTCCTCGATATCTCGCTTTTTATTGTAAGATGTGATTGCGGTTTTATTCGGGAAAAAAAGATAAAACTTATTTTACGTAAAGTAGAAAACGCTCTTATTCATGTTTTAATTGCAGTTTTTTACTATATAATAATTTAAAAAATCTGAAAACAAGCAGCGGAGCCATAATAGAAAAAGAATATAGGTATAGCGCACGGTTTAATTATTGAATTTTTCATCTGGGTCCCTAACTATGGTCATTACGGAAAATTTAGCATTTTAATGATAAAAAAAAAATTCAAATCGGTCCAGTAGTTTCGGAACAATTCAAACAAACAAACAATCAAATCTTTCCTCTTTATAATATTAGTATAGATAAAAGAAACCTATTAACATGTAATAAAATTATAGATTAAAAACTAGAGGTTAGCAGCTCGGGGGGAGTGCCTTGCCTTAGGCGGCCTTATCGCATTGGAGTTTTTACTTTTCATAACCTAAAACGTCTTTGATTTGATGGTAATCGATATCCATGTGTAAAATCTGCGATAGTAAACTTTCAGCCATCTTGGATTTGAAAATGGACATCTTTTTCGTAATCTACGTGTTTGATTTAGTCGAAAACGATACCCATATAAGTGGGTGTTAGGTCACACAGCACAGCTCGCTTCGCTCGCCGTGCTGTTCCTCTTTGTCGCATTGCAGCTCGCTTCGCTCGCCGCAGTGCTTCACCCGCTTGCTGGGAGAGGGGGGTCGTGGGGGTCACAGCACGTCTCGCTTCGCTCGCCGTGCTATTCTCCTTAGTCGCATTGCAGCTGGCTTCGCTCGCCGCAATGCTCCACCCGAAAAAAAAGGTCAAAATTTGGCCAATTTTCGGTTTTTTATAAAAAAAGAGGGTCTGGGGGGTCATAGGGTTCAAACTTTTTTTGGAGTTCAAAATGATTTCTTCTCCTCTACATAACTGTGAAAAATTTTTTCTTCTAGGTCGATCCGTTTGGGAGATACAAAAAGGGGGGGTGAAAATGTGGGTGGAGGGGGGGTGATTTTTTTTTTATTTTTCAATACTAGAAGAAACCTTCTATACGACTCCGCAATCCAAATTTTTCTATAACGACTATTTCCGGTAGCAACTTCAAAAGGGGGGGTCTGGGGGCAAAGGGAGGGGGGAATTTTTGCCTGCCTTTGAACTATTTGACCCCCTCTATACATCATCATCATCATCATCATCAGCCTATGTTAGTCCACTGTTGGACATAGGCCTCCCCTAATGAGCGCCATAGCGCCCTGTCTTCGGCTTGTCGCATCCAGCATCTGCCAGCAGTCTTTCGCAGATCGTCATCCCACCTGGTCGGAGGGCGTCCTACACTACGTTTACCGAGTCGCGGTCTCCACTCAAGAACACGTTTACCCCAGCGGTTATCGGTTCTTCGCGAAATATGGCCGGCCCACTGCCACTTCAGTTGGCTAATTCTCTGAGCTATGTCGATGACTTTAGTTCTCTGTCGGATGTATTCGTTACGAATCCTATCCTTCAGAGAAACTCCGAGCATAGCTCTTTCCATAGCGCGCTGAGCGACTTTGAACTGGTGGACCAACCCTATCGTGAGTGTCCACGTCTCAGCTCCGTAGGTCATGACTGGTAGGACGCACTGATTAAAAACTTTCGTTTTCAAACATTGCGGTATGGATGACGAGAAGACTCGACGTAGTTTTCCGAACGCTGCCCAGCCTAGCTGGATCCTCCTCTTGGCTTCCTTCTCGAAATTGTTTTTACCCAACTGCAAAATCTGCCCGAGGTAAGTGTACTCAGAAACAATTTCGAGAAGGTGGCCATGTACGATCACCGGTCTTGGATCAATGTGGGCATTGATCATGACTTTGGTTTTATCCAAATTCATGCCAAGACCGATACATCGGGAGGCTGAAGCTAGACTGTCCAGCATCCGGTTCAGCTCCTCTAGCGACTCCGCCATTAAGACTATGTCATCAGCGAATCGCAGGTGTGAGATGTAGTCGCCGTTTATGTTGATGCCCTTGTCTTTCCAGTCCAGCGTCTTAAACATATCTTCCAACGCGCTCGTGAACAGTTTCGGGGATATGACATCCCCCTGCCTCACTCCTCTGCGCAGTTGGATCGGTTTAGTCTGCTGGTCCTGTACTCGGACACTCATCGTAGCGGCTTCGTAGAGACATCTCAGCACCTCGATATAACGATAGTCTACTTGGCATCGCTGTAAGGATTGTAGAACAGCCCAGGTTTCAACGGAGTCAAAGGCCTTCTCATAGTCCACAAAAGCCAGACACAGGGGCTGATTATACTCTTCGGACTTCTGTATAATCTGCCTCACTGTGTGAATGTGGTCTATGGTACCATATCCTCCGCGAAACCCAGCCTGCTCCGGTGGCTGAAACTCATCGAGTCTCCTGGCGAGACGGTTCGATATAACTCGTGAGAAAAGCTTATAGACGTGACTTAGGAGCGAGATGGGTCTATAATTTTTAAGAAGGGTTTTATCTCCCTTCTTAAAAAAGAGCACCACCAAACTCCCACTCCACGCCTTTGGAGTTCTCCCACTGTGAAGGACGGCGTTGAAGAGGCTCTGTAACTCCTGTATAACAGGGTATCCTCCAGCTTTCAAAAGCTCTGACGTTATTCCGTCCTCACCGGGGGCTTTTCCATTTTTAAGCTGCCTCAGAGCTAACACGATCTCGTCTTGACTGATGTCTGGCAGTTCGTCGGTATAGTGACGTATCAAGGTGGCTCTAGAATCGTGGTCGTCTCGTTGGGAACGGGGAGCATGTGCAGCGTATAAACGGCCATAAAAGTCCTCTATCTCGGCCGATATCTCCGGCTTCGACAATACGGTCCTTCCGTCGTGCGTTGAAAGCTTCGTCAGGTGGCTCCTTCCAAGCTGCTGAGTGAATACTTTGGACCCTCGGTTTCGCTCTATCGCCTCTTCGATGAGGCGTGTATTGGAGCTCCGAAGGTCGCGTCGTACCATCTTCGCAATTCGCTTGTTCAGGTCTGACCTCTCTGACGAAGTCGCTTGGGTGGTTTCCCGTCTTTTTGTCATCAGCCCAAGAGTCTCATCCGAGAGTTTGGACTTCTTACCAGTACGCTGCTTTTTGCAAAACTTGATGCCCTCGTCCCTCAGCGTTTCAACCAGATTGTGTAGGGTCTCGTCAGCGTCATCAGTGGGTTCCAAGGCAGCGAATCTATCCCCGAGAAGCTGCTGAAACTTCTCGGTGCCCGCCATGATTTGGATTGGGTTCGGTCGGAGCGTGGACTTCATCAGACGGTTTCTTTCAAGCTTCAAATTTATATTCAGAGAGCCTCGAAGGAGTCGGTGATCAGATCCGGTATTGAACCTGTTGATCACTGAGACATCTCTGAATATATGCTTGCTATCCGTCATGATGAAGTCGATCTCATTTTTTGTCACAGAATCGGGACTCCGCCATGTCCACTTCCTTTGGGGCTGTTTCTTAAAGAAAGAGTTCATTAAGAACAGCCCCTCTTTCTCGAGGAAGTTGACGAGCATTTGTCCCCTGTGATTTCGAACACCAAAACCATGCGGGCCTATTCGGGATTCGTTGCCAGTCTGGGTTCCCACCTTGCCGTTAAAGTCCCCCATAACAACGTTGAAGTGAGCCTTGGTGGTGTGATGTAAGGCTTTGGATATGTCTTCGTACATATCCTCCACTTCATCATCCGAGTGTGTCGAGGTCGGTGCGTAAACCTGAATGACCTTCAAGCTGTAGCGCTTAGACAGCCGAAGGATCAGGTACGCTACCCTGGTCGACACACTGGAGATTTCTTCGACGTTGTTAGAGAGGGCCTTATTGACGAGGAAACCTACGCCACCCTGGGATGTTTTATCACCCTCACGAAAGTAGAGAAGATGGCCCGAGTCTAGGGTTACGGTGTCCTCCCCCTCTCTACGGACTTCACATAACCCTAGAACATGCCATTTAATGTTCTCTAACTCCACTTCCAACTGCGCTAGATGGTGATCAAGCCTCAGAGTGCGTCCGTTAAACGTTGCCAGGGTCAGTGTGTGTGGGGTGTGGTAGCCTAATGTAGCCCGGTGATTCCTAGCACCCCCTGCCCCGCCGTTACCGTGGCCGCTACCATGGCCAGGAATAGCGAGGCGGCCGGGAACTGGGGGCCATTTTGTGGCGGTTCTTGTCATTTGGGGGTATTGCCCATAATCCCCACGCTGGGCATGCGGGTTGGGGATCGCAGTTTAGTGGAGTAGTTCTGCAGAGGGCGCTGCTGCCCGCCCCCCGGTGTGTTTCCCTTAGTCGCCTCTTACGACACCCACGGGATGAGTTGGGGTGGTGAAATTCTTTATTATGCCGTCACCACACGGCAACACCCTCTATACAACCCCACAAAAAATAACATTCAGTATGGCTCTGTTTGGGAGCCCCCCTAAAGGGGGGGGGAGAAGGGGCAAATTTGGAAAAGTCGGAATTTTCCTTAGGTCCCCCCGATGCCCTCTATACGATTCCGTAAAAAAAACCATACCTATGATGAATACCTATGATGGTGGAGGGGGCTCCACCATCAAGGAGAACAATTATGTCAATGCTTTAGATATATAAAATGTTAATGTAGAATATTATTGGCTTAAATAAATCATTCCAGTAAGTAGATAATATATTTTTAAACTAGAACAATAACCTTTATTAATTTTCTGCCTTACATACCGATGATTTTATACTATGGCACTACGACCGTCACATATCATGTCAAAGGTTGAAGTAAAATTGAATCTAACGCCATTGTGTCAGAGACTAAAATTGCATAACAAATGAAACATTTACGTACTTCATAAATTAGCGGAAAAATTGACATAGGTCCGTCGTCTGTAAGCGCCAGAGCGCGACTGATCGTGTCTGCCAAGCCACCACGCTTGTGAATTTTGTAGTTATTTCAAAATAGTGATTTTGAAAATCATTTTATCAGGACAAACTCTGCGAATTTGTCTAGAAATAGTTACTGTCTTTAATTGAGTACAAAAAAAAACTTAAAATATCACATAGTTTAGTCATAATATTGAAAAAACATTTCAAAAAGGGGTAACTTCGAGATTTTTTTTTCCCGAGCGAAGTTTATAAAATCTTGTATCTGAATGCGAATTTGACTAGACTAAATCCTTAACTATTACATATCTTTTTTACAGAATTTTTAATCAGTATTCCTACATCTCAGATGGTTTTGAAAACCACAAAAGTGCGGCCTCTGTTGGCCTACCTGGCCTTAAGTTGGTTCAATATTAGTATAATTTTTGCTTATTATAAGTAGGAACACATCATCATCAGCCTTTATGTACCCACAGGATGGGTGTAACCTTCACTCATTATTGGTCAGATTAGGAGACAACGCGTTCGAAATTGAATTTCTGTAGAAATTCAAATATTCGAACGAATATAATATTCGAATGCAAGCCCTACTATGGACGTATACAGGCTGATGCTGATTTAACTCAGATAATACACAAATACCTACAAGCAAATATTTCAAACCCAATTAAAAAAAACGTTTATCACGAAACCGGAATACCTTTGCGTCTTTATTGGACCCACGCGTCTTCATAAATAACATACATAGATCATTCATAAGTCGTCATAACAATGCTAAATGGTCATTGTGAATATAACTCGTCAGAATGTCCGTAGCCAATAAAACTATAACACTTCATTGTACGATTTGTACGCTTATAGTCCCACATACACAGCTACTGTGATTTGTATACCTATTCAGAGCCAATACCTATGTGGCTATTAGAGCCACATAGGTATTGGCTCTGAGTAGGCTATATGTAGGTATACTCTTAGGAGTATACCTACGTATAGTGCCATAGTAGGTACCGCTACTGTACAAAACGCTGTACCTAGTGAGTTAAATTAAAAGATTGCACACGATTGCCATCTCACGAGCACTCATCTGTAAATAAACAAAACATCCAGCCGCTATTATTAGGTACACTCAGCGACATTAAAATCGATAAACGTGTACACAGTAGGTTGATGTAACCTTCTGCTGTTCCTTGAATATACAAGATGGGAATGTTGTTTTCAGTATGAGAGTACACACATAAATTTTACAAACGCAAATAGGACGTTTCCGGTTATTTTCACGATACCCTAAAATTTGTTTTATAGTGCAAACTAGCAACGCGCCCCGGCTACGCACGGATTCTATGCTGATATTAATAAATAAATAAATAATGCTGGACAATGATGTTATACATTATACAACTTCCTCTTAAATCTCTCTATCTATGGAAAAACCCGTATGAAAATCCGTTGCGTAGTTTTAAAGATCTAAGCATACATTGGGACATACAGACAGAAAGTGGCAAGCGACTTCGTTTTATGCTATGTAGTGATAATTAATATTGGTTTTGTGATAAGTTTTGTAGGTTTCATTGCTTTCTTGAATAAAGCAACAGACGCAGATTATAAACTTAAATACGAAAGCGAGGTTTGGTCATTGAAATCACGCGCATGTTTTGCTAAGACGAAACGTTAAAGATCACTATAAATCCCGTGTTTACAGTACCACCAAGTTATCTGTGCTCTCGACTGCGTTGTATGTATTCAGTAGTTTAAAGATTCAAGGACTATAGTTAGCCTAACTGTACGGGACGGAAATCTATGCTTACCGCTTCTTTTCAAGTTATTCAGAAATCAATATCAAAATGCTGAATTCAAGAACCTTCCAAATAAAATGGGAAAATCGCGATGATTTCACAATTGTTCGGAAGACCAAATTAGGGCTCCGTCCAGAACAGCTAATTATTTAGAACAACGAAGTTAGACAGATCTACTGACAGCTAAGCAATATCAAGTCATCAGAAGCTATACTAATACTATAAAGAAGTAAGGATTGATTATTTGTTTGGATTGAATAGGCTCCGAAACTTCTGGAGCGATATGCAAATATCTATCACCATTAGAATCCAACATTACCCCTGATGAACATAGGCTAGAATATTTTCTAAAAGTTACAGATGCAAGCTCCAATAACGCAACCCAGTGCGTATGTGTCACTTATAATGTATGATATGTTTTTAAATACCCGTGCGTAACCGGGGCGGACCGCTATTAACAGATAAGTTGGTGGCAGATGATTGACTGCGGTGTCGTGACATTTGTAAAGAGCGCCACCTTCGTAATCGCAGCGAGGAGTCGTATCTTATCGCGGGCTAAAGTAGCCAACGATAACTATTCCACGCAAACATACAGCTACCGAACAGATTTATTGCTTACTAGCGGTACGCCCCGGCTTCGACTGCTTAGAAAAAATTAAATTCGGCTGCTTAACAACAATTGAATTTTTCATGCGGATCCCTAAATTTTTTAAATATTCTATAGCCTATCTTCATGAGGGATTTTAGGATTTTTATGGTGAAAGAATTTTTCAAATCGGTTCAGTATTTTCGTAGCCTTCTCAATTCAAACAAACAATAAAATCTCTCCTCTTTATAATTTAGTATAGGCTAGCTGGGTGCCCGCGGTTTCACCCGCTTAGCTCCCGATCCCGTGGGATTTTCGGGATAAAAACCCCACATGTTATTCCAGGTCATAAGCTATCTGTGTACCAAGTTCCATCAGAATCCGTTTAGTAGTTTTTGCGTGAAACAGTAACAAACATCCATCAATACTTACAAACTTTTGCGTTTATAGTATTAGTAGTTTATTAGACCCGCCCTGACAACGCACGGGTGCAATACTGATATATACATATAAAACATACTCTTGAATCACGTCTATCTATTAAAAAAAGCTGCATCAAAATCTGTTGAGTAGTTTTAAAGATCTAAGCGTACATAGAGACAGACAGCTGGAAGCAACTTTGTGTTATACTATTATAACCCTAGTAAAGTATAGATTAGCTACTGCCGGCAGCTCATTTTTGGCGGCTTTTTTCTACAAGATGTTGATTTACGGGTGATTTTCTTTTATCTCGGTCGGTCAGATTTTAACATATGATAACTGATATCAATTCAATGACAATAACAAGATTTCGCTAAATATGATTAACTTATAAGATAAGAAATAGACGAACATAATTTTTAACAAGTGACATAAAACCTCACCTTGATCGTATTTTATGATAGGACAGCGCACTAAATGCGATGACCGTTATTTCATCAAATAGATGATACTTAAATTTAAAAAAAAAAACTAACGACCCGCGCCGGCTTCGCACGAATCCCATGCCGATACAAAAACATACCTCTTGAATCATTCTATCTATTAAAATCGCATCAAAATCCGTCGCGTAGTTTAAAAAGATCTGAGCCAATACAACAAACAGACAGCGGAAAGCGACTTTGTTTCATACTATATAGTAATGATCCTATACCTATTAATCGAATGTATAAAAGGCAGCTTACCTACATTCGATTAATGTTTATCATGATGAAAATAATAATGGAAATAACTTACCAACAGACGTCGGACTTTTTGAAGAGCTCTCAGTACGCTCCGGGTACCCTTTTTCCCTTTTCTCATCCAACTCTGTATCAGAATCCAAAATGCTGGGCAGAGAACTAGCCTTGTTCCTGAAGTAATATGTTCCAGGGGACAGGAAATTACCAGACTGAGGTTTTTTGGCTTTCTCATTAGCTGGGGAACTGCTGTCTTTGGATGCCACAGGTGTCGAGGAATGGTTCAGGGAAAGTACGGATTGGGGAGAAACTGCGGGAGATATAATCAGGCGTAAGTTTACAGGATTGGAAGGGGTTAGGCAGTTATCACGGTGGTACGCTGAGTACAGTTGACGGCCTTCGATGAAGTATGTTTTATGACCTGGACAACAATAAACGTTAATCACACAACTGCGTTAATTATGTAGGTCATCGAGGAACGTAACTGATTATTACCGAATACTTCTTCGCCTTCTTCCAATACGTAGGATCCCTCGAGGAAAGCGCTCGTCTCCTCAGATATGTGGACCCGACCAGGCCTTCCTAAAGACTCCATTTTGTTGGCGAAGGTCACATCGTTGCTCCACACGTCAAACTTAAACCTACGAGTCCCCACGATCCCACACAGCACGGTTCCGGTGTGGACCCCAACTCTCATGTTAATACCCTCACCACGTTCCCTGTCGAATTCCTGTATCGCGTCGATCATACCTAAAACAATAAAGCGCATTAGCTGAAATAAATCATAAATGTGTAGACAAGCTCAAGGCGCGGCGGCGTCGAATGCTGAATCACTCACCTAAACCCATCTCGACGCAGCACGTGGCGTGGTCCGGCCTCGGCTCGGGGCAACCGGACACGCAATAATAACAATCTCCTAATGTGGATATCTTTTCGCATCCGTGCAGTTGGCAGAGCTCATCGAATTTCTCAAACAAATCATTCAATATGTTCACCAGTTCTTCGGCACCTTTTTTACTTGACATTCTTGTGAAACCGACGATATCAGCGAATAAAATGCTGACGTTATCCATGCTGCTCATGTTAAAAGGCCTGAAGAGCGACTTAATATCGGAGGCACCGGCATTTGAGCTCCGTGGCCCAAAAGGGTTGTGCGTTTTAAGGCTAGGCTCCGATTCCTGGACTTGCTCCTCCATCAACCAACTCGCCAGCTTTGGGGGCATCACCGAATGTATCATTTTCTCCTTCAACTGCTTTTCCATCTCTAACTGTCGACGGACGAGTAAACTCTGACCTACTTTCATGAAAGTTCCCCGCATCCTTACAAATGTCATCAAGTAAATATGTACACCGATTATGTGCACGCACAGCTGCAGTAATATCCGCACAAACATTCCGGGGTATTGCCATTCTTGTTCTGATAGATGCAACACAATATTGAGAGCTTCAAATACGATTGAATAATGAATTCCAATGATGACGCATGCAAAGAGCGGCAGTGGCGTGAGCGTGTACACAATGAGGAGTATTTCGATGCACATGGTAAAGTGACCAGACTGACTGATGTCTGCAGCTCGAGTGGGCTCGCTCTCCACCTGCGTGGTCAGGGTCACTAGCGAGAGGCTCAGTGCGCACAGAGCCAGTGCCATGATCAGGGACAGCTTGCAAGTATAAATCTTATAAATATCCGTGAAGGTAACAAATAGCATTACAGAGGTTATTACTAGTACTCCAGCAAATAGGGAACACAGAAATGGCCATTTCACTGTCACACCATTCAAGCCAAGGACCACAAAGTAGATAAACCACGATATAGAGAATATCAAAATATATAAAAGTGCAAATCTGAAAAAGGAGAAAATTAACAACATCAATTATAAAGTGTACACTGACATAATTATAGGATTTACAAGATAATGATGCATGCAAACTAGTTCTTACCTAAACCTTAGTCTTATTTGTCTAAAGGAACTACTTCTGTACTGGCCTTCTAGAATACTTGAATCAAATCTGGGATTCCACCAGGTGCCAGTTGCAGCTCTTTCAAAGGCGATGGGTATGGTGAGGCCACAGCAGTTGGTGGTGGAGTTGTTCTGAGCCAGATAGGCCTGCACATGAGGGGCCAACTGTATCTGGGCATCCTCTTCTTCAGAGCCATTGGCATCATGCTTGCTTTCCAACTGCTGAGAGCCATTACTGCATGTGACACACCCGCTTGGACCACTCATTGTCTTATAACCAATTGTTTCAAACAATACATCATCAATCCTCTCCTATTTATTATCTGTTAACAAGATATTAAATCATCAATGAATCTACAAACAAACGGTTCTTAACTCACAGTGTTATTTTTCAAGTTTGTTTCTATACCAACCCAAAATAATCAACACAATATTTTATAATCATGATGTCTGGTAATTGCCTCGTCATAGGTTTATTCAGTTAAACTCTTAACATCAAATCTGAATGTGTCAGACACTTAGGAAGATCATTAGTTACATTTGTGATGATAAGCACAATAAGTATAGATTTTATTTTGACAGTTATAATAATTAATGTAGTGGGTGCACAAAATATTTTCCACATCAAATAGTAGGTAATACTTTCTCACTTGCTACCTTATTACAAAATAATTAATAAATAGAACGATTTTAAAGGTATTTATTACATGGCAATTTTACACTAATATGTAGAAAAATGAAGCGCCTAAAATATGCTCACTAAGCGACACAAAATTTATTTTATGTTTTAGAGCAAAGGAATTAAGAAACATGAAAGATCTTGAGGGATTGTACCTATTTACCATTTCGTAGTCAAGTAGTATCGATCAAGGTTACTGCAGGCGATTTTTACACATATTCACTGCTTTACAATATCACAAAACTTAAACCTGGGAGAAATTTATGATTCTAAACCAACTCGCAGCACTAAAAAAGGATTCCTGAACTCAATAACTTTAATTTACAGCGCGCACAAGAAACTATTGCCTTCTTGGTCTAATCTAAAGTAAACCATGGTTTGGTTGGATGGACTGAATTCTTCTATCCCACAAACTATAGTGTTTTACGATTCTTTCCTTCCTTTCGTCAAAAAAACAGTAGGACACCAAAATAAGTTATCAAAGATGACGTTGACAACGTCATTATTATAGAATTTCGTAGATAGATCTAATAAAATTCATGGAGAATTTCGATTTTCTAAATGAGGAGTGTGATTTCGTACGTCTAAGCCTCTGAAAAACGAGAGGTCTAAGCAGTAATCCGACTGCCACAGAGAAAAAATAAAAATATCCATTAGGGATGTCGGAAGTGAAGAAAAATATCAATATATCGATGTATCGATATTTATAAAAATATCAATATCGGCCTCGATATATCGAGGAAAAAATATCAATATATCGATATATCGGTCAAATTTTCAGAGAAGTTTGCAATTTAAAATAATAATATTTTATACAGTGCACATTATTTTAATACACAAAACCTTAATAAAACGAAGGAATTATTTTTATAGACAATTTTTATTATGCAAATTAGAAACTACAACTACTAAAAGTAGAATTTTTCCTCCGCCAGAGTCTTGAACCCCTCGTTAAAAAATATACAATATTCTAAGAATAAAGAAACAAAAACATAATATAGTTAAAATACAATACAATGAAACACTGGAAAGATCATAAATCAAAACATTCAATAGATAATAACGTCTTATTATTTTATCTATGGCTCTGCATCTGGTAGGTAGAGGAGGTGATTTCCTTCGACCGAGATCTGATTTGACTCAATTCTACCATTATCTATCAGTTTCAAATTGCGCATTTATGAACGAAGCATTTACGGTTTTGATTTGAATGCTTGCGACTTTATTTAGATAGTGATTGATGATAATAAGTAAATAAGATAGGTACATGAAATATGGAAAAAATATCGTTTTTGATACCCTTTTCGATATTAGATATTTTGTATCGATATATCGGATCAAAATATATCGTCTAAAAATATCGATATCTCGAATTAAAAATATCGATATATCGATATTTTTTCAGCATCCCTAATATCCATAGGGAGGAAGGACGTGCGCCATCCGCGCCGACCATGCTCCGGCTCGTTAAGCTCCCACACCCACACCCATATTCTTTATTTTGTACCCTTCGATAAAATTTATGAAAAAAACACAAATGCTTGATGGCAGTCAACTAGGGATGTCCGGTACTTATACCTATGTACTACGACTTTGTAACATTTTAAGAAACTCCAAGCACTCTTAACTTGCTGATCGACTCTAAGCTTGTTCATGGACTTGCACTTCATTCAGCATAGAACAAAACAAGATACCTAGTCAGTGACCAAGTCTTGGTGCAAGTCTGGCAACTTTGGTAATAATGTAAAATTTTATCATTTCATTGCATAGATTAATAATACTACTAAAGTACTCACTCTACGTTTCATTGAGTTTCATACGCCGCCCTTTGTAAATACCTATTCGGCATAATTTAAGGAGTGCCATTGAAGTACTATTACTAGCGTACACCTCACTGTTGAGTGAAATTTGTAGGTACCTACATTTTTGCCATCACTTATGTTTATTCTATTGAGTTATAGACATGAATGTCTATGGCCAACA
Organism: Eupithecia pulchellata; assembly: GCA_963931895.1. Classification (NCBI taxonomy): domain Eukaryota; kingdom Metazoa; phylum Arthropoda; class Insecta; order Lepidoptera; family Geometridae; genus Eupithecia; species Eupithecia pulchellata. The sequence goes on along the minus strand of OZ007524.1, from coordinate 4,746,723 downwards.
TAAATAATAAAATAAATTATCTTCTTAAACTAGGCAGGCAGGTCTACTTAGATGGCTTCAAGGAGCTTAATATTAGCCTTAACTCATGAATATAACCTAAACAAGAGATTTGTTGACTTCCTAACACAGAATTGTATTTCAAACAGAATATAATACTACCAGAAGACATTAATAATACTAAAGTTTAATATGGCTTAGTAATAAAACTAGTAATAATTATAAAAAAGTTTAATAGTATGAAGTTTTATAAAATAAATAAATGTATTAACCCACAGGTTAAATTATAAATGTAGGTAGCCTTCCACTTTTCCAGGCACACCAATTTGGGTGATTATCTAAGTTTTTGTTGGTAGGTATAGTTTGTTCCAAAAATTATTAAGATTCACACAACTTTAATATTCAACTTAGTTTTTTTAAACTTAATAGTTATGGTTTTTAACTATTGTGCTGCTAGACAACATTTTCCAGTACTACATTCCTAATACTTTTTAATAATTATCACATCAAAATGGATCGTTATCAAAAATATATTTCATAAACTATTCTAAAATATCACAATTTACCCAATAAAAATAGTAAAATCTACCATAAAATCTTTAAGGAAGACATTTTGTTATCTCAATAATATCAAAATTAATTATTTAATTATTTTAGACCATTAAAGTATCATCCTAATTAAGGCACATAGGGAGCACCAGGTTATTGCTAGCATTGGTTGTTATCACATTAATAATGTACAACAAGTTCAGTAAAACTACTAATTACAAATATAAAACATTAACAAACTTTGAAAAGTATTGCTCGTAGTGGTTTTAGTCATTGTACATTCCATCTAGTAAAAAGTCCATGCGCTTGTAGTGTCTATTCTTCCATGCCTCTTGGCCTCTCTTCAAAGCCATGTACACAAAAATAGCAAACATTGGCACAACTAGAATTGTTATTACAATAGGCATAATCATTCCTGGATGACTATTCTCTTTTGATGGATATACTTTCACAATCGCATCCTCATTTGGTGATGGGATCTGACTTTTACCCAAACTCGACAATGTCTTCGGTGATGGATTTAATACTGGCAACTTGGTCTCATTGAGAATATGTTTATCTGCATTAACAAGAGCTTCATATGATAAGATCAGAGGTTTTTTAGGCACTTCAGTAGTATTAGAAATAGATAAAGTTCTATTTTTAACTTCAGGTAAGATAGAAGACTGTTTTGTTTTGGTGCCAGCAGAATTAACAGTAAATGTGCTGTTTTGAAACACAGTGCTACTGGCATTCAGTCCCTTGTTGGTATCATCACCTGTCATGTGATCAACACCTTTTCGTGGTTTTATGGATGTCTGTTTAGGTATAACCATCTCTTTATCAAGAGCTAGTAAAGTAGACAGCTGTTTGTCTCCTGACAATAACTCTGAAGAACTTGCTAAGTGCAAAGTACCACCTTCACTTGGCAAAGTAATGTTGATCTTTTCATTTAAACTTGCAACTTGAGTAATATTATTCAGTTCCTTTTCTTGAGTTGGGTTAGTTTTATTTTCACTATAAACAAACGGAATAACAAAAATGCTGAACCAAATAATATACAACTCCATGTTTGAGAACACACAAATATTGATTGAACACTTATGCTATAAGTACGGGTAAAACATTAGAGTACTGGTTTTCTGCAAATTTTTGGATAATTTTCGAGTTAATCAATAAAATATCGGAAATCAAATGTATGTAGATGTAGACTAAACGTATAAAAAAAAATCAGTACCTATACGTCCAAAAGTCTATGCATGCTTCTGACAGCGACATTATCATTAACGTCATTAACACTAGTTTTTGACATTGACAACAACACTGGAGCCATGTTACTTAAAAGAAGCAGAAGAGAAAACGTCCGGTGCGCTGCGCCGCGCCGCGCCCCGTTGCCGTCACTCCTATCCTGTAATGGATCAATAATGGATCGTAGGCTAAGTTATCGTAGGTAGGCTCACTAGCATTCAAGGACGAAGGAAATCTCCTCCTCTAACAGATGCAGGCAGAGTCATAGATATAATAATAAGAAGTTATATACTTCCTTCGTTTTATTAACATTTTTTTGTATTAAAATAATGTGCAGTATAAAATATTATCATTTCAAATTGCAAACTCTCTGAAAATTTGACCTATATTGATATTTTTTCCTCGATATATCGAGGCCCATATTGATATTTTTATAAATATCGATATATCGACATTTTTCTTTATTCCGACATCTCTAGGTCATCAAAGAAGTAAGAGCATCCCTCATCATCACATCACATCAGAGATCAATGGATCGAATTCATCTATTAGGTCATTGATCTCTGAGGTGTAAACCAGGGATGCTCATAGTTCTTTGATTTATGGTGACAAGAGGTTGACTTGACTTCTTTGTTAAGGCAATATGTGTCTGGTTTGCCCTCAGACGAAGGAATAAAATTTCTTTATTCCTTGATGAATAAAATTCTTTATTCCTTGAGGAATAAAATTTCTTTATTCCTTCGTCTGAGGGTTTGCCACTTTTCTGCCAGGACAAGAGGTTGACAATGTAAACCATAGACTAAGGAAGACTTGGCATAAACATCTATACAAACAGTTAGTTATAGAAGTGTGATGTATTTCGACAGCAGAGTTACTGACATATCGGCATCTCTTTTTGACTAATGAAGATAATCATGAGTAAAAAAGGACAACAGCAGTTTGATCATGACTGAAAATGGCAACATTGTCTTGGTGACGTCACTAAATACCTCTTTGCGGCTGGTCGCCATGTTTTGTGAACGTAAACAACAAGTACATCAGTTGTCATCCGGACTTGTTTTTATTCGAAAATGAAGGAAATTTAGAGTTAATAGGCGATCATTATGCTTTTTTATGGTGTGCAAACTTGGAGAATAATGCATTTTATAAGTGTATGTGCAGAGTGTTTGGCTGTCGCATGAAAATCAACAAAAAACATCAAAATATAACGTTGCATGGGAAAGGTACCGAATTCATTCAAAATTTCTTACATTTTCTATTATTTTCAAACATTTTGCTGTTTGTGGGAAAGTTTATAAAGATCCGCTTGCTTTTCTTTATTCATTCAATGTTTTACTATGAATATTATGTGATTTTAGGAGAAAATTATTCGTCATAGTAAATAGAGTTAGGGTTCGGTATTTTCAAAACATCGATTACATATCGATAACGAATTATTTCATCGACGCAGTACCAATAACACAAAAATAAAAATAAATCTTTACAGCAGCGTCAGCAACTTTGAACCAAGCTAACCAAGATTCAAAGGTGTGGTGCCAGGGACAGAATTTTTGGTTGGGGTGGAGTTTACGGGACGCAGGACTTAGAAAATTTTCGACGAATTTTTTTATGTATATATAACATGTATTTTTTTTTATGGCTAAGTAAAGAGGGTCACTATGGGTGCAACTTTGGTTCAGGTGATCCACCCCAAAGTTCAATGACCTCGGCGCTAGAGGTCAAAGTATGTCGTTCAGTTTCAAGGCGAAAAAGACTTAGAAAAATTTCGAAAGATGTTTTTAGGCATATTATAACAAATGTTTTTTCTTGTGGCATCGTTAAGAGGGTCACTAGGGGTGCAACTTTGGTTCAGCGGTTTGACCCCAAAGTTCAATGACCTCGGTGCTAGAGGTCAAAGTGTGTCGTTAATAAATATGGATGCAGAAACAATATAATAACTTTACAGAGCATTCCGGGAAGAGTTGATTAGATTCGATTTGAGTAGCGGATCCGACACAGAGTACCCCGACTCCACGTGGTCTTGTGCGTGGCGCCCCTAGACTGTATATAATAAGCCGGAGGCGCGAAGGGAGTGCAGCCTCCGCCAGCCGTAAAAAGGGACAGGCACAGTGTGCCTGTCCCTTGTTACGCAATGGCGAAGAGGCTGCACTTCCCGCAGAGCAGGAGCTATCGCGATCGCGATGCAATAAAAAAAAAACATGAAGAAATACCCCGACACATAGAATTCAAAAAATACAAAAAATTCTAACTTTGTGTTTGAAACTGATTTATTTAACTTACCTGTATAGACTCCAGCTTAAACTAACGTTTTTACAATAAAGGTCAGTGACCTTGTGTTCGAAAATGATTGATTCAACTTTCCGGCGTCGACTCCAGCAAAAACCAACGTTTTTACAAAAAAGGTTAGTTTTTGATGGAATGGGCTTGATAGGTCAGTGATTGTCTAAGACTCTTCCACACACGCCATCAAGGGACAAGCTGCAGAAACTGGCAGTCCACACGAAACTTACCTTGGGCCGAGCGCGGCAACCTAAATAATTGTCATATTGAACTTATATGAACATATTAGTATTAGTACTGAAGATAGAGGATATTCATTGAATTGAGTGCCAGCCAAAGCTTGGGGAAGTTGCAGTGCTAATATTAACTGAATTGAGCTGTACTGTACGTAGTAAATAGCGTTTTTTATTGAACTTGATGAAATCTATTGTAGTATCACGTTTTTAGACGATAGGACGGAGGGTAATATAATGCGTATGACCCGTTACGGCCGTTACGGATCACGTAGGTATAGAAACCTAAATAAAACTGAACAGAGCTTAAAGATAGGTACTTATTCTTCTACTTACTCATATTCGAAAATTTAGAATTCAACTCCGTGCAACTCAATTACTTACTTATCGATATTCAATGTTAAAATACGCGCAACTCTACGGCAGGCCGCCATCTTTGTGCCAGACTAACTTTAGGTATGCACGTATTTTTCGTAGGTATTTCAGGTCTATTTTATTCCTTCGTCTGAGATGTAAACATATGTTTGACAATGACTGCTTTGGTCTTTGACAGTCAGTTTGACATTTGCGACTTTCAAATGACCACAACACAACATTTCATTTGATTTAGTTTTCGATTTTTCGACCGAAAACAAGATTGCGAAAGATAAATACAAATATTTTGCTGTCGATACTATTCATATATTACTTTATTCGGTGTACCAATTAGAAATTCTAGCACATCAAACTCAATCTAAGATGATTTTCTACATTACATAACGCAGTCATATCCCAAAGTGCAATTAAAATGAGAACCCGTAGTAATTCTGGAGTTCGGCTCGATTATTATCAGAGAGTTGTGCACAAGCTAATTCTAGATCACCAACAGCCAGTGACAGGACTCTTTCCTGCCAGCCCCCACAATGATCATGCTTGGATACGAGACAACCTTTACTGTATATTGGCGGTATGGGGGCTCTCTATGGCCTTCAAGAAGATTGCCGATCAAGATGAAGATCGTGCCAAAACGTATGAGCTTGAGCAAAGTTGCGTGAAGCTCATGAGAGGTTCGAGTTTTGAGAAATTTTACGTTTTTAAATTTTTGCCTATGACAAAGTGTTCTTCAATTCCAACATAATTTCAAGCTCAGAATTTATTTTATGATTTCGGAAAAGTTTGATTTAATTATTGTTTACGTTACAGGTCTGCTTATGGCTATGATGCAACAAAAAGAGAAAGTTGAAAAATTCAAAAGCACTCAGCATCCATTAGACTCTCTTCATGCCAAGTATTCATCGACCACAGGCCGATCAGTGGTAAAAGACAATGAATGGGGGCACCTTCAGATTGATGCCATCTCCCTCTACTTACTCATCCTGGCTCAGATGACCGCATCAGGCTTACAAATTGTTTTCTCACTTGATGAAGTAGCCTTCATTCAGAATTTGGTATTCTATATTGAATCTGCATATTGTACACCTGATTATGGAATATGGGAAAGAGGTGACAAGACCAACCATGGTTTACCTGAACTGAATGCTAGTTCTATTGGCATGGCTAAAGCTGCCCTTGAAGCTATGAATGAATTAGATCTCTTTGGTGCGCGTGGAGGCCCTTCTAGTGTAATCCATGTATTGGCTGATGAGGCTCAAAAATGCCAGGCTGTATTGCAGTCAATGCTGCCCAGAGAGTCAAACAGCAAAGAGCTTGATTCAGGCTTGCTTTCAATTATCAGCTACCCAGCATTTGCTGTGGATGACCCCCAGCTCATAGCCAAGACTAGAGATACTATTGTCAACAAAATGCAAGGAAGGTATGGTTGTAAGAGGTTCCTTAGAGATGGCCACAAAACCCCCAGAGAAGATCCTAATCGGCTTTATTACGAGCCCTGGGAGTTGAGGATGTTTGAGAACATAGAATGTGAATGGCCTCTGTTCTTTGCTAATTTGATACTTGACTATTGCTTTCAAGGTGATAAAGGAAATGTGAATGAATATATGCAGAGGCTGGAGAAAGTTATGATTCGAAAGGACGATGGTATCAAATTGGTGCCAGAACTGTATGCAGTGCCAGCTGATAAGGCTGATTTGGAGAAGAGTGACCCTGGAAGTCAAGATCGTATTCCATTAGGCAGGTGCCCATTTATTTGGGGTCAGTCTTTGTATATTTTAGGAAAGCTACTTCAAGAGGTAAACTTTACTTTTGTTATTTAACCATATTGACCATTGGCTGTATGTCCCACTGCAAAGCCTGTCAGTGGTGGCTTTTATTTTCCATTTTGTATCTACAATCAGCTGTTTGGCCATAATTAGATTTGTCATGCTTGGAATGTTAAGGTGTCATTCCAATGAAATGCACCATTGTTATATGAGTGCTGGCATATAATAATTAATCTACACTAGCTTCTGTGGTTTTTCACACACGCTATTCTGGTCCCCTATGTCCCTCTCAGGTACACCATCTATCTCCCTACCGAATTTCATAAAGATCCGTTTACAAGTGAAAATGTTACAGACAGACTGAAATACTTTTGTAATTATAATATTAATATGGATTTCAGGGCTTCCTTGCTGTTGGTGAATTAGATCCTCTAAACCGGCGCCTGTGCTCTGAAAAGAAGCCAGATGTGGTCGTGCAAATAGTTATTCTGGCGGAGGATAATGAGATCAGAGACAAACTGCTGGAGTATGACCTGCATGTGCAGACCATTAGCGAAGTAGCACCGATCGAAGTCCAACCGGCCAGGGTGCTTAGCCATCTGTACACATATTTGGGTAAAGTTAAATAGTTTAACAATTATTTCAGACTTCTTATGGGTGAATACTTAAACTAAGATTTTTTTACACATTTTCTCTGTAAACTTTCGAAAACTCATACTCGTGAGTGACATAATATGTTTTATATAAAAACTATCCTAGTTTGTCGAATTCATTATGAATTAATTACGAACCTGGTTAACCACATAATATGTGAAGCTCATACTACGTAAAGTCCTATTTGTGCCTCACAATGTACGTGTATGTATAATCTTTTATATTTAAAGGTCGCATTTTACGCGATACTAAAACTTGTTTGGATCATATCACGAATATACACTTTACTCAAATTAATTTGTTTACTCAAATTAATTTGATTGTTATGTAATATACCTCTCAAAAATATCTGGTTATGCTGGAATTTCAAAACACATTGTAACTACTGAGGTTAAAATTGACAATTGTCCTGTCAATTCCAATCATATTTGAGCGGGAAAGCATAAAAGATGGCGTCGTTCTTAATCCCATTCTAGAAATGAGCTAGATTCCACAAAGCGTAGCTTGTTTAATTTGCCTTTTTTATCACCGACATCAAAATCGTAAACATTTTTAAATAAATAAATAATGCTGAACTAGTTAATTCATTCATATATTAATCTGCTTAATGTCTACAATTTCAGGAAGAAACAAAAAGCTGGGTCTGTCAGGCAGAAAGTCACGTGATGTCGGCATACTGAGCACTAGCAAACTGTATTCATTGAATGACCGTATATTTGCGTTCACGCCACAGGTAATAATGTTTTTACTTATATATGTAGTAATAAGTTATAGATAGTAGATTTCGGATTTGAATTTTATATTTTCCAAGAGTCCTGTAAGATCTAAAGGAAATAAAGCACTTTGATTTGATTTTGAATACTTAGATTTAGATTTAATTTTTTTTAGATTTAAAAATATGCGTTTGTAAAGTCTAATTATTCTGGTTTAAAGTATAACTTGCGTACTTATAGAATGGGATTGAGAATTGGCTTGTGTCCACTAGTAAAAAATTACTTGGTTTATAGTTTCTAACTAAAAATTAAGAGTATAGAAAAAAAGAGTAGATAAGAAAAAACCAGACTAGATTTTTAGAAAATACATTTTAAAAAATTGGCATTTAGTCACGTGACAGCGAACACTAATCAAAAAGTTTTGCGTCACGCCACGCAAAACATCATTGTGGTAGTTGTTTTCATACAACAGAACAGGTTACTCACACACACAACACACTTGACACAGTGTAAACAGTTTTGTTTCGCTTGTTACGCAGACAGTGACGTCATTCGAGACGCCGCCATGACGCTTTCAGCGTTTTCAAGAGAAATATAAATTGTTTTTTTATCACGAAATACCTACGTAATGTAAATATTGCTTTTTCTTTAAAATATAGGTTTTTTTGGGATAAAATAGATATTAAAGTATGCAAGTAAAATTAACCAAGTTTTAAAATTTAGTCAACATGCCTATTACTTGATCTCTCACGCTGTCCTGCTCAATTAGAATCACATTTGAGCGGGAAAGCTTAAAAGATGGAGTCGTTCTTAATCCCATTCTCGAATTTAGTTAGATTCCACCTGTGCTGGTGAAAAGCATAGCTTGTTTAATTTGCCTTTTTTTTATCACCAACATCAAAATCATAAACATTTTTTGCGCGACTGCCCAAAAACGGTTTGTAATTTTTCAGATTTCATTTTAAATACATGTAAACAAAGATTTGGATCTTTCGGGTATCGTTAGTATCCTTTTATCATCACGAGTATCTTTAATATTTTTTACCGACTTCAAAAAAGGATGGGGTTCCATGTTCGGCTATATGTACCTATGTTCGTCTAATTTTCAATCCGATTTTGAAAACTCTTTAGCTATTGCATAAAAAACGATCCCGTGATGTTCTCATAAACATGTTACTCTCGAGGGATTCGTAATTATTCAGCAAAATTTACAAAACCTTCCAGAATTGAGGGATTAGAAAGTCGATATAAAGTTTTTTCAAAAAGTTACAAAGAAGTTAGGCTAGTAATTATTTGTACTATTTCAACGGGTATTCATCGCGTTTAATTACCTATTTTTCCCGACGTTTCAACAGGTTTACACACTGTCGTGACAACGTCGGGAAAAATTGGTAATTAAACGCGATAAATACCCGTTAAAATAGTACTTATAATAATGTGTTCAGATCGCGTAAGTTTATAAATATTTAAGTTAGGCTAATATTATATAATGATGCCATCTATGGCGCTCATTAGGGGAGGCCTATGTCCAGCAGTGGACTATTATAGGCTGGTGGATGATGATGATGATGAAGTTAGGCTAGGCTAGTATATTAATTTGTTCATCAACTTATTTGGTTTTCTGTTTAGTTCTCTGACATGCAGCGTTTCTACATTGCTTCCGACTACGACTTAATGGTCGATACGCTCAAAGCAGAAATTAATTTCTTGAAATCCTCCTGGCAAAACCTTCTTGGGCGTCCACTCGTTGTATTGAGTCTGAGTGAAATGCACCTAGGTATTGTTATATTGAGTTTGTGCATCATTTTGTACCCGTCATTAATGTTTGGGCATGTTGTTCCTTTCAAGTAGTTAGTATCAGCTTTTGCTCCCCCATTTTATTAGGATAGATTTAGTTTGTACAGCAGCTTGCTGCGATGTACACTTGAAAATCTTAGATCTCGGATGAATTTCCCATGCAAATGTCATAATAAACGTAGTTCCAAAATGATTTGTAATTTGAGCATAATATCACCACGGTCTACACTAAGATCAAAAACTTTCAGCGCTTTAAGTCTGCCAATCATTGGTATGATGGATTTCAGTGGAGAGATAACAAAGCACTTAAGGATCCGGCGACGGATGCATTTCCCATACAAACGTATGGCGTACTAAAATTATTTTTAATTTGAGAAGATATTCACCATGGTTTGCTATTATTTGTTGATATTTAGAATAGTATCCGTTCCATTAGAATAGTATTTATTTAGGTTTCTGCCACAAGCTTTTTTATGATACTTATCTATAAAATATCTATAAAAATCTTAGAAAACATTTCTTTTTTAAATAAAAAATCGATCGGGTATCATTTAATTTCAGAAAAGTATTTTGAACAAAATTCGTGGCTGAACTTAGATAAATAGTATTTTAATACAAATAATATCAGACCATGGTGAAATAAGCTCAAATTACAAATCATTTTGTTTTAATATTTGGAAAATTCATCCGTGTCGCCGGAGCCTTAATTGAGCACTGAGTTCGATGAGTCGATAATATCGTCTCGACGAGACTTCCATTTTCATATAGGTGACGAAAGGGATACCTACTTGGTAATATTATGTCAGCCCGCTTAAGTTGTACCAATTCCGATACTTAATAGTACACACTAGAATATACAAAATAGAAAATTTGAAAGACAACGATAAGACTGTTCACTGTATGCGATTTGTATAACGACTGATATCATCGATTCACAGAACTCAGGGCCGAAATAGGATGTACAAGGTGGGGGGCATTATTAAAAAATTCCCAGAATCATAGAATAGTATATTAACATAGCATGGTGTGGTGTGCCGTAGAACTTCGACTATGAAGAGTACTACATGTCGCGTGATCCAGCTCTGCTCGCGAGTACATTCATGGCGAATGTAGCTTTTCTCGGCATGAGCTGGAAACAAATGCTAGGCCGGCCCACAATCACCTTGCTCGCTACGCAATACCTGTTAGGTAATTTTTTTTATCACTTCTATACTAGGAATCTTTACTAATACAAACTAAATCTATAAGTCACCATTTCACGATTTCACGGCTGGTTTTAATGCATTTTAGCGAGGATAAAGAAATATGAGGAAATACTTAAGAATATTTGGGAATAGCACGTGTGTAGCCGGGGGCGGAAGCTAGTTTTGTGCTAGTAACATATGTAATTAAATTTATAGAAATATTAATGATAAACTTAGCTGTAATTGGCTACACCTGCATGAATTTACTAATTTATCTAATTCACAAAAATTGGTAGTTTTTAAGAAAAATGCCTACTAACAATGTGTAAAACTATATGTATAATTGGAAAATAGGTATTGTGTAGCAGCCTTGACGTGCCGAGATGGCGCCCTTGATGGTAACGAAAAAGCCTAAGGGGAAAACTACTTATTAATTATTTTACACCCCTGCCACGATTTTTTTTAAAGATATAAACGAATATTTACAATTATAACAGTTGAGCTTAGAAATATTTTTGAAATTAGTATTTAAAATGAGGTAACTGCAGACTGTTACATGCTCCCAAGATACCACTTGGATCAACTGATCCATAACAATACCATCCGGAGGCGCCCCCGACGCTGGCTGCATTGCCCCGCTTATGCCCTAATGTCATACCTGTGTATTAAAGAATATTTATCAGTTATTTATCGCGTACCATTTGTTTTTATTTTCCCCTACGTTACTACGCGATAAATACTCGATAAATATTCTTTATTATGTCAACAAATCGTGAAAGTTTAAAATGTTTAATGTGGGTTTAAAAACAATGGGTGTCATCATCAGCTTATAAATGGTTTGACTCTGCTTTAAATACATAATAGAAATGGAAAATAATAATAATAATAATAATAATTAAAAACTCCTTGCAGATCAAGGCAGAATCCCAATGGCTATGATAACGACCATGAAAAAGCTAAAGTCTGGGTACATCAATGGTACCAGGGTGACTCTGGGTAATCTGGGAGAGTTTTTAAGCACATCTGCCATCACAAACCTGAGCTTCCTGGGCAGTCAAGAAGATGGATACCCTGATAGTAAGAATTTTTGATTAAATACTCTTTAGAACACTTGTAGGTTGAAATCTATATCTATACTGATATTATAAAGAGGAAAGATTTGATTGTTTGTTTGTTTGTATGTTTGTTTGTTTGTTTGTTTGAATTGAATAGGCTCCGAAACTACTGGACCGATTTGAAAAATTCTTTCACCATTAGAATCCTAAATTTTCCGTGATGAACATAGGCTATATAATATTTTTAAAAAAGTTAGGGATCCGCATGAAAAATTCAATAATTGAACCGTGCGCTGTATATTCAACCTCTTTTTCTATTATGGCGCGTCAGAATAGAAAAAGAGGTTGCGCACTGTGCTTGCTTTTTCTCTACGGCCAGTGTCAGTTATGGAGTGTCGAGTCAATGTCAAAAATCCCAATGCTGTTAGAAAAAGTAAGGGATCCGTATGAAAACTGTGAAACCATGATGAAACCCATCATGTTATTGTGTATAATTTCTGAAATTTTTGTTTAATACCCGTGCGAAGCCGGGGCGGGCCGCTAGTTTGAAATAAAATTAAATGATTTATTATAATAATAGAACAAACTTAAAAAGTTTGTTTAATTTTCCCATTTAACTATTGCATGTTATATATTGATCGCGATTTCTTTTAAATATATCTTATGTATTGAGTAAATACTATAATAGTAAGTTCCTAGGCTTTACTAGTCTACGCAACTGTGTAGAGGTTTAATGCATTTTAGCATTAGTAAAAATCATCATCATCATCATCATCATCATCACCAGCCTATAATAGTCCACTGCTGGACATAGGCCTCCCCTAATGAACGCCATAGATGGCATTATCATTTGGGGGTTATTGCCCATAATCCCCACGCTGGGCATGCGGGTTGGGGATCGCAGTTCAGTGGAGTTGTTCTGCAGAGGGCGCTGCTGCCCGCCCCCCGGTGTGATTCCCTTAGTCGCCTCTCGACACCCACGGGAAGAGTTGGGGTGGTGAAATTCTATGCCGGCACCACACGGCCTAAAGTAAAAAAGTAAAAATCATAGCAAATAATAAAGATAAGGTACAGGCCGCGTCACATATAAGTACCCCCCTATCTCAATGTATGTGGTACACAATAGTTGTTATTGTTGGTAATTTCAGACTTTGAGTATTATGGGTGGGCGCTTCGATCCTGAGCGGCAGCGGCGCGATAAATTTTTGCATGTGAAAATTTGTGACAAGTTACAAGGGAATTAGAAGTAGTCGAAAATATTTTGTAGACAAGGGGGATACTTAATTCAGACGCGCACTGCACATTAACTTTACTGTTTTCAGAATTGAACCCTCAAGTCCAGAGCTACCTAGAAGAGCATCTGCTGAAGTCTTTCAGCAATAAGATCAGCTTCTTGTCTCGTCCGTCCGGCGTGAGCAATGTCAGAGCGCTGCGCCGGCGCATGTCCGTGCGAGGCGCTATCAAGAAAACCAGATCTATTAATGTGGATTGTAAGTGACGTCAGTTATATAAATAAATAAAATAAATAATGCCGGACAATCCACACAGCATCATCTAGCCCCAAGCTAAGCAGAGCTTGTGTTATGGGTACTAGGTGACTGATATACACAAAACAATATTATTACATATATAGATATTTTGCAGCACATCGCTCAAATATTTGTGCCGAGGCGGGAATCAAACCCGCAACCACCTGCGTCGCAGGCGGACCTTTGCCTACCGCGCCACAGAGGTCGTCTAAATAAATCATAATGGACATTTTAACACAGCATCACCTAGCCGTGGTCCTAAACTATACAGAACTTATTACGGGGGAAAATGTCGTGAATATTATCAGTGAAAAAGTGCCTGACAGTACGAGTCGTTCGTCAACTCACACCATGAATCTTGTCCCAACTGGTGTGAGTTGACGAATCTTAAAAAAAATATTATTTTCATTCTGCAACTCACACCACCCTTTGTTTCTATTGAATTTATGCGTTGGGTACAGTCACCATAAAAGCGAACTGTAGTATCAAATAATTATTATTGCTCTATTACCGTCATTGTTTATAAACTTCGTTGTTTTTAAAACAGATACTATGATGTCTACATTTCATTATCGTCATCACCGTATATGTCCACAGCTGAACATAGGCCTCCCAAACGACTTTACAAAAAGCATTCCCGAGCCATATCTACGTAGACAGGGAGCATTTTTACTTACTCATACATTCTCTTGCAATTTAGATAGATAGATATACGACGCACATAAGTGGGTCGGCAAAGAGGTTTTCTTCCATTCGCATCATCTCAGCAGTCACTCCTTTCTTACTCATGTCATCTTTTACTAAGTATATCCATATTTTCTTAGGCCTACCTTTACTCTATCCATCCACATTCATATAATACTCTAGAGTCTAGATACTCACACTAATATTATGAAGGTAAAAGTTAAGTTAGGTTAGGTTATATGGATGTTTTTTTAATTCTTTACGCCAAAACTTCTCAGCTGATAGGGCTGAAACTATCAATCAATGGCTCTTAACTTGAAAAAAAAAGTCGCTACACATAACCCATAAACTATTCGTTTTCATGAGAAAGAAATAACCTTTTAACCACAGATATATTGTAAATATATCTCTGTGCTTTTAACGTTACTACCTCTATAAAATGCCTGCGAAGCTGCGGGAGAAACTAGTATTTTAAGTGCAGAAGTTTAGATGTTGTTACCTCATCACGGCACAAATACTGAACTAATTGGGTAAATGTAGATAAATAAAGCATAGATGTAGTAAGTTTCACAAATAATAAGCCTTACCTACCTTCTATCCCCGAAAACGCGTACAAAAACGCAGTCAGCTTTCATAAATCATGATAAATCCAATATGTGTAATGACATTTTGGCCTATCCTCTCCCAGAGGAAGCCAAACTGTTATACAAATTAATTAGATCAGGTTAAAAACGTAGGTTGTAAGAATAAGAATGTAAAATTAGGTATTTCAAAATATGAGGGTGACATGATCATTTTGATCAAACCCTCCATAATAAATAAAGATAAAAAAAACCAATATCAGTTAAGTGACACTAAATCTTAAACCACTAACAATACGGTTATTTCTCAGCTGACACGTTGGGAATGGAGGGAGAATACGTGGGTCCATCTCTGGAACGCAAAGCGTCGTGGCTCGATGTGGACCCCTTGAATAAGCGGAGCCCGTCGCCTGAGACGGCCAGGAAGAGGGCCTTTACCAAGTAAGTACTTCCTAATCAATCAGCACACATTCGTCCACCGTTGGACATATCCCCCCAAAAAAGGGAGGTTTTGCCAAAATCGCTGTGCAGGTTCGATGAACCCTGGAGGTGTTAATAATACCCAGAAGGAAACCCATGTATAGAGGGAAGGTTGTGGGTTCAAGTCCTGTCGAAATCAATAATTTTTGGGATATTATTTCTTACCCAGAAGTATAATAATTATCTGCTATATTTTTGTATTAGAGAACATGGCCAATTTACACAAATAAAAAAAATTTATAATAGTTCTATCTAGACGCTTTTCTGAATATTATTAGAAACGCTGCTCACTGCTAGATGGCGTCATTGGGGCGACATCTAGTAATAGTAAGTAGTTGTAGGAAGGTGGGGTTTTCTCATTTGATACAACGAGCCAACTCTTGCGCCATCTAAATCTTGAACGATAGTTGGCCCTCTCAAATATGTTCCGAAACGCGTCACACTTTTCACTATGCGAGGAGGCATTTGTACTAGTATAGTATTATATTGTCTGTGCCCAGAATGAAGTTCGTTTCACTCGGCATAGCAAAAGTAGAAGGGATACGTTTGGTTCGCTACCGTGGTAGCATTTAGTGCATCAAGTTTTTAGGTGGTGGAAAATGGAAGAATGTAAATCGTGGACACAAGCACCAAATTGGTAGAATACCAGCTGAAAGTCTGGTGTATCCTGTTGGAAGTGTACCCAAGATGCTGGCTGCATTGCCTCTCTGTATGGCAATGCTGATGCGCTGCCCCAGATACTGACCAGGTCTCGGGTCACACGTCGCTTCGAACAGACCCTACGGACCTAGGGTCTCTCTCGACTCCAACATTTGTATTATGTATATCAGTCATCTAGCACCCATAACACAAGCTCTGCTTAGCTTTGGGCTAGATGATGCTGTGTGGATTGTCCGGCATTATTATTATTATTTTTAAAGTTGTTTCTTTATTCAGGGGCACTTCAACCTCGACCTTGGGTATCGAACCACCAATCATTCAAGTCACAAAGGAATCTACGCCATCACCGCCGAAGGAAGAAGGTTAGTGATTATAATTTTAAAAGGTTTTATGTTGATATAACTAGCAAGAACTACTAAAGGGATTTTGGTGATATTTGGTACACATATAGTTTATGACCTGTAATAACATATGGGCTATTCAAATCAAATCAATCATTTATTTGCAAGAATACATAATTATTATCCCGAAAATCCCACGGGATCGGCAGTTACGCGGGTGAAACCGCGGGCACCCAGCTAGTATAAAATATTTCTATTAAACTCTTTCCACAGGCGCAGTAAACAAAAACATTCAAGTGATCCGTACCAGAACGACATCGGAATCCCAGAACCTGGTATACGCGGAGCAGGAAACCGACGAGTTGATCGCTATGCTGCGAGAGACGGAGAGCTTGGACGAGCAGGGCGACATACTGCAATATTTGGTGGACACGCATGGCCTTGAATTTAGCACTGGTAAGTCAAAAATCCTCGTAGTTTCGGTAATTGTTTAGGGTTTCGAGATCATTTTCGAGATATTACGATCACGCACGACCTCTGTGGCGTGATAGGCGAAGGTCCGCTTGCGTTGCTGAAGTTCAATTCCCGCATTAGGACACATTTATTATTTATTTATTCAACGACGTCGTTATTTATTCAATTTCATTTGACTTACAGAGCTATGTACCAAGACGTCAAACATTATTTATAATGTATGTATAATCTGCAGATTTTTGTTCAGGGTGTTCTGGTCGTTTTCTATGTATGATAAAAAATATATGTTGTGTGTATTAAAATATAGACGACATGTCATCAACAATTCAACAGTATTTGAATTGTTGATGACCATCTACGGTATTTAGCATAATTTGAGGGTTGAGTAGTGTTAATGGCCTGTCCATCTGCTAGGAGAGTGCGAAACACTAATGCAAGGTGGTCACAATAGGGCTATCATGGCCGCAGTGATATAAAAGCCAGCCAGAGCATATAAAAAAATACCAATCCTGACTTTTAAATATCAAGTTCATTCTGTTTTCCTTACAGGTATGCAAGAAAACGGCAAAAACGTTACAGTGAAAGACCTTCTAAAAGTTTTATACGAGAAGGCTTGCACACAGAAGCTATGGGGCCTAGTGCGGCACACAGCCGGCATGTTGGGGAAACGAGTCGAGGACTTGGCTAAGGCGGTCACAGACTTGCTCGTCAGGCAGAAGCAAATCACAGTGGGCATGCCGCCTAACAACGAGCATACCATCACTGCGCCGCTGCCGGAAAACGAACTTAGGCAGCTCATACACTTGGTAAGATATTTATAAAACAAGTGGAGGACTTGTCTAAGGTGTAACGGGATTACTCGTCAGGCAGAAGCAAATCACAGTGGGCATGCCGCCTAACAACGAGCATACCGTCACTGCGCCGCTGCCGGAGAACGAACTTAGGCAGCTCATACACTTGGTAAGATATTTATAAAACAAGTGGAGGACTTGTCTAAGGTGTAACGGGATTACTCGTCAGGCAGAAGCAAATCACAGTGGGCATGCCGCCTAACAACGAGCATACCATCACTGCGCCGCTGCCGGAGAACGAACTTAGGCAGCTCATACACTTGGTAAGACATTTAATAAGCGAGTCGAGGACTTGGCTAAGGCGGTCACAGACTTGCTCGTCAGGCAGAAGCAAATCACAGTGGGGATGCCGCCTAAAATGAGCATAGGATCACTGCGCCGCTGCCGGAAAACGAGCTTAGGCAGCTCATACACTTGGTAAGATATTTATAAAACAAGTGGAGGACTTGGCTAAGGTGTAACGGGATTACTTGTCAGGCAGAAGCTAATTACAGTGTATTTATTCTATTGGTAAGACATTTAATAAGCGAGTCGAGGACTTAGCTAAGGCGGTCACGGGCGTGCTCGGCAAATCGCAGCCTGATAATTGAATTCAAGTACCTTGTAAGTTGGTAATCTTCTGAACTACAAGACCGATTCTAATTTATAAATGTCTGCTCGTCCGTGGGTTCGAGATGTATTCTGTGTGTAATGTGTATTCGAGTGTTAATCTGCAATCTTGCATAACTTGCGTTCTTATAATTGGGATTGAAAATGACGTTATCTCTAATGCGCTCCTGCAGTTCATATTAGATTTGAGGTAATTTCATCTTTTGTTATAAAGTCAGACTAATCAGCCAAATAAAATAATCTCGCTTGTTTACATGCAGTCTTTTCGTAAACAAAAGGAAGAACATGGAAGCAACAAGGTTAGTAGTAAAGTTAGAAGTAGTGAGTAGGTACCTACTTTAAAACACGTTTAAGTCTAGACAAAAAAAAACGCTTTTTATTTTTCTTAAGGCTTTATCCAGTTTTCCCACATCTATAAACGCCCAGCGGCTGTACTAATCTTCTAGTCACGCTTGACATTCACAACGAATCCCTACATAGTTATATATTTTTTAGGTTAATCTAAACCTTATATTGAAAAGCTTTATAATGGTTTTTCGTTTTTCTTTAAGAGTTTACCAATTTTAGTAGAAGTTGCCGACTTGCATCCTGTAAGTTGAAAACTGAAGTATTATTTTTTAATTCAGGCGTACGGCGACGACGAAAGTACAGCGATGTTGACTCAAGAGCTGCTGGTCTATCTCGCGATGTTCATCAGGACTGAACCTCAACTGTTTCTGGAGATGCTGCGTCTGAGAGTCGGTCTTATTATTCAGGTAAATAAACTTGCTTGGCTTTTTGACACACCATGTATTTAGAATCAGAATCAAAGCGCTTTATTTCCTTTAGAACTTACAGGATTCTTTGACACGTCACATAATACATAATTACAAAGTAATGCTGGGAAATAAGAGATCACTTCTTTTTAAGTAAAGCGAAGAAGCGATCAAGAAACCTTTACTTGGTTAGGTTTTTATTTTCGAGTTGGAACAAAACTCGTCTTAAACCTTTTTGTCGTCTAGATACTCTTTAGATACTATTTTCTCTAGTCTAGATTCTCTTTTTTTTTCTTTTTCGGTAAAAATCCAGATGTATTTAAAATTTGATGCTAAAGTTTTTAAATCCTACTAATATTATAAACGCCAAAGTTGGATGGATGTGTGTTACTCTTTTACGCAAAAACTACTAAACTGATTTTGAAGAAAAATCCCACTGGAGTCGGTAGTGTTCCAACTCAAAATAGGATCGTAGTTAACCCGCTTACATTCATAATGAATTCGTCAAACTACGATAGTCTTTATAGTAAAAAGGATTTATATATTCAATCGCTTTAACACTGTAAACATATTATTGTGTTGCAGGTAATGGCTACAGAGCTATCGCGCACTCTGTCCTGCGACGGAGAAGAAGCCTCAGAGCATTTGCTGAATCTCTCGCCTTTCGAAATGAAAAACCTGCTCTACCATATCCTAAGCGGAAAGGAGTTCGCTATAAATAGTGGTAAGATAAACCTCTTAAAATAAATAAATAAATAATGCAGGACAATTCACACAGCATCATCTAGACTAGACCCAAGCTAAGTAGAGCTTGTGCTATGATGACTGATATACATAATACAATATTATTACATAGATATATACTTCTTTTATTATACATAGAAAACGACCAGAACACCCTGAAAAAAATATTTGCAGATTGTACAAACGTTTGTCGAGACAAACGTTTGTACAATCTGCTTATTATATATAAAATATCGATCTATTTAATATATTAAGTAGGTATATTAGTCGTCTAGTACCCATTACACAAGCTTTGCTGAGCTTGCGGCTAGATGATGCTGTGTAGATTGTCCAGCATTATTAATTTATCGGTATATCTGCCAATAAAAATTATCTCGGAGTGCCTTCAGTTGTTCCGTGATCATGTCATAAACTCTTGCCTCTTTTATAGCCATTATTCTTATTTCTTTTATCTTTTACAGTTTAGGTATAGTAAAATTTTTTCCTTTGCAGCATCTCTTTTTGGTAAAACAGAAAAGTACGGTAGAAGCAAAGGCGAGTTGTGATTCCCATTTTGTTGCTGGTTTTTTTGTGCTTTGTCAGAAAATGTTATTAACATATAACTGTCTTTGTTTGCACATTTCACAAATGCTTAGCTGTTTTTTACAAGATTTTGTTTTTACAAGAGAACAAATCACCACAATACTTTGGTTTGGCAATGATGTCAATTCGCTAAAACGAAACTCATTTGATTTGGACACCACTAAAAATTGTCTTCCTTTTTATTATAATTATTTAATTTTATTTATTTATTCACAAACAAATTTACTTTCGTGTCGGAATAATGGTACGATTATAAGTTTATGGTAAATAGAGGTCAAATCTTAATTAATGAAATATGATGTCACAAACACAAATACATTGAAAATAAAATTATAATAAAGTACACTACTCACACTATACAAAAATACAATAATAAATAACACATGAATTTATTTTATTGCAAGGTGCCTTTTACTGTTTCACATAGAAACTTTTAATGCTTTTAATGTTAAAATAGTTAGGTTTTGTTTTGGCGTCATCAGAATCTACACCTACGTATAAATCGAATGCTAGTGGCTAGATATGTTTTTGCCATATCGACTCTTTGTTTTCCTGCCCGGTTATCATTCCATAGTACTGTACTTTTTGTTATACTTGCCTACCTAGCTCATGGGTATTCGACAGAGGTTCGGACGAAAACCAGCCAGGATCTCCTGGGCCGAGAAAAACCTGCCCTGGAAAAAACCAGATTAAATCAACCTATAGCACAAAAACATATTATTTCTATATTCACTAAATGGTTGGTTGTTACCGGGTGAAATTTGCAGCAATTCATGTTTGCTTGATAGACGAATTGAATCCGGCCATTTCAGGGCATTTCTTTCCGCGCCCGGGAAATCCCGGATGCCTATAGTCCGAGCATAATGAATGCCACATACACTTAAATTATCGTTTAACGTTGCATTAATAATGGTGTGCTAACGTTTAAATGCATAAGTGGAATTAAAAATGCGATTAACATAATTCAGCAAACTAAGCATGGGGATATAAAATATTTATATAGGTATGTTTTTCAGCAGGTCGCGGGAATTTCTCCATTGTGAGCAACAAGTCCAACAGATATGGAAAGAAGTCACAGATCTTTCTCGAAGGTCAATCCGTGCAGGGCATCAGTGATGAGAGTAAGTTTGCACCTTTACAATGTTAGAATAAGATTCAAACCGCTTTAACGACCGCTGTGGCATAGTGTTCAAATATCCCTTATCATTGTTTTTGAAACCTCGCTAGAAAATAGGTTAGGTTATAAGTTCATAATTCATATTTTTTTATTGCAAAGGCGAGCTTAACCCTAAAAATAGTTCTCTTCCAGCAAACCTTATTGAGAGAGAGAGAGATGAAGTTATAAACGTTAAAGTTGATGATCCGATTAAAATTCAAAAATAAGCACACTCGTCCATCAATATCAATTTAAGTAAATACATAATAATAGATATATGTTTCTCATTTAAGTGAAGTAGAGAATTCTTCTTTATACCGGATTAGGTAAGGGTTATGTCGTCGTAGCTCCAAAAAGGAACCGCCAATTTTTTTAAATCTACTGTAATATAATATTCCTTATTGCCGTGTGGTGCCGGCATAGAATTTCACCACCCCAACTCTTTCCGTGGGTGTCGTAAGAGGCGACTAATGGAAACACAGCGGGGGGTGGGCAGCAGCGCCTTCTGCAAAACAACTCGACCGTACTGCGATCCTCAACCGCATGCCCAGCGTGGGGATTATGGGCAACAACCCCCAAATTATCAATAATGCCATCTATGGCGCTCTTTGGGGGAGGCCTAGAGGTCCAGCAGTGGACTGTTATAGGCTGATGTCTGTTATAGCGATGAATATCTGAGACATCATTTTGTGATTCGAATGCACGATGTATTCGCGATGCACGAAGCATTCGACTCCATAAAACTACTTCTTTCAACTTCCAGTGACAGTAATATAAATATTACCGCTATGGTCGTGAAAATGTATAATTATTGTAACAATTTGCTTGTTGTTTTGCAGTATCTCCAGCGCCGATAGCGGAGCCCGACCGGCAGGGCCAGTGGCTGCGCCGGCGCAGACTAGACGGAGCCCTCAACCGCGTGCCGAGAGACTTCTACCCGCGTGTCTGGGGCGTACTCGAGAAGGTAATCTATGATATTATAAAGAGGAAAGATTTGTTTGTTTGTTTGAATAGGCTCCGAAACTAACTAACTTACTACTTTAACTAACTTTGTTTGTTTGAATCGAATAGGCTCCGAAACTTCTGGACCGATTTTTCTTCTGAAAATTATGTCACCATAAGAATCCTAAATTTTCCCCGATGAACATAGGCAAAAGAATATTTTCAAAAAAGTTAATGATGAAAAATTCAATTGAAATGAAAAATACTCGTGCGAAGCCGGGGCGGACCGCTAGTGATACTCAGCCCGTGATTACCCACAGCTGGGTTTATGTGGAGAACGTTACCATGTACTGCAAATAATAGCAGATCATGGTGAAAATATGCTCAATTTACAAATCATTTTGGTATTACGTTTGTATTTATTTTGCAACTGCCTTAAGCGCTATCCACACATTTCCGGGAACTCGTCCCGGCCGTGTTCCGTCAGGGACGGGGAAAATAATCGGTTACGTACAAATTGTATGAACTTGTTCACACAGCTCCGTGTCAGGGGTCAGGAAATTTTATGAACTTGTTCACACAACTCGGAACACGGATAGCCCTAACCCGGAACTGACCCGGAAATGTGTGGATAGCGCTTAACTCGCACAATAATTCCATTAACTGAATCTACTCAGTAGGGCAAGCAGTAGGTATTTGAAATTAATTTCTTCAACTTCAATAATGTACGCAATGTATGGCGTTGCGATCATTATTGTCTATTCTACCCTAGAGAACAATCCCCGTGCTTGGCCTACAGATGTAATACACGACAGTGAAAAATTCAACTAATAACTATGATGTACCATTATAGTGCCAAGGCCTTATCATCCAAGGAAAACTGCTCCAACCAAACTTAACCCAAGAGATGACATCCGGAGAGTTGAAATTCGCGCTCGCTGTCGAAACTGTCCTGAACTCAATACCCCAGCCGGAATACAGACAGCTGGTGGTCGAAGCGTTGATGGTGCTGACCCTGGTTGTGGAATACAAAGCCGTGGCTCAATTGGGCGGGACTATCCACGTTGAGCAGTTGGTGCATTCCGCCAATCAGATATTTTTGGAGGATCAAGTAAGTTCATAGTCTATTTTATTAATTTACAGGATATCTAATGATCCACTAACCATCTATGGCGCTTATTAGGACGTGTCCAGCTGTGGACTGATATAGGCTGACGATGACGATGAAAGGTTATGAAAGGTCTATCACTTTAAAGGTACACTAGCTCTCTGCCTCGCTGCTTGCTTTTCTCTACGATCACTGTTAGTTATGGAGTGTGGTGTGGGAGGAGAGTCAATTTCAAAGTGCTGGTAAAAGTTAGGGATCCAACGTGTTAGTGTATATAATTTCTGAAATTTTTGTTTAATACCCGTGCGAAAACGGGACAGACCGCTAGTCTAAAATATTTAAGGTACTTTCCCATGTGGCATAGCCGTGGGACGCCCTGTATTGATCACAATAGTAATAACTTCGTCGTATTTTGTTCTCAGATCCGTATCAACGGCGACGCAACCCTATGCTGCGCTAAAGCGGAGAGATACGGCGGCGGTGACTCGCTGCTCTGCGGTGGCGCCGCTGGCGTCTGTCAACACTTGTACGACAGCGCCCCTAGCGGCAGCTACGGAACTATGACGTATCTTGCACGAGCCGTCGCTGCTATGCTCTCAAGCAATGGTACTACGGATAATATTGAGTGCACTATTACCTAGGCGTCTCGGTTATAGGGCGGCGGAATACTTTGATCGATATACGAGGCTGAATTATAGGTCCGAGCTCATTATCATTTCTCAAAGAGTTCGCGGCTTAGCTCCATATTATTTTATTGCACCGACCGCAAAGTACCTACCTAATTAGTCAATATGACCTTTACTCAATATCTTTATTCATAAATATAACTATATTTAAAGATCTAAGACTTCACGTCTGTCTATAATTGCAAACACGTGTAAGAATTCTGCTATCAGAACTGCATACTCAACCTAATGGCGAAACGCCAAGTCATTGTTTTTGTGGAAGTTAGATAATATTACGATTGATTGAAATTTGTTATCACCTATGCCAACTTCCCTTGTAGTTTTGTATATAGTTCAATAATCAAAGGATTTATTTTGACAATATATGTAATTGTGATGATTTTAATTGTTGTGAAACATTATAATGTATTTCAATAAACAAAAGTCTTTTATTGATTTAACTAGAATGAATCTGTTGGGTTTAAACACCTAACACAAATTATAAACTTATACGATTATGGCGTGATTTACAGCGCCCGGAATCAAAGACTATTAGGTATAATATGTCCATAAAACTGCCTAAACTTTACATCTCTGAACCAAAATTTAACTAAAGTGAAGGCTACTTTGGGATGCATCTCAAGGAAATAGTAGAGCTAAACAAATAGAAAGCTGTTTTTAAGTTTTTGCAAATAAGGGCTTCAGTTGCCTGTAGTGTATGTGTTATAGAGTAAAAAATCACTATTGCCTATAGTTCTACTTGTTGATTTATAAATATTTTTTTCTTCAGCTTATTTCTTTTATTCATTTTATGGTAATATAAATAATAAGACAGTTTATTAGGTGTAATTTTAGACACTATACAAAGAATACTATTTCAGGACAATAATAACACTGCAGTTTTTTAAACTTAGCATATAAAGGAAAAGAATTGACTAAATGAAAACAAAACTAACACTACATAACCTTTTTTCATTATTTTTGGTTTTTTCTTCTTTCCACTAGGGAATTTAATTGAAAACTATTGTAATTCCATACATTAATACCGAATTATTATTAAGAATAACAACTGTACCTTTATTTCAAAAGAAACTGTGGTAATGATACTTACAAAAACTTTAAATGGCCACACTGAAAAATTGTGTTGTTCATTTTGTTTTCAAGGTGCAATATATTCTAAGCCATAAAACATCTACTTTAAAATAAAACAATCAAGTTTCTAACTACATCATAACAAATTGGATTTCTACACGGCAACTTAGGCTTCATCTTTTTTTCCAAAAGGATTCATTTTCGACAGCCATGTCGTTGTTGATCTGTAAAAAAGGAGTATAACTTAATACATTTCTATCAACAGCTTTTGCGTCAACAGCAAAGAGTAGATAAAACACCTACGTAATGTCATCTGGAGTAGTAGTCGCTTCAATTCCAGCAGCTTTAATTTTCTCTACTAGTTTTTTCCTATACATATGTTTTAGTGGAACAGGCTTGTTGGCTGCTTCCTTTTCCTTGGCTACTTTGCACAATGCTTCATACCATGTCAGACCATACCATTCAATCTCTTGAGGAGTATACTGAAACAATGGAGAAAATTAAGTCTACATTAGATAATGCTGGACAACCTACACAGCATCACCTTGCCCCAAGCTAAGCAGCAGAGCTAGTGTTATTGGTACTAGATGACTGATATACATTATACATAGAAAAATATTTTTTTATTATATGTATAAAAGAAATGACCATCTATTGGTATCTGTGGAGTGGTGGGCAGAGATCCTGCAACGCAGGAGATAGAGGGTTCAATGTCTGTCTCAGGACAAATGTTCGTATGATCTGCAGATATTTGTTCAGGGTGGTCTACATTGAATAAATCGTCGTATCCTACGAATACGGTCACAGTTGCAAAACACCAACTTTACAGGAGACGGTTTTTTCTGATTATTTCGCAAAGTTTCTATTGAACGTGTCTGAATTTTTTTGCTAAAACGTTTTATCATATTTTCTGCTAAATTATCATAAAGGTTTCATAAATAAAAAAAACCTTTTTCCCTACTTTTTGTCCCTTAGCACCTTGTTCCACGTGCAAGTTTTAAATCGACGTTACACTCAGCGCCATTGTGACCGTTTTCCACGCAGATTTCGCTTCACATCCTCAACTAGGGGGGTAACAAACGTCTTTGTAAACTTATTCGACGGGATTATGATGGCCAATTACACATTTTACGGAGGTCATAGTTTATTATCCTTCATAATTTGGTTTTGTACCTTGATAATTTGCATCAGAAATTGTTTATTCATGCTGTACTTAAGATGTGATGTACACCCAGAGACGATATTAAATGTATTTAGTTTGTTTAGCACTTAATCGACTACCTATCGCAGCTGCTGGCGAAGACCTGACTTCGTCACAGGAGGATGCGGGTTTGATTCTCGCCTTGGGAAAATTGTTTATATATTTATTGTACGGCTAAAATGCAACAAATCAAAGCCAAAACCGAGTTCGTATAAAACAGTGCAATTGCTGACATACTAAACAAAATTTGTTTACGTAAACTATGCAAAACTCGTCCTAGGGTTTCTCAAGGCATGATTTAATGAAAGGATTGGAACTAATTTTTAGGTTATTATGGTACTCATATAAAAAAGGTAATTTTATAATAAATAATGGAGTTTTCTGGCCACAACGCCCAGCCTAAACCGATGAAGCTAGAAAGCTGAAATTTTGAGGGCAGGACCATTAACTACACAAATACCCGCTAATTAGGGATTTTTTTTTATTCCACCCTTAATACCAGTAACATAGCTACATACTAAAATCCCTCTATGAGGTAAAAAGGGTTTTTGAAGTTTTTGGTGTTTTTTGTAGCTCTGTAACCGGTGGTTTGATTGGCTAGATACTTACATTTAATACTAAACATACAAGAATAATGAACATTAAATGTAAAGCAACAAATTTTGTTTCCTGAAAATTTAGTGAAACGGTTAATTAAGTTTGAGATTAATAATTTCATTATGTATTGAAATATCTATACCTTTGTAATCCAAGGTGCTATTGGCTTCAAATTTCATAATGATAGAACAGTAAATTAAAAGGTATTTCAGTATTTTCAAATAATGATAAGGATAAGGAAAAAATCGAAGTTTATAGGAATGTTTTTGTAACTTTTTATTCAGTGACCTATTTTGATTAGAATTTGCTGAGAACGCTTAAAATATACTTAAAACCATTCAACATTTGTTTCAGGATTTTTGAAAATATTTCCGCAAACTGTAAATACGGTCATTGAAATATTGGATTTGTAATTTTTGGTAATGTATTTAAATGGTTGTTACTATTTAACGTGCGGAAGTAATGCCCTGAAATTTTATTAATGTATTGAATATACAATAAGTGGTAAAACATGTTTTAACATCTATTTTCATATCTCTAAATCAGGGTAGAAAAAAGTCAAACTTCCCGATATTTAGTTCCACTCCGATTGGTCTTGCATAAAACCTCAATTCAATAAATTAATGAAATAATAACAATGTGATTAAAGATTTGTTAAAACTTCTCTCAAAATAAGGTTAGAGTAGAATGTATGAAGCATATCGTATGACAAGACTGCTTCAAATTCACTATATAAAAATATATGAAAAACTTTTTTAAAAAAGCATGCCTAATTAACGGACGTAAAAATGATATCAGAAGCGGCTTTCAGGAAATATAAGACATTTTTTCTCATAATAGGGAATTAGCTGATTTTGTGAAAGTGTTTTACCCTAAAGTCCACGCAAATGAAATTACAAGCGAGTCAGTTAGTTTAGCAATTTTTGCAAAGATTAGCACTAAAGACATTTAAAGTTATTTACTTAGTCAGTTGTGAAATGAAAACTTGTAACTCAAGTCAATGGTAAATGTCGCGTTTTAAATGACTTTAACATGATTCAGTACAGTTTCGAATACTACAATGTTCTATTTTTTTCCCTAAACATTCGCATTAGACTTGTGTATACATTTTTTCGACTACGAGTGCTAGTATTGAGAATCTCGTGAATGCGAGCATTCATTACATTATTGTCATAATAGATTGACATCAGAGCCACTGCTGGCGTATTAATTTTACAAACTGTCATTAAGTCGTGAAAGTTTTCGATAAATTTTTTTGCTGTTAATTTTCTAACCTTTTTAGTATTTAAAGGCTATTCTCACATAAAAAAAAGTTATGTAATTAAAATTCGCAGATGTGTGTAGAGGTTGTTCTGGTTGGATTTTATGTATAGTAAAAAAAATCTATCTATGAAGTCTATTGTATTAAGTCATCTGATACCCAAAACACAAGTTTCAGTCGATTGTTCAGCATTTTATTAATTCATCCTCTCAATCTCGTTACTGTATCCAGATTAGAGATTTCTCAACTTGTTATATTAGAAAACAAGTGATTTTTATACAAAAAAGGTCAAAAAAGTTGTGGTTTAAAGCACGCATGTAAAAAGCTTACAATCAATTCAATACTTAACCAAACTATTTGATTAAATAGACGATTTACCAAATTTTCAGGAATATTTTTAGAATTCGAACACCTGTTGGTTTATAATTCAAACAAATTGAGTCACTGTTCTCAGTTCTTATTTAGAGACCTTTATCCCTAAAAGGCGTATTTGAATTTCATATTTATTGATATCCTATATTAAAAAATTATAGACATTTCAAAACAAAGCCCAAATACGTATCTCAAACATGTAGGTATAACCCGTTCCAGTCCATTTTAAGGAGTATTTTAAAACTTCCTGAAACAAATATTCATTTATTTATATTATTAATAGTTATTTCACAATGGAATAGGTTTTTCTAACAAAATAATAAAGGTACCTACTTCGCAAATGAAGTGATTATTTGCATCCGCATTCGCGAATGTGAAAGATGTTCATTCGTCATATATCTAATCTATACCAAAACTATAGATACGAATGTCAGACCCTGTCCGTCTGTTTGTTGCTTTTACGTTTTAATCGATTTAAGATGAAATTTTGTCTCATACAGAAGAAAAATAAACAAGAAACTAGCAAGAAATAATTATACCTTAGTAGGTTTAACATTATTATGTATGTACAGGTATAGTAAGTAGGTAGGTAGTTACGTACCTACTCGCATTACATATAAATTTTGCATTTCCCGAGCTTTCATAACTATTCATGTGCCTAGCCATACATTACTATTAAAAAAACACTTCGGAGTCGACAAACAGTGTGGTAATCCGCGCCCGCGCGCCTTTTCGCCCGCGCTACATGGTTACTCTGGAGTATGTAACCGTATTCGCCGGGAAATATCCGTGATCTTTGCGTTTTGCACGTGGAAGAAGGTGCCAAAGCTGTTTGTTAACTTTTTCGTCGGGCTAAATCCATCAATGCAATTGTGACCAAATTTTAAAATCTTAATAACTTTTTTATTTTCAGTATTTTTTAATTTTTTTTGAACTGGTATGATGTAAATCATAATGGAGATTCCAAAAATGCAATAAAAATAAAAAGTTACACTGGCGCCTGTGACCCTATTCGTAGGATACGACGAAATATCAATATTTATTTTATAAAAAAACCATGTAGATGAAAATGTCAGTATCTTGTGGACAAAGAATGCTATAGAGTGATGCCTACTAAATACTAAGAGGTGATGTGGTAGATGTAGGATAAGGTGAATACGAACTTCAGGCACAGAATCAATCATGGCCATGGACAGAGTTTAATTTTGAGAGGAGTGTAAGGAGAAAAAAGAGAGGCTGTTGCCTAGCAGGACAGTAACAGCTGAAAATAAATAATGATTGCATAAATTAGTTAAATCTGCATTTTTTAGTAGATGGAATTTACTTACCGAGGTTAGATAGGTCTTGTACTCTTCATATATTACTTTCTGCTTCAGCGGGTCATAGGCATAGCGAGGACACCCATTCATAAGTTCGGTCAGTATTTGTTTTTTCAGTTTCAGTGCCAACATAGACACTAAGTCACATGCTGGAGTTTTAAGCAAGTAGTGGTCAAAACCATAGTGATCATTAATAAGATGAATTGTCCTGTCAGTAACAGTTACTGAAAGATGAGTGTTTAACACTTCTGATCTCACAACAGTTCTTTTCAACACAGGTACCCAGTAATGAGGAACACGGCGACGTTTAAGATCACGTTTTTGAAAACCTGCAAGCAGTAAACAGAATCATAAACAAAAATATTGACAATATTTTGAGCATAGTAAATCTGACAAGGATGGACTGAAAGGGAAGGTGGTTCAGTGATTGTACCTTTGATTACAGCTTCACCGCCCCATATACCTTCATGCAGTTCTTTGGGATATCTTAAAGGCAGAGGTATATTCTGCACGGGAAGTGTCTCGCCTGTGAGATCGTCGCGCTTCCATTTCCCCTCTTGAGGAATAAAATGTACTGCAGCTGGTTTCAGCACTTTCCATTCACGCCAAAACTTTTTATATGCTGCAGGAAGTTCCGATGCTATACCTATCTCAAATCTGTTTCGTCTTTTGAACGTTTTCGACAATTGATGCGCAGTAACCTGTAAAGTAATGTCGTAGCAAGGTAAAGACGTTTTTCAGAAGCCTGAAAAGTGATGCAATATTAGGAGCGAGGTCATTAGCTGCTACCTACCTGGATACGAGATGATGCCATTTAGGAATCTGCTCAGGACTGCAAAACCCTACGAAATTTGCTATGGAGTTTACGTGATAAAATTCCACTGAAAATATTACAATTATTTTTGTATGCCAATTTTTTACAAATGACACATGGGGACATGACGTCTTGACAGTGACATTACAGCTAGTAAGGCAGCTCTTAGTTTGTAGATCAAAGAAGAAGTACAATAGGTACGTATTACCGTATTACAACAACATAAAACAACCGCACCTTGGGCTGCGTTCACAACCTACGCTCGAGCGCGCTCGGAGTGCAACTAGGTCGTTCATAACCTCAGGAGAAACGCTCGGTTGTTATTAACTAGAGCGTTCACAAGGTTGCAATTTAATTGGCTGCAAAATGTTGGCACCCGACGAAAAACACTCTGACATTGACAGCTGTCATATTTTCCGTTGTCATAGTTTGTTATCTACCTACATATCAAGATTTCTACGGTAAATTTCAAAATTTTCAGTATTTATCAGTTATCGATCGTAGTTACAGTCAGTAGATACAATTTACCTAAAAGTAACCGCAAAACAAAAACAAAACAAACGAACGTCCGGCAACTGTAACGTCAGTTTTGTCATGATAATGTCAACTTTGACGTATAACAACCGACTCGTTCTGAACCTTTGGGTAAGTTAAAATTTACACCAAACAACCGCACCCTGAGCCTCTGAACGCACCTCTGGGGTGCGTTCAGAGGCTCAGGGGTGCGTTCAGAGGCTCAGGGTAGCTGTCAATATCAGACTGTTTTTCGTCGATCGAATTACACCGGTAAAAAGTTGCAACCGTCGGAGGTTGTGAACGCTCTAGTTAATAACAACCGAGCGTTTCTCCTGAGGTTATGAACGACCTAGTTGCACTCCGAGCGCGCTCGAGCGTAGGTTGTGAACGCAGCCTAGTAACTTTTTTGTGATCTACATGTCAGTGTCCGAAACACCATTGTGCGTGTCAATGTCACAAATTCGCAGCTGACGTGGTGGACCAAAATTGTGATTTTGTGAAAATAAAAATGGAAATTGGCTGGCAAGTTGCTATGTGGTAGTGGCAAATAAATATGCATTAAACTAACAACTAAAAAATCGTGTCCTAATTTGTTTAAACGTCCGTATTTTTGTTCGTATATGTGTACATTATCTAGTCCATATGCCAACGAACAGAAGTAAGCTATGTCGGACAATAAAAACATCAATACTGCCTCTGATAGGGGTAAATCGGTTCCTGCAGACACAGATGGAGGCTCATGTGATGTGTCTTTTGTAGCAGAAAGTGTAAAAAGTGAAAAGGTAAGCTTGAACTCAGCTAGCCAAAAGGATTTGGATTTGTCATGCGCATTTAAACTCGCATTCTTAGAGTTATGTTGCAAGCCTAAACGTACAAGGCCACACATTGCTGTAGTTGTTTACCTTCCTTAATCATTTTCATAAGACGAACCACAGTCAGGTAATTGGTTTTTACAATAAATATCTTGTTTCAGACACCTCATAAAGTTTCATCAACCACAGAGAGGCTTGGTAAATTTGAAAAGGCTCAAAGGTGCTTAGAAAATGCAGCACTTGTGTCAAAACGAATTAAAGAACACAGAAAGGCAACTGCTGAGTTGTTGGGTAGACCTTTTGGTGAGTGTTTTCATATTTATGATCACAACCTGGTCTATTACACAAATAGGGACTGGGATTGATGCTTATGCCATAGCTTTTGTACTTTTAGATTAAACAATACTAAGTTAAGTACAATGCAATACAAATACTTTCTGTTTTTGTTATCGGTTTGTTTGTTTTACCTAACTTATTTTTTTTTACTTTAATATTTTTTCTTCCTTTTTTACCAAGATACATAACAAGAAAACACAAATAAAGTAATAGTTGTACAAAGGCAGCCTTATTGCTGAGATTCATCTATCTGTTATGTTAGTATCAATGATCTGTTAAATAAATTATTTGACTAACCCATCGGTGAAGTGCTCATTGGTGTCAGCGTTGGCTTGAAACAATTTGAAAGATTACTAATTTAAGAATTTAGTGAAGACTAATTTATTAGTTGAAATAATAAATGATTAAAATTTATTTATTTGTTAATATTGAGCAGTCTGTGGCTGATGTGTCTGCATGGCCGTAGGGAGGGGGGGGGTTTTGGGGGTTCAAACCCCCCCCGAAATGTTGAGGCACCGTTTCAAATCAAACTTGAATAGGTAAAATTTTCTCGGATACGTACTTGTATGTGGAAAGTGCGGCTTACTTTAAATAGCTATTCTCTCTTAAAAACACAAAAAGTTTTTCGTCTCATTTCGTCTCCGATTAACAACAGCGCGCTCTGAGTACAAAGATTTAAATCGTTAGATACGCCCTTTCCGCAGTGAGTCCGGGCCACGTTGTTGCAAAGTTAAGGTGAGCCAGCTCGCACAGTTGGAATCAGTGTAGATCGAAGCACAGTGTTATCCGGACGTGTTAAAACCAATTGTAACTGCCAATTTTTGCAAGAAAAGTTTCACAAAATGCCATCGTGTGTGTTTCGGAAGTGTAAAAACAATTCTACAAATACAAACAAAGCTAAAGGTGTAACATTTCACTCGTAAGTATTGCGATTTAATTAAATAACTTTTATTTATCATTCCGCGATCTCGATAACAAATTTAATGGCGAGTGCACGAAAAAGATTTGCAAATAATGTGGGAGAAAAATAGATGACACTATTTTCTCAGTACGCTTGTTATGTATAGATTGCACACGCACGCATTCAAGGACAATGACACAATTTTTGGTGTCAGGGCGTATCTAACGATTTAAATCTTTGTCTGAGTCGTCGGTGGCGGACGGGGCGTGCTCGCGCACCATGCCATGCGATTCCTATTGTGTTGTATGTAAGCACTTAAATATTTCTTTAAATTATTCTCTTTTGAAAACTCAAACTTTTTTTCGACAAAATTCGTCTCTACATTTTAAATGAGCTGGGTGCACGCATTGCATTCATTTACGGCCGATTCCAGATTTCCAGCTAGGCAGGCAGATCACGACATTACTTTTAATTTTATAAATCAATAGACCTATTTTGTTGTCGTTCCGTAATTGAATTGCTTTCTCCGTTTACTGTCATGTATTTATTTATAACATACTTTTTTAAACCATTTAATAAAGGCCGAAAAGGTCACAAAAAATTTCGCGGCTCGCTCCGCTCGCCGTTAATTCGGAATTATTCTAGGCTTTTTAACAACCTTGCGAAAATGCCACAATTTCTCGAAAATTTTCAGAGGCCGCAAACACAACAAAATATCGGCGGTCACTCCACTCACTGTTATAATTTTGGCTCTAAAAGTTTCAGGGTTCGCTAATCATAATCTTTTGTCACTCTTGATTCTATTTTATAGATCATCCGAAAGGTCGCACAAAAAATTGCGGCTCGCTTCGCTCGCCGTTCATTCTGAAGCCTTTTGGTCATTTTTATCAGCCTGCCGAAAATATGTAAAAAAATTGCGGCTCGCTTCGCTCGCCGTTCATTCTGTAGCCTTTCGGTCAGTTTTATCAGCCTGCCGAAAATATGTAAAAAAATTTGCGGATCGCTTCGCTCGCCGATCATTCTATAGCCATTTAGTCATTTTTATTAGCCTGTCGAAAATATATGTAAAAAAATTGGCGGCTGGCTCCGCTCACCATTCTCTCATAATAATGTGAATTGTTATACCTACCCCTTAACTAATACTACTAACTTTTTTGTCACCCGAAAATGACACTCGAAGTTATTTATTTTTTGTATTTCTCACATTTTTTTTCTTTGTTGCTGGCATACCAATCTCCTAAATTACCACCGCAGTTTTTAAAATATTTGGGGCTAGCTGTCACATCTATTGTCACACTTTTGCCTACTTTTTTACAAAACATCGGAAAAATCTGAAAAAATTCGCGGCTCGCTCCGCTCGCCGTTACCCATGGTTATTATTTTTATATCGATTTTTTTTGGAAAGTGCTTGGTTGAAAACCACTCCGGGTACTAGCATAAGTACATATATAAAGATGTTGCATGTTGTCTCGGGCGGGTCTAAGGCTCGACCCCCCCCGAATAGTATTTCTGGCTACGGCCCTGTGTGTCTGTATCATACAGTTTTGAACTTTTTGATTGCGCCCTTTTTTCGTTTGATAATTTTGTCAAAAAAGGTTGCCTGGAAGAGATCGCTTTTAGCTATAAGGCCGCCCATTGTGCAACTGTTTTTGTGTTCATGTTTTTCTGTTCTGCTTTAATCTATCTTGGTGTGCAATAAAGTGTATTGTGTATTATATGTATTGTATTGTATTTGTCTCGTAACGTTTCAGAAGATGATGATGTTGGAGATACTGCCTCTGAAGTAGCTTCCATAATGAGTGAGCGGACGGGCTACTCTGCTGCTACAGACACCTCCACCACCATGTCTGTTCAGGAAGCCCTCAACAGTATGTGTTTTTTATATTATACTAGCAGTCCATTCAGTGCCACGCAGTGCTTTGTACAAGTTATAAAAATAATTTTGAATAAATTAAATTATTACACACATACCTACATCATAAAAATCTTATCTAACACATTTATGACTTTTCCGTTCCCACGGATATTTAACAAAAAATATAAAATTTTAACACACATTTACATTTTTGAAGTTTATATAATTAAATAATAATATTTTTTTTTTTATATATTGCAGTACAATATATTTTAAGTTGATAAATCCTTTTGTGTTTAGTTATTTCCAGTTCAGTCAAGCAATTATCATGTTTGCAAACAATAGTTCCCTTTTATGCGTTTGTTTTTTTTTATGAGTATGGAGACAAATTAAAGAATATTTATCGGGTATTTATCGCGTAATATTCTTTAATATGTCAACAAATCGTGAAAGTTTAAAAAGTTTTCATCATCATCATCATCATCACCAGTCTATAATAGTCCACTGCTGGACATAGGCCTCCCCTAATGAGCGCTATAGATGGCATCATTATTTGGGGGTTATTGCCCATAATCCCCAGGCTAAAAAGTTTTATGAGGACAAAATTTTCCAAAATTGTATCTTGATTATTGCTGGAGTATAATAGAATGGTTGATATTAAATTATATTGTGCCTGCTTGCATAATGATGTCGTAACATTTCAGTCAAAAGATTTTGTAGTAGGTATTCTGTACAGAAACCAGACTTCCATACAAAAACAATGCTGTGTGGATTGTCCAGCATTGTTTACTGTTTATTTATTTAGAAGTATGATTTTTTTGTAACACTTGAATATATTAAGCTATACTTACGCAAGCTGCCCTTTGAACATCGATTAATAAATAGATATTTTATTTCAGTACCAGGCATAAGTGAAAGTTTGGCGAACACACTGAAGCAGAAGGAACTACTAATGGAAAGAATAAAACAATACAAAGAAATTGGCAAACGACCTATTGCAAAATCTACAACACCAATACGCAGGGACTCCACTACTGAATTAAAGTCACAGAAAAAGGTACCTAGTTATGTTGTAATTCATTTATTTTATTATTGTTTTTTATTTATTTAGCAACTTATATGATTTACATTTGTTACCAAATTATAAAAAGTTTAAATTACTAAATAGGTCCTTACACATTTAAATAGGTTAAATAAATTTATTGATTGAATGTCACAAATCTAATACTTAAATACATTACAAAGGTCAAATGTCACAACAGTCACCAGACAAACAACAATATTTTACCTAGCTAATCATAGGTTAGCTACAAACCTAAAGATCACCAATGTATGAAACATTGGTGATCTTTAGGTTTGTTAACAAAGTACCTCATGAAATGTTGATGTTCTTCTATCCATAACTTTTTCTATCTATTTAGGCATGAATTATGCCTATATATGCTAATAGATAGAAAATACTATACCACACAGAGAAAGAGCACATTACAAACAGACAAGCATAAAGTAGAGGAAGGAGGTTTTTAAAAAAGTTAATATATATCATTAAATTACATAACTTTCCAGACTATGGATAAAAACGCAGAGCAGTTACTAACTACTCTCAAAGATAAAGAGAATGCAATCAGTGTGATGCAAGTGAAGATGAGAGCAATGGAAACCACCATCTTGGATCTACAGGAAAAGATCACTGAAAAAGATCAGATAATAGAAGCGAAGAACAGGGCTACTACACTTATATCAGACAGTTTGAGTAAAAAAGGTATACAAACATTATCTTATCTGGTCGTTAAATCCCTCAATACATCACAAAAACCTAGAAAAAATAATATGGAATCACCTTACTTACAAACATACATTGCAGACAGAAAGAAGTCCACTGCTGGACATATATCAATCATAATCGCCACGCTTGTCAGGCGAGTTGGAGATCAGCAACATAAATAACTATTTACGTATAATTCATTTATCTATATTATTTTTCTTTACAGAAAGAGACTCAGTAGCCTTACTGGAAGACACGAGGCTACAAATGACAAAAATGCAAGAAAACTTCATTGCAATGGAAACTGAATGGAAAGAAGAAAAACAAAGATACATCAAAGAAATAGAAGAAAAAGACGATAAAATTAAAGCTTTGGAGGAAGAAATAGCATCATTAGATAAAACTGGTTTTGAGATAAGTGTTGATCAGGCACAAGAAGTAGAAACGAAAACTAATGTTATTGATATGCCTAAAGAAGGGAACGAAAATATCAAGAATGTAGAATCTGAAGAACATGAAGAGAAGGGATCAAGAGAAATTACCGATATGGTAGAACTTACCAAAAAAATTGAATTGCTTGAGCAACTTAATTGCCAGATTAGGCAAACTAATAAGGAACTAGAAAATAAACTTGCTAATATGACCGAGGCCAAACAAGTCACTTCTTCACCTAGCAAAAAAGCGAGCCCGCTTCCTACTCGTAAAAGTGGCAGAAATACAGCATCTAAGCTGAAATCTCCATGGAGTAATTTATCCTCAGAAGCATTACCTCAAGAGTCAGACAAAAAAGCAGCCAAAAATGAAATAACTAGGTTAGAGATGCTTGTCCAATCTCTTAGCAAAGACATACTTGACAAAGAGTATGTCATATGTCAAAAAGATGAAATAATAACTGAACTCAAAAACTCAAGTATTGCTGCAGAAAAAATTGGAGCTGACATGGTTGATGCTGGCACTGTAACTGATATTATCAAACCTTACAATGATGAGGACAAAGATTTCTTACAGTCATCAGAAGAAAACCCCAAGGATATAAAACAACTTGAAGCTGAATTGAGAAATGCTCAAGACCAAATAGACTTGCTGACTAAAGACATTGAGTCAGCTAATAAAAATATGATAAAAGTAAAATCAACACACAAATTAAAGCTTAAACAAATGCAAAAAACTATCGATAATTTCAGCAAAGTTTCTGATGTTAATGCAGAGATTGTAAGGTTGAACGAGGAACTTCATCAACTATCTCAAAAAGTGGCCGAAGTTGAAGAAGAAAAAGGGAATCTTCAACTGCATCTAGTTGATTATGATAGTGGTAGATGTAAGTACTAAACAAATTTTGTCGTTTTCTATGTATAATAAAAAATATCTATAAATTTAATAATATTGTATTATGTATATCAGTCATCTAGTACCCGTAACACAAGCTCTGCTTAGCTTGGGTCTAGATGATGCTGTGTGGATTGTCCAACATTATTAGGTATTATTATTAAATTATGCTAACCTAGACTCACTACAAATAATATTTTAATTAATTTCTCTGATTTCAGTGACAGAAACAGACGTTTACAAAAAGCTTGTGGAAATGGAGAATCTTGCAGAAACGAGGCTTAAAGCCATAAGTTCATTAGAAGCACAGAAGTTTGATTTGGTTCAAGGTATGTTTTATTTTAGCATGCCCCGCCGTTAGAACCACGTTGATCTACTGCTTGTGCAAAATTATTCCAGTTCGAAATACATAATTATATCGGAGTAACAATCATGTTTTGTTTTAGAACTACACATGCTGCAACAGAAAAACCTTGATATGGAGGACAAGTTAGCAGACATATCGCTTCTACAAAGTGAGCAAGTTTCAACAGAAATTAAGTCTGTTCAATTGGAAGAACAAATTGATGAACTTATTGCCTCTAAGAATGAACTGGAGCTTATAATAGAAAACCTTAGAATAGACAAGGACCATCTGAGCGGCACAATTAAAGAACTTAACAACGAAAAGGAAGAATTAAATCATAAGTTGGAAAACTATATTCAGGAAAACATGGACTTGACTGATAGGCTTGAGAAATTAAGTGCTGAAAAAGTTAGCTCCGCTGAATCCATTGAGATCGTAGAATCTTTGACAACACAAGAAAAACTTGAACTCGAAGAATACAATCAAGGGTTACATGGCGAGAAAATGGACGATCTTGATCCGGAAAGAGTTCCTAGAGATAAGAATATAGAAATCTTAATAGAGCAAAGAGAAGAATTGAGCAAGAAAATTGAACTGTTTACTCAAGAGAGAACAGAAGTCATTGAGAAAATGAATAATATTAACACTGAAAATGAGTCGCTTCATAAGCAAATAAGTGAACTGACTGAGCAATGCAATTCTTTGCAACGGAGTATGGAACAGTGCAATAAAGAAAAACAAGAACTTGAAGATCTAAATTTGGAGACCAATCGTCAAATAGAAGAACTCAAACGCGAGCGAATAGAAATTGTTAAAGAAACTGCTGATATAACAAAACCAGTTACAGAAGATAATGCTGAATTTACCGCTTCTGAAGTTCAAACTGACGACAAAACAACTGCTGATAAAGGAATGAGCCGTACTAAGTCTGTGAAACAACTAACAAAAGAAATACTTAAGTTAAAGAATACCATAAAAGAAAGAGAAGATGAAATAGGAGATTGTCAAATGAAAATACTGTCATTAGAAGAACAACACCAGAAACTAAACGAGACATTAAAATCTAATGTCGGCCTTGAAAAAAAACTAATGACAACAATCGATGAAAACGCCAAGCTCAAAGAAGAACTCAATAATTTGATGAGCAACAAGCAACACGAACAGCAAGTATTTGAATACAAGCATGCTCTTGAAATGACGCAGCAAGAAATGCAGAAACTCCAACAGGAGCATACAGTTTCATCTAACGCAAGAGATAACCGTATTAACGAACTTGAAAAAGTTTTGATAGAGTACGAAAAACAAATATTCAATTATGGAAACACTCTTCAACAGAAAGATAAAGACCTGACCGAATATATCAATCAAGTTACAAAATTAAACGATGTCTCTTTAAAACTGAAGTCTACAATTGAAATGCTTGAGGAAGAAAAAGCTAAAGATCAGAATGCAGATTTCGTTAAATCACTCAACAAGCAGATAGTAGCTTACCAAAAAAAGCTGGCCGATAATGAAGAAAAAGTAAGAATATTGGAAGACGAAAAATTGCAGTTACTATCAATGAAAACAGCCCTAGAAAATAAGAATGTCACTGTAGAAGCTGAATTAAAACGTCTACAAGACGCTCTTGCTGAGAAACAGATACTCATCAAGGAATTACAGGCTCAGCAACAGAAACATTCAGAAGAAATTTCAGCTATAAAACTTGAAACTAAAGAACGAGACGAAGAAATCCATGAAGTTAAACTTCAACTCAGAAAGGAGTCTATTGAAAATGAAAAATTGAGAACTACCCTAGAAGACAAAGAAAATGAATTAAAGCTGTTACTTCAGAACTTTGATGAATCTAAAATACAGTTAGACACTCTAATGACTGAAAAGAACAATTTGGATAAAAAAATTGAAAAACTTGAATCATCAAATAAAGAATTGTTGGATGAAAAGAGTCATCTGAATGAGCAGTTTAACACAATGGAAAACAAAAATAAGGAGTTATTAGAAAAACTTAGGAAGTTTGCCGTAAACATTAAGAAAAAGTCAGCTATGTATACAGAGTTAGAAAATCAGTTACTAGAAACACAAAAGGAATTACATGCTAAAAATGATCAACAAGAGCAGCTTTTGATACTCTCAGAAACGCTGCCAGCCTTGCAAGAAAAACTAAAGCACGCCGAAGAAGAAATAAATAGACTACAGTCTCTCAAAATTTCTATTGATCAGCAGAAAATAAACGACGTTAACATTCTACAAAATGAAATAAAAACGTTACAAGAAAACGTACTATTGTCTTCTGGAGAAATCGCTAAACTGCAAGATACGATAAATAATTTACATAAAGACTTACATTCCGCTCGTGAAGAAAACACAAATCTTAAAAACCAGATCGACAGCCTCAACAATAGAATTGTAGAGCATGAAATAGAACAGAAAAATAATAGTAACTTTATCACTAAGATATCTAGTTTGGAGGCAGATCTAGGTCAAAAACAAAACTATATAACTGAATTAATGAGCAAGCTTGAATACCATGAGCAACAAGGAGTGCAAACACAGTATGGATATGATGCAAAAATACAAGAACGCGATCTGTATATTGAAAATATGGAAACAGAAATAAATAAATATAAAAACCGCATTTGTCGCCTTGAGGAAAGTATTTCTGTCATGGAAGACAGAAGACATAGTCTTGAACGAAAAGCGGATCAGTTAGGTAATCAATTACAAGAAAAACAAAAAGCTTATTCAGAATACACAAACCAAGAAGACGAGCTAGTTGGAAGATTGGCAGTTCTAATAGACCATGACAGAGTAGTCGAAAAACAATTACATGAAATTGAAGAAGAAAATAAAGAGCTACAAAACAAACTCTATGAAACAAATAAAGAAAATGAAAGACTACGAAAAGTGCTGTCTGAAATCCAAGAATATTGTGATTCATTAACTGAAAAATCTAGTAGAACTGACAGTGCTGAGTCAGAATTAGCTAAGTGCAAGTCTAAATTGCATGAACTTGAAGCTCAATTAAAACGAGTGACACAAGAGCAGCAAACACTTATCACACAAAAGAAAAAAGAAATCGAAGAAATTGAATCTGAGTTCAATACACAAATAGAAAACACATTCAGAGAGAAAAAAGCACTCGGCGAAAAGTTTGAAAAAATCAACGAACGTGTGATCCAATTGGAAATCAAACTTCAAGAATATAAAACCAATAACGAAAACCTTACTTTTAACATACAAGAGCTCAATCGAATGAATCAGGCACTAGTTGAAAAGTCCCAGCAAGATGTTCCAGAAGCACCAGATTATACAGAGCAATATATTAGTGAAATTAATAGACTAAATGCGGTCATTATTATGAAAAATCAAGAAATATCGGATTTAGTTATCAGCCTCCAGGAGCTGGAATCTAGTCACATGTCTGCGACTTCTAATTTAGAAATAAAAATATCTGAACTGAAGAATAAAATCAGCACTCAGTCACTGGAGCTTGATACATTATTTAAAGAAGCGGATAGTTTGAAAAACAAGAATGAACATTTACAGAGTCTGATATCAGAAAAAGACGCATCTTTGAAAGAGTTGAAGGAGAAAAAGTCACTGACATTTGAAATGAATATACCAAAGACAGAAGGTATGATCATTTCGTCCACGATAGAACCATTAAATGAAGAGCCAAAACCATTTGACTGGGGGAGTCTTGAATCCCAAATAGTTACTGATACTGACGTTCAGGGCGCTATGATTCCATCAAAATCAAATAAAGAAGTTGAAGAATCTATACAAAAAGAATCGGTAGGCGCTAGTTATCTTACTGCGGACCTACCTATTGAACCCACCATAACTCCTAAAAAAGCTTATCTATGTTATAAGACCGACGAAGAAAATATTGAAACAGATCCATTTAATTCAGACGAAGGCTGGGGTTTGGGCGAACCTGAAGACCAAGGAGACGTAACACCTGGCTTATCTCACTTCAATGAACAAATTCAAAAGCTTACTACCGAGAAAAACAAACTAAAAGAAGACCTTGATGCTAGCCACACAAAGTTGGTCAAGGCTCTTCGAAAACTCAAGGAACTTAAAGCAGCAAACGAGGTTTTATCAAATGAAATAAAAACTTCGAAACAAGTTTCTCAATCTTCTTTCTTTGACTCAGCTATTGAAGATGAGTTACGTCGTACTGTAAGTGAACTGGAAAAGAAAACAGAAGAATTGACGACTGAAATAAATAAAGAAAAGAATGAAAACGAAAAACTTCGAAAGCAAAATGAAATATTCAGTAATGCAAATGATAGATTAACCGAAATCAAAGAAAAGTTAGAAAACGAGATAGAATTATGGAAATATAAATTCAAAGATGCCAATGATAAAGTATCTTCTTTGCAATGGGGAGCCAAAGATTCGCCAACACAAACACCAGTCGCTTCCGCAAAACCCATTACAGACAGTAAATTTCAAGAAGAAATAATTAAAATCGAAAAAGAAAATGATGAATTACAGCTTGTGGTTGACCAGTTGATGTCTCAAAATAACAAACTATTGTCTCAACAAACAGAATTAAAGAATCAAATAGAAACATTAAATAAGGAAGCTCTCCAGCGGTCATCGTTGTGTGAAAACTGTGAAGCACTAAAATCACAAATAACTGAGCTACAAAATAAAAACTCAGAAATCCTTAAACATACAGAAACCTTGAATAAAAACATATGTGATCTAGAAAGTCGGTGCAACGAGC
This sequence comes from Eupithecia pulchellata, assembly GCA_963931895.1. NCBI lineage: Eukaryota > Metazoa > Arthropoda > Insecta > Lepidoptera > Geometridae > Eupithecia > Eupithecia pulchellata. The sequence continues at coordinate 4,703,484 of OZ007524.1, read as the reverse complement.
TTATCCGGAACTCTGATTCAATTATAAAGGAAAATGAATGTGCAAATAGTAGTTTGAAGTCAGAAAACATGCACTTGAATGGGAAATGTTCAAAACTGGAAGAAGACATTCTATCACTAAAAGAATCAGAGATGGAAACTAGTTTAAAATTTTCACAACTCTTAACTGAATTAGAAACTTTAAAAGCGAAACTGTCTTGGTATGAAGAGCAACAGACTTCTCAAAATCAAGATGCTGTCGTTTCTGAACTGACAAAGAAGTTTGAAATTGTAGAAGAAGATAATACGCTTCTAAGAAATCAATTAGATGAAGCCTTTAATAAAGTTGTATCACTTGAAAAAGCTAATCGTACAGTTGCCGAAGAGCTAGCCATTAATAACGCTAATCATCAAGAAACTGTTTTAGAATTAACTAACAAATGCAATGACTTGGAAAGACATTGTTCGCAAAAGCAATCAGCCAACGATTCCACTGTATTGGAGCTAACTCAAAAATACAACATCTTAGAAGAGCATAGCTTACAGCTTAGAAGCCAACTAGATGATGCTAACAATAAATTAGCTTTACTTGAGTCTTCCAATAAACCGACCAATAGGTCAAGTCATGATGATCAACCTAATGATTACATAAATCAAATAGCTGAACTAAACGGAAAAATTCAGAATCTGAATGCTGAAAATGATAGCCTATTATCCACTGTAACAGAACTTCGTTCGTCTTTATCTAGCGCTGTTGATCAGCGAGGATTTGAAATAGCCGAGCTTTGGAAGCAACATTTAGGCCAGAGAGAAGCCGATTTCCAAAAGACGGAAATGGAACTCCGTGCACAACTAAACGCGTCCGAAGCCAAATATGAACAATTGTTGGATAACATGCAGTCATCCAGCCAAGAGGAAACCAACCAAATGGTGATGATAGAGCAAGTCAACTCTTTGCAAATGAAAATTCAGGATAAGGAGGAGCATTTACGGGACCTCCAAGATAAATACGCTGAAGTCATGAGCCAGCTCGATATGCTGCGATCTGAAATGCAAGATGAAAAGATAACGCACGAAAATAAACTTCTGGAACAGCAGGAAGAATATGAAAAAGCTATCCAAGAACTCAATTCCAAGCATAAAGAACAGTCGGATAACTACGAAATATCATTCCAAAATATTCAAGGTGAATTGATTGCTTCCAAAGCAAGTGCCGATGAATTGAATCAGAAAGTTGAGGATTTGACAGCGCAGATAAGATCTCTAGAAGAAACAATATTAGAATTGACTAACCAAGTACAACTCAAAGACAGGGAAATTTATCAAAAGGCGAAAGAGTACTCCATCGTTTTAGCACAAAGAAATGACGAATTCGAAAATGTTAGACAGCAACTACTAGAGTATGAAAAAAAAATTGAAGAATTAAGTTACGAAAAAGAATCTGAACTAGCCATACTCAGGTTAAAGATGCACGAAAACAGCAGCTATTACGAGAAAGAGCAAAGTGAATGTGAGAAAGAGAAGACCTCTCTTGCTGATGAGTTGGCAGCAAAAATAACCGAATGCACTAATCTAAATAAACAGATAACAGATTTAAACAAAACGTTAGAAGAAGAGGGGAACAAATCATCTGAACTTCAAGCGGCTCTGGAGAATCAAGAGTTAGAGATTGTCACACTTAAAGATGAGATCGACAACTTGCAAGCTATACTGACAGCGACGGCCGGCAAGATACAAAAGCACGTTTCATTCGCCGCCGATACGAAAGCGAGTGAAGACGAGAAAACAGAACAAGTTAACAGAGCGATTGATGTCGTGCCGAAGCCGGAACTAGACCTGGCGTTGTATATGTTGCATCAACGGGACGTGCGCTGCGAGGAACTAACTATGGAGCTAACCCAGCTGTTGGAAGAAAGAGATACTTTGCAGCTACGCCTTTCGGACAGTCTTCGATTCAGTGAGGAGTTGAAGTCGAAATGCAAATCGGCTGGGTTGGAGGATTCTTTCGGTTCAAGTGAGGAGACAGTGTCTGATCTGCCAGTCTTCACAGTCGAGACTGCTCAGCCAGTGGACGTTCATCGCCAGGGTTCACGAAACAGCAGTATCAGCGACCCAGATGGAGACAAACCTGTGCTGCGTGCCAAGTAAGTGATTTCTAGTTTTCCCCCGAACTTTAACGAAACAAAGTCATATCAAATCAGAGTATCGCAAATTTCAGAAACAAACGAAAATGCAAGTTCGCGAACTTTGGAAGTATAATATGTTACTATAATTATAGAATACTAGCGGCTTCGCACGGGTATTAAACAAAAATTTAATTTTTCTTGCATAGATATGTCCCTATTTTTTTTCTAAATATTCTATAGCCTATGTTTTTTATCAGGGAAAATTGAGAATTTTAATAGTGGAAGAATTTTACAAATCTCTCCAGTAGTTTCGGAGCAATTAAAAAAACAATCAAATCTTTCCTCTTTATAATATTAGTACCTACATATAGATAGTCATCACTTGGTAGTTCATAAAATATAGAGCAAACGGTTCTTCAGTTGCAGGCTAGACCCATTCGGGTCATAATTTATTTGCTGCGTTTCGGTTGCGGTACACAAAGCCCACGATTATCCAATATAGCTCTCCACTGTGGCGCGGTGGGCGAAGGTCCGCCTGCGATGCAGGAGGTTGCGGGTTCGATTCCCGACTGGGCACAAATATTTGTACGATCTGCAGATATTGGTTCAGGGTGATCTATTCGTTTTCTATATATAATGAAAAATATCTATGTATTTAATTAGTGATGCTGTGTGGATTGTCCAGCATTATTTATTGATTAGGGGAGGCTTATGTCCAGCAGTGGACTAGCCTAGGCGAATGTTGATGATTTATTTATCATTTATGTGTGTTTTTCGTATAGACACCGACAGAACTATATCTGCGCTAGTTATAAAGTTGAATTTCCCTTGGCAGGTTATCAGAGCTGCGTTCAGTGCGGCACAGTCGCGACGTACGGCTGCGGCATGAGAGCGAGCAGCGACAACTTGATATGCAGCTGTTACAGCGGGATGTAGCGAACTTACCGCCCGAGGCCGTGGACCAACTTACCCAGGCGCACCACACCCTGTGTAAGTTGATATCTGTAGGCCAAGCATGGGGATTGTTCTCTAGGGTAGAATAGACAATAATGACATCGCATCGCCATACATTTCGTACATTATTGAAGTTGAAGAAATTAATTTCAAATAATTTACGCATTCGATGACAAAGTGACGTAATTTTTCTCTATTCTACCTTAGACAAGAAAGCCCGTGCTAGCCCTACTGAAGCAACAGAGCCCAGAATAATCAATTCATTGGTAAAAAATAGTACACGTGAATAAATCGCCGATTGTGCCAATTTAGATATAGTTAATATTAAGATCGTGTAAAATTGCAACCTCTTAATTGTATTGATGGTGCAATAAAGTAATATTCTATTCTATTCTAAATCATCAATACATTAAATACTAAAATTATCATCTAAAACATGTAAATTACAAAACTGTAGAACGCCTTCTCGACGAATAAAGTATATTGCCGTGTGGTGCCAGCATAGAATTTCACCACCCCAACTCTTCCCGTGGGTGTCGTAAGAGGCGACTAAGGGAGACACACCGGGGGGCGGGCAGCAGCGCCCTCTGCAGAACAACTCCACCGAACTGCGATCCCCAACCCGCATTCCTAGCTTGGGGATTATGGGCAATAACCCCCAAATGATGAATAATGCCATCTATGGCGCTCATTTAAGAGAGGCCTATGTCCAGCAGTGACTATTATAGGCTGGTGATGTGATGAGATGAATAAAGAGAATTTGTATTGTATGTGTATATATTGAATACACACACAATACAATATGTATATATTGTATTGTGTGTGTGTATATATTGAATACACACAATACAATATGTATATATTGTACCTGACCTGACTTACAATAGTAAATAGCGATGCTTGAGATTTGTCATTGTTATTTCAGCCCGAGACTCGCAGAGTACCTCCACCGTCCTTTTGAACTGGCTCCGCGGCAAGAGTACGCCGAAAGTGGTGCACATGTGAGTTCCATGAGATGACAAACAAACAATACTATATTTACTTATATTATTTTTACGTCTTCGTTCGTACCAAAAAATGGATATTCGGTTGTGTTGTATAGGTAAACTACGTCAGAGCTCGAGGCGATTTACCACATAAATATGTGACAATTAATACACATATTTTGTCATATGTGTAGAGCGGTTCTGTTCTAAATGTAGATCACATTATAAAATATCACATACGTTAGAGCTCGAGGCGATTTACCACATATATGTGACAATTAAAACACAGATTTTATCATATGTGTAGAGTGGTTCTGTTCTAAATGTAGATCACAGAGTAAAATATCACATATGTGACGAAGAACCAAGAGTGAGCTGTCAAAATTGTGATTGTGCCTATAAAAACATCTACCACTAGATATAATTTAATTTTAGAATCGGATGTTGATTAGTTTAAATAGTGTTGCGACGCATTTATTAAAGTTACTAAAATGCCACTACCGCAAACAATTTGTTAATGTTTGGCGAAACAATATTTTAATTGTAATTAACCGCTTGCCTACGAACGATTGAACAACCTTGCCAAGTTATCATAATTCTTGTTTCATCAATTCTTCTCCTTTCCCCCTTCCCTTACGTCTTTTATAATTTATCTTTTCCCTTCTATATTTTTTTCTCTCCTGTATGTTCCTTCGGCAAAGGTTGTTCATCACGGGCCATTTCCAAATTAAAATCACGGCGAAAACGATCGAACGAAATCTGAATATCATTCCTTTTTTGGATATAATTTGTTAATATAAGGACAGACTGCCATGATAATATTGTCATCTTCCATGTTAAGATTAATTTTAGAAAATTATTTGAAATCTATTCATGTTAATTAATTTTAGCGGCCGAGGAAACTTTGGTACTGTTGATCAAAATACAAAACGCAATGGTGTCATTACATGTCTCGAGTACTAATTATAAATCACTAGACTGATGCCAACCTTTTTACTTATGTGGCACATGAATTGACACCAATGCTGCTTCTACTGACTAAAAAATATCTACATAATATTATAAAGAAACAAAAAACGATACCTACGGTATACGGAAATCGTATTTGATTATTATAGGCGCAGTACCAGTTTCCTCGATCGGCTAATGAAATGTTATCACCAAGGAAACCTGTTGTGGTGTGCCTTTTTCATAATTATATTGTTACATAGGTCAATGTTTGTTGAATCGCAATAAATCGTACGAAAATTTAATTAATTTAAATGTGTATAGTTAATTTGTATAATATTCACAGGGTCTGTAATTCTCCCTTGTATGTACATTAAATTGTAAATTGTTTTCTGAATAAACTATTCAATTAATTTCTCCTGTTTGATTTCATAACACAAAATTAATATTACCGTTTATTTTGAATCTATACTGTAGCTAAACATGGTACAATGTTTGTTAACATTGCGCCAATTTGTTCTCGGTTTTTGACAGATAACTTTTCGATTGTTGTGTTGAAAAAATTAACAAAGTACTACCACTTTGGACTTAAGTATAAGCTAAAACTAAGCTACTAATATAAGCTATATGCCTTATCAACGTAACCCTGCCAACCCCCTCCCAGCTTCCAAACCTGTATTATAGCTTAGTAACTAAGTAGTAGGTACTAAACATAAGTAGTAAACCTTGAGTTGTTGTTACGAACATTGTTACGAACACTATTCCCTGAGAAAGGCTAGCTAGCTAGAGTAGTAGGGTAGGATCACGTGGGCTAAAAAAAAATCAAAAAATGCCATTTTAGAATTTTTATTTCTTACGAATGTAATTATTTACATCTGAACATTGCACCGAACATACAATCCAAAAACCTTAAATATACTAAATCACATATATAACATTAGAATAATGCAACTGCATTTCTTAGAAATTTAGCTTTTACAATGGACACCAAAGGTTCCGTATAATAAAGATCACTTCCAAGCAAAGCACAAAACTATAAAAACACTTAAAACATCGCTCATCACAGGAAGATTATATTTATCCTTAAACAATATAAAACTATTTCATTACTATTACTTTTCTTAAACTACGTTCTCGAAAAAGCCAGTCCAAAAGCCGAATAAGCAAACTAAGACTAATTGTAATGCGTATATTTTCCCACATCATTTTATGTACAAAACACAACTAGAATATTAATAAAAATTAAAGATTGTGGGTCGGCCACAACCATTATACTATCTTAGATTAAATACTATCTGTTATTCCGCGACTGTCGCGCTATATGGTCATGTATCAATAATAAATGCAGAATATTTGCTTTATAATAAATTATATCTATTTCGTGTGTTTAAAGTACTTTGTAGTAGTGTTTTATGGCACCACATGCTTTTAGCATTAATTTATAGGTACCAAGTAGCAAACCCATATTCCAGAACTATTATGAACAAATTGGTTCAATAACTGGCAACGGGATACCTTGGTACATAAATATATATCTTAATTAGTTATATAACAATGCACATAGTAATGAAATAACAGTTTTACGATTATTTCCTCATATTATGGAAGACTTCAGTGATAACTTCTAACGAGCCTACACAAATACATAATTTATTTAGGATAGTTTAGCTAACTTTATATTTACTTAAATGTACCATATCTTATATATGTTCATAAATGTACATTACTACCTAATAATATTTATATTTGTAGACACCACCCGTACTCCCAAGTATTTATTTATTCTATTTATATACTAATTGATAAGTATATCACAATATTTTATGATTTACAAATGGTTTGTCACCAGAGATATATTTTAGTTATTAAGTACAATAATAGTGAAAGATGCCTATTGTTAAAAAAGCTGGTATTATAACTGATGGTTTAATTTTAATGAAATAGGAACGATTTGAAACGAATTTAAACTAACTTACAGCAATAATTATAATCATGATCACATTTTTCACCTCCGTCTAACTTCGAATTCTTAACCCATGAACACTAATCCGATATAGTACTTCTATGTTAACATATTATGACTGGAAGTGACTATGATAGGACATATCAAACTTAATAACTTATCACATAACGTTATAAACTAAAATATTGGTACATACGTCAAGAGGAACAAAACTATACGTAATAATTATATTCTATGTTAGTTTAGTACCTAGGTTTATTTAGATTCCTGGATAGATTAGCCCACCCCATTACCTGTTCTACATAATAAAGTGTTTAGATATAATTCGTTATTAATAGATATAGATATTTTACCAGACAGTAACATTGTTTCTATATTCAAGATTCATGATAGGTAATGTATTCATGATTTGGTGTTAACCGGTTTCTTAACTATTTCTTGAGATAATAAGTAGTTTATACATATGTTTTACATTAAAAGCGTACTTTATTGCGTTCCCCCGATAGTAAGATACATGGAATATAAGTAGTGTAGGATAGCGAAAGATATTTGTTAGTTGTTCACTATGCAGTAGGTGGTATCAATTTGTCGATTAGAACTGTACTAATGTTCACTTAAAGAGGTAGATTGTAATTTCAAACACCGCTAACTAGCTCAGGAAAAGCTAACTCTGCGATAGAGTCGTTCGTAGACTAGAGGCTAATTACAAGTAGCACACGGCTTAAAGTATCCACAACTTGCGAAAACGTGGGTAGGTAAAGTCTAGATACATGCGATTATCAGTCTTGGTATCAGTCCTGTTACGAAAGCATTCAAAGGTAGTTTATAGTATTTTCGTACTGATGCACCGTAAAGAAATGCCCCGGGAAGTGTACATCACGTTCCCTAGTACTGCGGGCAGGTTTGTGCTCAGAAGTGCACATCTCTAACGTCGGTCGGAGTGGCGGCGCTAGTGTGCGCTTTGTCCTGCGTCGGGGGAGGCGTCCACGCTTCCCGCTGCTGACCGTTTGGGGCCGCCACTGCGCCTTCCGCGATCGACACTTGCACCATCTCCTCGATTTGTTCGAGGCATGTTTGCAGGCATTCCTGGTGAAAGAGTTTTAGTTAGATTGTTTTCATAGTGGTCGTTGTAATGCGGACTGGGTGTCTACTCTCTACATAACTATTAAGACCGATGTACTTTCACCTTTGACGTTGAGCGCACAAAGTTTTTTGGATATCTATTTATTTATTAATTTAGGAAAAACTAACGGCTACATAATGCATATTTATGAAAACAAGGCTAGCCTTGTTTTAGTGCTTAGGTTTCCAAGATTATCATATACCTAGGTATATGATAATCTTAGATACTAATGCAGCCCACGACGCAATTCACAGCTGTATGAGATAGTAATCTAAACTCCGCTAAAGCAGACAAAACAAACGTTGAAATATCTAATTAGATTTTTGGGCACCTACTATTATTATACGTATATATATCCTCTCTCAAACATAAGAAACAGAATGACAGCATAAGAGCTTAGACACATAAAGACATTTGACAAACAATGAAACAGGTAACATGAATTGTTAAAAGTAGGTACAAAGTGGGTACTTACCAGGTCGATCCGCGTTAGCTCGTGCAACCACGGCAAATGGCCGTCCAAACTGAGACCTCGGAGCGCAGCTGCGATGCAGCAGGCCGCTAGCGTGCTAGCGGAGTACAGTGTGAACTCGTAATCTACGACAAAAGAAAATCTTATTAGGCAACAAAGATGACGTCAATAAACTAGTATGATCGTATGTAGGAATGATCGAGATTATTTTCCCGATTGTTCCTAGTAGGAACGTTTAGGGTAAGGTCAATCGGGAATAGGCAATACCATTGGTATTCGTTTTGTGGTATTAGAAAGGAATAGATCGAAAGAAACAGGATTGTAGGTGTACCTTTATAAAACTTAGCTAACAGTAGCTAAATAGGCGTTTTTAATTAAATTATGGTGGGAAAACACCGCACTATAAGTCGAACTGCGAAATTTCTAAGCTTAACTTCTTGTTGGACGTCATGACCATAAAACGCCCCTAAAATCTGATAGTACTTAGTACTTACCTACCTAAACCTATGTTAACTACTTCCTTTTTTGTAGCTTTACTGTACTAAACATCAGTAAGGTACCAAAACCTATACTATGGGTATTACCGTGGTAGGTTCGTAAAGTCATATAACGTAAGTACCTTACCCTGAACACTTTGCCCTACCAGTTCATAACGAAACAATAAGGCGGTGCCTATCAGTGAATCCGGGTCAGCCATGCATGGCAAACTGCACATTACACTGCATTCAACAGCCGTGATTACTATTTTCCTGTTTTATTTATCAAACTATAAAGAACACTACAGGAAAATAAGTTTTACCCACTAGTTATATGATATTATTTTAACTGTTAGAAACGTTACAAGGAAGCTCAAAACTCTAAAGAACCCAAATTATCCATACAATGCTACCTAATGATGGTAGGTAGGTCAAAACGACCTATCGTAGGTCATTTTCAAAACAAGAGAAAACTTAGATAAAAACACAGACTAATATTTTATAAATATAGAAATCTGCAGTATTTAGTTTTAGTTTCACACACGTAGGCAGCGTCAGTAGCTATTTCAAAACTAAAGCTTTTTCCAGTATATAGAACAGAATAGTTTATTGCAAAAATAATCATCACAAATAATTACACAATAATGTCTGGCATTATGAAATTATTAACAAAGAAACACATGAAAATTCAAAGAACAAATTTATATACCAACTAGAGGGTATATGTGCCCGAGCTGCAAGCAGCTTGGGGGCTGTGCTTTGCCTTTGGCGGCCTTATCGCATTGGAGTTTTTACTTTTCATAACCTAAAACGTCTTTGATTTGATGGAAATCGATATCCATATGTAAAATCTGCGATAGTAAACTGTCAGCCATCTTGGATTTTAAAATGGACATCTTTTTCGTAATCTACGTGTTTGATTTAGTCGAAAACGATACCCATATGTAGGGGTGTTGGGTCACACAGCAAGGCTCGCTTCGCTCGCCTTGCAGTGTGACAGTTGTCGAATTGCGGTTCGCTTCGCTCACCGCAATCCGACCCTCCTCATGGAGAGACGTGGGGGTCACAACACGGCTCGCTTCGCTCGCCGTGCTGTTCCCCGTATTCGCATTGCAGCTCGCTTCGCTCGCCGCAATGCTCCACGCCTGCTGGAAGAGGGGGGTCACAGCACGGCTCGCTTCACTCACCATGCTGTTCCCCTTAGTCGCATTGCAGCTCGCTTCGCTCGCCGCAATGCTCCCCGCCTGCTGAATGAGAGTGGTGGTGGGGGTCGCATTGCAGCTCGCTTCGCTCGCCGCAATGCTCCCCGTCTGCTGCAAGAGAGGGGTCGTGGGGGGTCTCAGCACGGCTCGCTTCGCTCGCCGTGCTGTTCCTCTTAGTCGCATTGCAGCTCGCTTCGCTCGCCGCAATGCTCCATCCGCTTGCTGGGGGGGTCATGGGGGGTCGTGGGGGTCACAGCACGGCTCGCTTCGCTCACCTTGCTGTTCCCCTTAGTCGCATTGCAGCTCGCTTCGCTCGCCGCAATGCTCCCCGCCTACTGGAACAGAGTGGTCGTGGGGGTCACAGCACGGCTCGCTTCGCTCGCCGTGCTGTTCCCCTTAGTCGCATTGCAGCTCGCTTCGCTCGCCGCAATGCTCCCCGCCTGCTGGAAGAGAGGGGTCACAGCACGGCTCGCTTCGCTCGCCGTGCTGTTCCCCTTAGTCGCATTGCAGCTCGCTTCGCTCGCCGCAATGCTCCATCCGCTTGCTGGGGGGGTCATGGGGGTCGTAAGGGTCACAGCACGGCTCGCTTCGCTCGCCTTGCTGTTCCCCTTAGTCGCATTGCAGCTCGCTTCGCTCGCCGCAATGCTCCCCGCCTACTGGAAGAGGGGGGTCACAGCACGGCTCGCTTCGCTCGCCGTGCTGTGCCCCATAGTCGCATTGCAGCTCGCTTCGCTCGCCGCAATGCTCCCCGTCTGCTGAATGAGGGTGGTGGTGGGGGTCACAGCACGGCTCGCTTCGCTCGCCGTGCTGTGCCCCTTAGTCGCATTGCAGCTCGCTTCGCTCGCCGCAATGCTCCATCCGTTTGCTGGGGGGGTCATGGGGGTCGTGGGAGTCACAGCAGGGCTCACTTCGCTCGCCGTGCTGTTCCCCGTGGTCGCATTGCAGCTCGCTTCGCTCGCCGCAATGCTCCCCGCCTGCTGGAAGAGGATGGTCGTGGGAGGTCACAGCACGGCTCGCTTCGCTCGCCGTGCTGTTCCCCGTAGTCGCATTGCAGCTCGCTTCGCTCGCTGCAATGCTCCCCGCCTGCTGGAAGAGGATGGTCGTGGGAGGTCACACCACGGCTCGCTTCGCTCGCCGTGCTGTTCCCCTTAGTCGCATTGCAGCTCGCTTCGCTCGCCGCAATGCTCCATCCGCTTACTGGGGGGGTCATGAGGGGGTCGTGGGGGTCACAGCACGGCTCGCTTTGCTCGCCTTGCTGTTCCCCTTAGTCGCATTGCAGCTCGCTTCGCTCGCCGCAATGCTCCCCCGCCTCCTGGGAGAGGGGATTTTTGGGGGGTCGTAGGGGGTCATGGGGGGTCACAGCACAGCTCGCTTCGCTCGCCGTGCTGTTCCCCGTAGTCGCATTGCAGCTCGCTTCGCTCGCCGCAATGCTCCACCCGAAAAAAAAGGTCAAAATTTGGCCAATTTTCGGTTTTTTATAAAAAAAGGGTGTCTGGGGGGTCAGGGGGGTTAAACTTTTTTTGGCGTTCAGAACGACTTTTTCTCCTCTACATGACTGTGAAAAAATTTTTCTTCTAGGTCGACCCGTTTGGGAGATACAAAAAGGGGGGGTGAAAATGGGCATGGAGGGGGGGTGTTTTTTTTTATTTTTCAACACGAGAAGGAACCCTCTATACGGTTATGCCATCAAAATTTTTCTATTTTAACTATTTCCGGTAGCAACTTCAAAAGGGGGGGTCCGGGGGCAAAGGGGGGGGGAATTTTCTATTGCCTTGAAACCATTTGACCCCCTCTATACAACCCCACAAAAAAGAACATTCAGTATGTCTCTGTTTGGGAGCCCCCCTAAAGGGGGGGGAGAAGGGGTGGCAAATTTGGAAAAGTCGGAATTTTCCCTAGGTCCCCCCGACACCTAGTATATGATTCTGTAAAAAAAACCATACCTCCCCCTCCACCATCAAGGAGAACAATTATGTCAGTCAGTCAGTGGTTATTAAGCTTTATATAATATAATATTACCAAGCTTAAGTCGAAGTAATAGAGCTAAATGCTCAAAGTAATAGACCAACGATAAGTCTATAGCAACGATAAGTCTATAGCAACGATAAGTCTATGTCTCTTATAAAATCCAATCACCTATCGCAAATGCAATGAAAGCATCAGGTCTGTAAAAGTCGACCCATCCAAGTATAAATCTATTGCAAGTGGAGATGCTAAGAAATGCTCCTTCTCACTCAATCTCGAGTCAAAGGAGCCGGCGCCCGCCCCTCGGCCGCATTCCAGCCTCCCTATCGGCATTCACACGGGCCTGCTTTGGCGTAACCAGTATGAGTACGATAATACAATGCTATACACTTTTACTTCCCAACCCGCATGCCCAGCGTGGGGATTATGGGCAATAACCAAATGATAAACAAAGCCATCTATGTCGCTCTAGGGGAGTCCAGCAGTGGACTGATATAGGCCAAAGATGAGATAAGATAAACTTTCGGTCATACTCAGATGGATTCCGGATGGCGGATTATTAAGCCGGTTATTATGTAGGTCTAGTACCTGTAACACAAGTTCGCTCTTCTTTTTTTGGATAATTAGATGTTGCTTGGATTGATCAACATTTTTTGGTCATAAAAGTGTTGATTTTCAAATAACCTGTATTATTATAATTTTCTCTGTCATAATTACACAAGCACGATTACGGCTCGGCTGGTAGATAATCTATATCTACCTATCTATACTTAAATTATAAGGAAAAAAGATTTGATTATTTGAATTGCTCCAATCGGGACCGATTTGAAAAATTATTTCACCATTAGAAACCTACATTATCCCCGATGAACATAGACCAGATAAAATATTCTCAAAAAAGTTAGGGTTTCTCATGAAAACTTCAATAATGTAACCCAACTTGTGTAATAAAATATAATTATTTAATTGTTTGTTAAATACCCGTGCGAAGCCGGGGCGGAACGCTAGCTTGATATCGAAAAGTAAAGTTTTGGCATAATGTTTTCAAAAACTATACCTACATCTTTAACACTACCTTAGCTCTAAATGTAGCTGTAAAACAACGAGCTGAGAGATAACTTTAATAATAGGTACTTGTTCTCCGTTAACATTACAATACGAACATTCCCACGCTATAACGAGTCAGAAAGAAGCCCCACATACATCCACGCCGGTACCTAGGTAGGTACTGCGAGAGGACAAGGCCAGACAAAGCGAGTGAAGCCTTCAAGGGGCCTCCATTCATCATTAAGTAGATTCCATTATTTCGAACAACGTATAGATATCGAACACTCTTCCAGCTCATTTAAAAGATTTATTTCCCTTTTTTTCAATTTGCATGTCGGCATACCCGAGATAAAGGGTACGGGCAGAGGAACAAAACGACAGACGAAACAAGCAGAGCGCCCGCTCACCCGTACCATTTGCATAATCTGATGATAATCAGAGGCCCAGTCTCGCTGCGACTGAGCCGAAACAACTCGTGCGCCGACAAGCCTTAGCTCTTGCGCTTAGATCCAACGATCAACTACAAACGGTCATTCCTAACTCTATAAAAAACTGATAAATGCAGGGAAATAAGAGTTGCTGTGATAAAATGTTAACGTTGATCAATAGTAAAGATTATGCAGAAGGTCTTTGAAGTTACGTCTGTGGGCAGGACATACGCAAAGCGGATACGGTGTCCTTATTAATCCCAGCAGTTACGACTTCAATATACGAGAGGATGTTAAAGAACTTTACTTCCAAGCTCTTTAGATACGAAGAAAATAATCCTAACAAAAAGGCACATAATGGGTTGGTTGTGGTGAGTAGATATCGTCACTTGCCCTTGAGAGGCATGGCTCACGGCTGTAACGTCAATAAATAGTCGGTAGTGCGGGCGGTCTATTCGCGAGGTGAATGATCCTGCGAGGCCACTACCTACTGACATGAGATCAACTATCCAGAAAGCCAACATTATAAGAGGTATCAACGCTGATGGCTCACAATTTTCAGAAACAATAGCGAACACTTTGGTATTTTACTTTGTATAAGTTAACTTATAAAAATATGCAAATGGATATCAAGAAACTCGTTAATAGTAGGATGTTAAGGTATGTCTACGCACGATAAACGAGGTGTATCTAGAATCGTGATGAATGCCCACCGGAACAAATACCCATGCGGCCCCCGCGCGTTTCCTGGCACTTCTAACCGTTCACATACGAAATGCTCGCCTGATAAGATAGCTTATGCCCTCTAACTAGACTATTCGGATCACAGGAATCTGAAAAATCATTCGGATTCGGATCGAACTGGTCGACTTCCACTTTAATCGTTAAATAAAATGTTAATTGGGAAGATAGACAGGTATATCAGCCATGGGGAATGAGTCTGATAACCAACTTTTCAGAAATACACGCAATCAATCTCTGATGTAGATGTCAGCATCAAAATAACCCATTACAAATTTAATATCACGAGTTATGATTCCAGAGAGTAAATTGTGCCATTCAAATAATGATACATAATGCGGGCTCAGTCGATGCGAATGTAACGTCTTCGAGGCGGCGGCGCGGCGGCCATGGGGCGCTGAGACGCACTCTATAACTTATTGTTATTTATAGAAACCATTGCTGGATTGTGTACGAATTATCAAAAAAATTGATACAAAGATCATCATTCCGAACAAAATGATATGCGAGGGTATTAGCCGGCGGTAAGAGTGTAATCATGCCGGCAGACAGCTAAACATCAATTTCAATCAATTAGATTTTGCAAAGAATTTGAATCTGAGGATGAGCTCTAATATTGAGACATTAAGTTTGCATCAAGAGGCCGGTGATCTTGGTACGAGTGGAATAACAGAGCTGATGCGTGAACTTCAGAACAAAAAACAACAAGCTACGGCGGAGCGGCGCGGCGGCGAACAACAAAAACCGTTGCACAAAAACATATGATCCCATGAGGGCGGAGGGGTGGCGCGGGGCGCGGGGGAGTCCCAGGCGTGCTGGAATGCGCTCGGGCGAGCCGCGTGGGAGGCGCCGCCGGGACACACACGCGGCTACCCTGCCGCACTCTACAACAACACCTAGCTATTCACGGCCCACGGACCACGGCCCCAGCTCGCTACAATCCCCAACGGTCGGTCTATGCCGAGATACTCATCACTCCTAGGAACTTTCAAGTTACAACCGTCTCGCAACGCAACGATACCATCACACATCTGCCGACAAAACAATGCAGTTTCAACAATGTAACTGCCTGTACAGTACAGAGCGATTAATTTATGCCGGCATCCATAATTTATAATTTCCAGTTAGGTACGAATTATAGAGATGAACACAAGTTGAAAACGGACTAAAGTTTTTCGCGTAAAATTCTGTAACTGCTCCAACCAATTAGCAAGGAACCGGATAATCATGAAATTGTGACATGTCTACGACAGGTTTCTGTAAAGTTGAGTTTCCATAAAATTCCACTTTTATAGCACATAAGTTACCTATGTACCTACTATATGAATAGGTTCAGTGACTCTAAGAGGCGAGAGCAACGTGGCCGGTGCGAGGGGCCACATTGTCGTGACGTGACGTCGTATCTAGATGCTAATTACTGTCTGCCGTTGTGAACGCGCCTCGGCCTTACGCCAAAGAATCGAAACCTGGGTTTTAAAATGCAAATTGTGTATTGTACGCTCCGTCATTCAGTATCAACGGCGAAGACACGTTGCCGCTTAGAATTCTTATTAGGAACGATGACTACACGCACCTGATCTTGTCTCACCCAAGGTTAGTTGTCTGGGAGACACCGTTCATGAGCGATAAGATCGCCAATTGTCGATTTATATTCTTTGGTAAAGTTTTTCTAAGTGTGCACTTACGTATATAGATAGTATACGTTTTTCAATTTTCGGAGACCACTACAGTTATAGCTTATATAAGAATCGCTATTCACGTTAGAAATGGAACGGAGTTGTTAGTTACCTCTAGCGGCCAACGCGATGAAGGTCTGCGCGTGTCTCTGGACCATCTCCTGGTTGACGAGGCCTCTGAGCGGCAGCCTCGACAGCAACAGCGGAAGGAAGTCGTGTGCCGTCACCCCCGCCACGTCCCACTTCAGTTTTGACAACACCAGGAACTCCCAACTCTGTTGACAAACAAACAACTTCGTTACTTACCAACATAACAACTTTTTACCACATTAAAAAGTTTTGGATGAATAAATATTGCTTAAATAGCTCCGTACGTATCTAACTTATCTCAGTTAGAGGCATTTACTTTTTATCTATGACCCACATTTTAAATAATTAACATCATTTGCGTGGTTCTTGCACACAAGTACAAGTGATATCAGCTATCTTCGGTGGCTTAAGTTAAGTACATTGTAGTGTGGAACCTACATGGACGTTGAATGATAAGTTCTCTCTTCGATGTTTACTTAACTCTATCGATAGGTCGTACCCGAACAATGATTTTGGTTCCTTCGACAGTAGATCATAACTCGATATGTATAAAGCACTCTTTTGGTCACCAGGTTTTTGTACATAGTCCCTGTTGCTTCTACGGGCTCTGTTTTATGAATGAAGTATCATCACTGGAGTGGAGTCGATATGTACATGTGTGCGGGCCGTGTCGTGTTTGTACAAGTGTAGCGTACGTACCATTATAAAGCAATTATGCAAAGGGATCGTTGCTTGCGCCTTGCGATGTTGAACTTAAAAAGATGCGATTATGGCTGTATGCGGGTCAACCGCGAAATGAATATTCGTCTATCTTCGTGTGGTATGGACCGGTTCAAGAGCTTTCAAACAATAAGTTCATAAAACACCCACCGCAAACGGCTGGTCCGCCGTCTGTGGGCACCTAGTTGCTAAGCAGCGCTGTTTAAGTTAGATGGGCGCACTGCCACATCGGCACGTCACAGCCAATAAAGTGAGTTATGCAAACAGTCGACACACTCGCAGAATTCCTCAGTCGGTTCCCATGCTTTATCCGATTGCATCGAAGTGGACGGTGGAACTATTAGAATCGAACAATGAACCACAACAAATCCAATCTCAGGTTTGCGATGCTGTGTTCAACAAAACACTAGAATTGGTGGCGAGAACGTGATAAGTTATATGTATTAATTACTTCAGTTTTGCGCTTTAAACGCGTTCTGCGCATTTTACCGACATGAAGTTGATACGGTTCAAGCGCTAAACCGAGTTTAAGAGCTGTAATCTCACACAAAAGGTATTAAAAATTTGAACTCGATCAAGCTGAACTTAGTTTCGGCAGTAAACGGTGGAATTTGACTTTAGTAACAAAGTCATGAGATGTTTTATAAAACGCATAAAATAATTTGCATTTACGTAAGGCTTTTATTTAGCGTTTCCATCAGCACATTCTTGTAAATTGATGACAACAGCAGTTATAACTAGTACCGAAGTCCCTAGGTACCGATATTTCGTAATGAAAGTGTAAAGTCCGATACGAAAAACAATTAACAGTACCGATACTCGGTAATTGCTGAATAAACCTGTCATTTTAATTGTAGTTTAACGGGTTGTGTGGATAGGCAAGCGCAGGCGAGGCCGGACAATGGCTCGCCAGACCGCGTTCAAGCCTCGGTTTTACTAACCACAAAATTTTAATTTTTTTCCACTCGAGCCTCGCCGCCCGCATGACTAAGCCGATCGTTTCACTCCAATCGACCGTTTTGCATTTTGTTTCATTCGTTTTTTACGAAACTTTAACATGTAAAATCCCATTTTGTAAATGTTTCAAGCAGCTTTTTATCGGGGAATAAGTGGCATAATCTGAAAAACACAATTGGTTTTAGAATGTGCCAACATTATCTACTTGACATACATCATATTGCATGAGTATACATTCAGCTATGCACTCGGCCACACCCTAGTTTGTTCGCTTACACGAAGTCAAGGTGTCAAGGTCCGACTCTCAAATTGCTTTTCTAATGAAGGGTATTACGAAAACTTGCTAATCGAAAAGTAAATCCCCTGATTTTTCTGAACTACGTTTATCCGAATTTTACCCACGTGAAGTTTTCATCGCCTTTGTGTTTACGTCATGTTTACACGAAAATACCCTCGAAACATCGCATTGTCTCACACAACATTACAAGTGCTTACTGCGCTGACCATGCCACAAACCTTTCTACAGTGCACGAATGTTCGCACGCATGGTATAAAGCAAAGTAATCAGCTTTCTCTGGACTATCTGCATTCCTGAGGGTTTGTTTTGTTTTGTCGTGTTCGAAAGCCGCCCCCGCCGCCGCAAGCCTACGAGGCTGCGTTCGCACCGGATACACCGCAGTCGTGAGATCAGCAAACAACAGTCGCTCGTGCTAATTTGCCCATTCCTCATATTCTAAACAATCATGTTTATTTCCTTTTGCTGCTCAGAAATGTACCTATATTGTATCCTACAATGTTTTGTTCGCTTTCTACTTAATATACCAAGTTAAAGTTTGCAACATGTTATTCAAAAGTAACTTTTGTGGAAACTGAACAACGAATAATTTGCTGAATCTGAAGTACCTAAGAGTCGGTCTTCTCAAATACCTCAACAATCGCGGCACCTATATTATATCTCGTGTGTATGTAGGCGCAGTGCAGTTAAGCTATTTCTCTTTATCGATGCCGACCGATAAAGATAAAAGAAACACTATCACTAACTAGTGCAACTAGCGCGCCACAACGAACTAGATTTTCAACCGCTGCTGTGCTTACCGAGGCACACATAGATATCAGTGCATATACGACTGTAATGGATTATGGAAACAAGAATGCGCTCTATATAAGAAATGATTCAGTCTGGACGAAATTATTTCTTGTCCTACCTGTGCTACCTGCCAATAAAGGGATCCCTCATTAAAGAAAGAGCGCGTTAACTGCAATATTGAATTTTCTCTTTTGACAAACTGGAACCGCGATCGTAAACTTATGCTTCAATTATAATAAACGTTTACGGTGGTGGTGTAGATGTGAGAACGCGTGGTTTTATGGCTGGACTGGCCGCGGGAACGCTGAATTAAAGCGGGAATGCCAGAACGTGCTCTTTTTGCTCTTTGTGCTCGAGGCGAAGCGAGGCCTCGGCTCGACGTTCACCGTCAGGCGAAACCGTGGGCTCAGAAAAGGAAAATCGAAGTTTATTATTCGTTTTCGTGCAAAACCAACTCTTATGGCGGTTGGATAGGATTAGCGATTGAACGAAAACGAATGAGAAACTTCGATTTCGTTTTTACGAGTACGAGCCCTGAGGCCGGCGATATACGTCCAATTTTTCGTCTGATGGATAGGTGTAATAGACTATCCGAAGGCGATATGTGTATTTACAAATGTATGAATACATCTATAGACAATCAGAGACAATCAGACATAGGTTTTAGGCAGCGTCTAACCCAAGCCTAGATACTTTTTTATTTGTTTTTGAAGCACACATTATCAAGCAGCTTAATGCTGGTAGTCTAGTTTGACCAGGCAAAGGGCCTATGGTGTCCCTTTGCTAAGGCAAGTTAGTGCAACCATAGGAGATCGCTATAAATAGACCCTATCTAGTCGGATATTAAAAAATATGTGGGTACTTCATACATAACAATATCCGCATTGTTTAGAACGCGATTTGCTTTTTTTGTAATGCACCAATGAATTTGACTGTATTGCAATGATCAGAACTTATAAAAAGAAAAAACTTTGTTTCTTATTATAGAGAACATTGTGTTTGTGATTATAAAATGAATTTCATAAAAGAAACTTGCACCGATGCAATGCGCGCTGCAGAAAAGTTTCCTTCTTTACCTTTTTTCTTTAAAATTAATGTCACCATGCTGTTACCAATTCAAAAGCTTTTAAAAGATTGGAATAATGTAAAAAGTGTACAGTGCCGGGACTAAATAGTATGTTTAATCCCAGTACAGCACGGTACTGGATCGATTCGCTGGATTACTGGTCTGGAATATTTTAAACTGGGCATAAGTCTTAAAATGACCCCTCGTCTATTGCGCTAATCTGCTTACGGTCTCAGTTTAAACTTTTATTTGATATTTTCAAACGCGGTCGGTATATGGTGCTAGTTACGTTATATAAGTATTTAAATAATGGATAAATGCAATGAGGGTAATTTTATATTCAGTTTCAGATAAAAAACTTACCTGCTTTAAATAGATAACCAGTGCAGTTATATTGCATTAGGTATGGGTGCTTATCACGCCAGTGCACATTACAATGAAGGTAATGAAGTGTGTTCAAATTAATTCCATTTATGTAATTTTTTATAATCAAGAGCAAGACTGCGCAAATAACACCTGTGCAAATAACTTTCTACAACTATACGATTAGATATCCAATACCAACGAAAACTTGGTTATGATTTTACCTAATTACGAGTATAATATATTTAATTGCAAACTTAAAAATATCGAGGTCTAGTTTAGGATAAAATCATTTCCACCAGTTAAAAACCGATTAAATAATATTTATAGAGGTGCTACGGTTTTCGTAGAGGGTCTACGAAAGTGCTACGCTACACCTTACATGCAAAATGAATAAGCAGTTGTCACCTCTTTAAGATACTAGCAACCTAGAATTCATATACTTTCTTGTTCTATCCACGGTATAACCTAATATCCTTCTCTTTCATCCATAATTTTGCATTAATTGCCATTATTTGTAGAGTATGTGTGCGTTTTTCCATGCGCTTTTAATCGAGTTTCGAATACATAAATTATTGATCCTGTCTGTAGGTTGCTGACCTGGCCACAACCAATATAATAGACTTACATTATTCCACGCCCCATACCTAAACATGGAATATCGTGTCATTATAACAGTACATTAAGTGCATTAAAATTGAGCAGATTGATGTGATGGGCAGATTGTTCCGCGCTGGTGCAAAACAAAACACAATCGTGACGAACGGTCATTCGATTAATTGATTTTAGATCTCATTTCGTTAGAGGTCACACGAGGGTCACTAAACGAACCTAAATACCTATTCAACAAGCTTTAAACTGACGTCATTGGAACTTTAATTCAACGCCGAGTGACAAAATTCAACTTTAGACAAGTATCTGTTTTTATATCCCCGAACACAACAACTCAAGTGGGCTTTGAGTTGAACATCTTTACACAGATTATTTTTAATTGACCGTTCGCAACTTAACGTTTAAGATCTAATACTAGACAGAATAAGGATCAGTTAGATTAAGATTGAAGGTCAGTTAGATTTAGATAATCAAGCGTTGAATCGCGGTTCCTCTCATCGTGATGGGCAGTGGTCAAATCCGCGGCGTGAGAAAAGTCGCTTTGCCGACGGGCGAGCGGGCTGTAATTGGACTGATTGAAACAAGAGCTTGTTCGGCCAGTGTTCCGAGAAGTCAGCGCCGCCGCCGCCGCCTCGTTAGAGGACACCGACGCCTGCGCAGTGCGCACTGAAGCCCGATTATCAAGAGATACGTAAACTATGTAAAGCCATAGAGACCATAACCATAGATAGCCTATAGGTTGAAGCATCTGGGTTGAAAAGACTGGCTATTTAGACGACGACGACGACCTAGCCAAACCTTAAGGTCTATCCCAGTCTAAGTATTATGTTTACTAGGAAAGGAGAAGGAACATTTTAAATTCGTGCTAACAAGCACGAATTTAAAATGTTCCTTTCTTGCTTGTAAGGAACTCCTTGCTTGCTTGTAAGGAACACCTTACAAGCAAGCAAGGAGTTGTGATTACAAGCACGACGGATAAGAGCTACTAAGAAATAAGCCATAAATAACAATTAGCTGACTAAAATTATAATAATCTTAGCAGACACGTGTTAACAGTGTAGCTAAAACATTATTTAAAACAATGAAAATGCTGCAAATTACCATTACAAATTGATACAAGTGCGCAGCGGAATGCACTTGCTGGTTTGCAAAAACGAGTTGTGTTGGTGACGCGAAATGTGTCGTGCGCTTATTATCTACGGGACAGCCAGGGGCCCTCGGGGTTGCAGGCGCCGAATGCAGCCGACGTACGAAACAACTCACTCATGTCATCATGAGAGGGCCACGTGGTATGTACCTAACTTATTTAAGCTCGTAAAGTAAGTTAAAGTGACAGCTTGGCTTTATGCACCGACCGAATTGAATGAATGAATGAATGAATGGACACTTTATTGTAATTTTTCCTCTAAATAAACATACTTAATCTTAAATCTAAATTCAATAAAAACGTACAATAGGCGGCCTTATTGCTCAAAGCAATCACTTCCAGCAACCTTATTAGTAGCTATATAAGAATAAAATAGAGTTGACGAATTGATTTATGAAATCTGTTCTGTTTTACAGGGTTAGGGTAGATAGTATCGGCATGGCTTAACTAAATTAATATAAAAAGCTCAATCTATACTAATATTATTTAGAGGAAAGATACTAAACTAGTGGATTAGGTAATTAGAAAAATTGTTTCACCATTAGAATAATACATTTTCCCTGATGCACATGGGCTATAGCATATATTAAAAAGTAAGGGTTCCGTATGAAAACTTCTATAAAGTAACCCAAGATGTGTATAAATTTATAATTTTTGAAATACCCGTGCGATTTCGGGGGGCTGGCGGAACGCCTAGCGTATGGTGTAAGTATACTTGTATAGTATAATATTGTTGTTTAAAAATGAAGACAATCAATGATATGAGTTTACAAAGATAGTAACAACAACTTTTATAATCCGGCCTCTCCAGTTTAAATCACTACAGGTTTTATAATGTTGCCTTACAAACATTAATAACAAAGTTGCAGTTCGTTGCTCTCATATTGAAATGAAAAGTAGACCACATTTATGGCACAAACTAACCATAACACAGATTGCAGGCAATTCTACTGCAATATCGGTATGATAAGACATGTTATACATTACCCCGCCTTAATTGTAAATGTGTGGCCATGTTAGCATAATCAAGGGTACTGGTACTTTTACAACTTGCAGTTGAGTAGATAATGATAGACAATGTGGGTAAGTGGGCAAAAACGACTGGCAACACACGAGGGCAATTGGGCGTCGAGATTGACGTAATTCGCGTCACCAGATGAAATTCCCCTATTTCTAAAATAGCGTCAAAACACCTACAGCTTTCTATTTACGAACTGATGTGATGATTCATGTACTTATGTGTAGGTAGAATAGTCAAGATGAGTTTCCAGCTGTTGATATTGTTGGAAAATTGTGTCTGTATTTCGTACTGAGTTATAAATATAATATACAAGTTAAATATCTAACCGAAGTCTACCAAAATGTACATAGTACATCAACGAATTATTAGATTAAATAATACAATCAGACTCTCCTAACATAAAAGAAAAGTGTAGAAATATCTATATGAAATATATACGTCTATTTTGCAAGCAGTAAAATCTTATATATTCGAAATTAGTTCTAATCAAAATAAGTACATAGGTAACAAGAAATAATATAATTTATAACTGTTTACTAAGTTCAATTCTTCAAAATAGACAATATACGCCTTATTATATGTCTTCTCGTTAGTTCTTACTATAAGTAAAGTAGGTTCCTAATAGTGGACATAATGCATGAAATTCCAATCTCACGGATGCTGCGTCGCAGGCCGATGAGTTAGAAATTCAGCGCAGTGCGCACTCGAAAACGATCAACCGTAACTATAACATAAAAACCTAATGATTACCGCATGACTGAGTTATGCTATCATCAGGTGTTTCTATGGAAATTAAACTTTAATCACGTAGATACTGAATTTATTCCTATATTTGTTAAGTCTTTCGAAGCGATTTCTACTTAAATATGATAAGTAATACAGTAGGCTAGAGAAAGATTGTCTGTCATGTCATGTCACTGACAATAGAAGGTGTATGTAACCCGCTTTAGAATGGGTTACTGGTTTTTGGTATTTTCCGCCGTTCGATGTTTAGGTGCCATGTAGCAAAACGTCACTGTTAGCTGACCTCCTGTTACGTTTGTAGTCAATTTCTCTACACTATTTTAAATCAAGAATATTTCATACCAGCCGTTTAATCTAAAGACAACAACAACAGAGAACAGATCCCAATTAGACTAGGTGCTAGTATCGAAACAATTGAGCTATAAGCAAACAATCTACAGGTGGCTCAAATATTCCATATCAACCAGTCTGAAGCGTCCTTGGCTTTGGCTGCATTATCGCTGTATGGCAATGCTGTTGCTTTGCGCCTGATATTAAATTTAATAACATAAAACCAAAATTGATGTATTTACGAGACTTAAAACCAGCCCGAAGCGTCAGCTACAGCTAACGTCAGTGTACATGTCTATTTGTTATTTTCCTTCGTTTGACGAGCAATTGTACAGATCAGCTCTAGACCGTGAAGTGTGGCACAAAAACTATTAAAACTACTCCTCCACGCAAGTTGAAAAGCTAGGTACTCACCCGAAGGTCGGGCAACGTGATGCTGTTAGCAGTGTAGAAGATGAGGACTTCAGCAGAGAGCCCCCTGGCGGCTGGCTCACGCATCTTGGAGGCAAGCAGCAGACACGTGGTTCCAAGAAGCTGCACCTGACTCTTCCCCACAGTACAGATGCTGAGGAAGCGGTCGAGGTAAGATATCGCCAGCGGAAACACCTCCTCTTGGCAGCCTTGCTCCTCACAAACCTGTAAACGAGGCTGAGTTTAATAATATTCTTGTGAAGGATTGTCTGGAGAAGAAACAAGATGTCTACCCGCGAAGTTCTACTTCTAAACCTTCCGGGTAACCCAGGGTATAAATTTTAACTGTTGTTGGTGTTTTTACACCATAAGAAAATGTTGTGCATGCCTGTTAGAACACAATACTATAGAATAAGAAGCTTTATATTTGATTATTTTGTTGACAAAACATAGAATACAAATATTAATAAAGTTAAACAATAAGAATAAAGTGTGTTGCTGATTTAGTTCCGTTACAGGTTGGTTTTTGGTACAGTTTCTGCACGTTCGTGTGTTCGATTCGAGCTATTGCGATGGTTTCCAAGTAAATTATTTTCCCATTCGCTATCATAAAAGTGTCTTCGTAAGTAAAGGTTCCGTTAACGTCGGTTTGAATTCGAACGTTCCCTGATTGAGAATAACCGACTCGAATTCACGGAAAGCGCTAAGTTTATCGTCCGGAATAAGCTGATAACCTATTAATAAAATGGAAATAGGTAGGTACACATGACGCGATAAGCAACGCTTACATACTCGTGCCTGTTGCAGTTCATGGGTTTTAGTGTTCCGTATGCAAACAAGGAACCCTTAGTTTCGTTGTACCTACACGATATCGCATCCGTTTTTCTAGGTACCAAAACTATTTTTTTTAACAAAGAAAATTATAGTACCTTCTCAACAGAATAAAACAATTAGAACTAGTATACTACACCTACACTTATATCTAAAAATCTATGCTATCACCAAGCAGAGTGCCCAGAATGTTGCCAGCATTGCCGCGTGAGATGGTGATGCTAATTCGTTGACCGAAATAAAAGCCAGCATTCCGATCACTTTTGGACTCTTTTAGTAGCTTTGTGAGGTCTTTATATTATTATGTCATAAATCAAAATCAAAGTGTTTTTTTTCTGTAGACCTTACAAGAATCTTGGAACCCTTGGACTTTTGGGTGTGCCCCAGGACCCCAGGGACCTAGTATTTCCACCCCCCAAACTGCTCAAATAGGTAACCTCGGTCAAGATTAAAGCTGGATTAAACCAGCCTTATTTATATTTTTTAATATATTCCCAATGACATGAAATAAGTAAAGTATATCACTGTGGCAGAAGGCTGCCCCTGTATTTGTAATAACCGGATGAAAATAACTAAACGGGTAATAGGAGAGGTGATTCAGTAGTAAGTCACCTACTTTGCTGGTAGAAGTGTTTAATTATACAATATGAGAGCGCATAGTTTCGCACGGTCTGTAATATGAGGAAGCATGTGATATGGGCTATCCTTGCATTGCATTCCAACTTCTAACCATCAATAGCTTGGATTTATCAAATCTTTCCATTTCAGTTAATTCCTGTTAATTGAATAAGGATTAGGTTTACGAATACTGAGAGCCGAGACTTCTGTCTTCTTAAAACAATAAAAATATCTTTTCTATTCAACAAAGTGCATAAAACAACATCTTTTTATACAAGTCTATAGAAACAGAAAGGCAAGTAGGTAAAGTTACTTTACAATTTTAAATGTTACATACAAAACAGATGGTTTTGCAGACAAAAGACTGCCAGTTGTAGATAACCAAACGGCACTTACATAAGTATTTATTTTTAGTGACAGAGTATAAAAGTGTAATTGAAAGACGCAAAATTACGCAGTTTTAAGTAACGAATGACTCCTAAAGTGATAGATTGCTCTGTATCGCGCCTCGATAACATTGGGAAAACCAGAATAACGCAGAATACGCAGTGAATAACTCGTTATACGATATATATATATAATTTCTTTGAGCAGCATTTAAAAATAACGTCCATAACGTAATATTCATGCTAAAATTAGAGCAAATAACGCAGATAACGCACATTAAGTTACGCGTTATAAACCGTGGTTTGCCCGCGCTGTCTGAGGTGTAACCTCAGAAGAGGAATATACCTATCTACCAAAAACGGTGACGTTAAGGAGTGGAGAGAGAATAGATAATAATAATAAAGTTTTATACCTTTTTACTGTGATACCTAAATAAAAAAATAATAAAAATAAAATAAAATAAATAATAATACCTAAATAAATACCTTTTTACTAACCCAGATTAGTTGGATATAATAAATAATGTACTAAGGGGACTGGAGCATATTGACAATACATCGCTTACCTACCAGTAAAGACGTGGATTTCAAGGAAAATAAATAAACGTAAGACAAGGCGATACGGCTATGGCTTTCGCCTGTTCATTTATAAAATGGACAATGTAGTTCTAAACAACTAGACAGTTTTTCTTTTGACTGTACCTAGGTAATAATTACTAATCTAAGCGAAGTACTCGCCCTGTATAATTAATTACAATAAGGAAGCCCGAACTCGTGAGGTCAACAAACAATTTACCAGAGTCGAATCGAAATGAGCTTCAAGCGGCAAAGCACATCATTATTTAAGTACATAAGTAGGAAGGTTATCCCACCTAATTAAACGTGATGTAAGAGCCTGTATTTTTTATTATTTACTATGCTTATCTAGTTAACTATCACGGCTTAAAGTAAGACTACATTTTTTTGTGGTTTAAAATTTTTCTAGTTTTACAAGGGATAAGAGTAACGGATCAGTATTTTGC
Organism: Eupithecia pulchellata; assembly: GCA_963931895.1. NCBI lineage: Eukaryota > Metazoa > Arthropoda > Insecta > Lepidoptera > Geometridae > Eupithecia > Eupithecia pulchellata. The sequence continues at coordinate 4,675,994 of OZ007524.1, read as the reverse complement.
CGCATATCGTAAAAAAATCTATTAACTTGAGGAAAACTTTTAGACTTTTGGAGCACTTAGAAAAACACAAAAATTTCGAACTTAACCTCAATAGGTATTTTCTCAAATGCTTCCAAAATACAATTGAATCTTAGTTGGTTTTTTGTGTAATCCATATACCTAGGTAACAGTCACAATTAATTAAAGAACTCAATTTCAAATTCAATAAAAATTACAAAATGCTTATCATGGGCTCATAGAAAACGGTTAACGATTGGCAGCAAATTACTTTTGCGTTGTCGAAAAAATCATGAAAAATTTAAATCTCCCGCCAACCCATGATTATAAACCTTTATGTATTTGGATTGGGCCGTCCATACATGAGTGTACCTCGGCCATGATGATCGTGTCATTGACCCTGACTATCGAGGATCGTTTCGGTCTGCTTACTGGATGGTGACGAACGTTTCCTCTTAGCTAGTATAGTACTTTTTAGTAGAAACACAACCGTCTACGCGGTATTTGAACAAAAAGTACCTAGGTATCTAAACGTTCAACCAATCTGATGCCTTTGATTATACCTCTATTCTATAATATAATATAATCAAAGTCTGATGCTTTGTTGACTTGGTAGGGGTTTTTTGTTTTTACTGGTAATGAAATGACTTTTTGGAACACGCAAGTATCTATAAAACACAGGTAAATAGCCTACCTATCGATTAGCTAACTGGCTGATAAATGAAACACCTAGTTCTTAGCTCCGCTCCCTTTCGACGATAAAGCTTTTTTGAAAAGAAACTCAGTTTAAGCTTAGATTACGTTTGAAGAGATTGATCCCTAGGCTTTTAGGTTTCCTAACCTCCTTACTAAATCGCTCTTTTGCACCGAGTCAGTGCATAAAGGCATGACGTCATCGATTCGCCGGCCGGCGGCGGCGGCGGCGCGGCCGGCGGCGGGGCGGCGCGTGTTTCCACGTGGCCGAAACTAACAGCTGTAGGTATCTACCTTCTGCCTAGAATCTCGATCTAGATTGTTTTTTAACAATACCTTATCCTAACCTTTGGAGGTAGGTGTCAACAAGAATGACTCGATAGCTAGGTATGAAAAGCTTGTATTCTTAACAACATTACGAAATACCTACCATAATAATATAATCACCAACATATGAAAGGGCGTTTAATCACACGCATTTAGTCTAGAAACCAGTAAAAGTTTTAATTGAGCTGTTATTTATTTGCTATCTAAGTAGGTGTGGAGATAGTGTGCGCAGCGGAGCGTTAGTCAGCTGTGTGCGTGTCAAAATCAGCTGATTATTCAAATAGAATGAGCGGAGGCATCGGTCGGCGACCGCGAACGCGCGTCCGGGCCCCGCCGATCACTACCCCCCCCCTCCCCCTCCCCTCCCACCGGACCACACGTACAACTACCTACTTGTTCACTTGTCACTTCAAATCGGCCCAAATACAGACATAAATAAACCTATAGGTACCTAGAAATCCTATTGGAATTTGATTGGAATAATATGTTACGAAATCTCAGTTTCGCAATCAGCTGATCATGTAAACAAATGACGGCCGGCACCCAGCTGATCGTGCAATCATCTGGTGTTAGGTTAGCGGTGGTAGCTAGCTAGGTGTAATATGCCAAATTGATCGGTAGGTACCTACGTATTTTCGAGTAATTAATTAGGCAGGTAATCAGGTTTTGATAAGAATTGGACAGATGCGAGGATCGGATTCGAATCGAACCGTCCGGCGGCCGGCGGCGGCGGGCGCGACAACGGCCTGGTTACAATGGTCTCGAATACCTTGGACCCGGGGCAGTGCATACGGGGCCCCGGCGGCAGGGTCCGAGGTATACCTACACGTGGCCGGACGACAAGATGGCGATGGGCTCGTGGGTGTGGGTGCGGTCAGGCGCGGCGCGCTCACCTCTAGCATCCACTCGGCGACGACGCGGCGCATGTGCGGCGTGAGATCCGTCTGCACGGTGCCGAAGTAGTTGGCAGTGATGGCGTAGCGCTCCTCGGTCCGCAGTAGGTTGTCGAGCACGCGGCGCCGCAGCAGCACCGGGTCTGCCGAGGCGGTCAGCAAGGCTCGCGGCGCGCTGCAGCCGCCCTCGTCGCTAGCGGGGCTCACGCGTTCCGCGCACATCAGCTCCATGGCGCACCGCACTGCGGTTATCGGGACCTGACTGTCGGCCGGTGCGGTGTCGTGACGTCACGCGGCGCGCACACAGCTGATCGTGTGAGAGCGAGCGTCGGGGACGCAAGTGGAGCTGCGACGCTGGCGAGTGCCCGAGTCGCAATGAGTGTCGGCCGCGCGCGCCGGCGTCTCGTCGAACAGATGATCGGCGCGGGCGCGCGGGTGCGGGCGCGGGAGGGGGGCGGTGCCGCGCCGTGAGGCCGCACGCAGGTTTCTCCCATTCGATTCGACGTTCAAAAATGTTCACGGTCCTCTTGCTCGCTCACACACTGGTCGAACTTTTCATCTCTCTCGCCGTACTCTTCACACGTAGGTTGTATGTATTTTGTCACTGAATTTGAGCTTTCTATTTTTCAGTTAGTACTTGTTAGTACCTATTAAAGTAAGTACCTATCTATATCATAGATTAGTTAGGTACCTAGCTAGCTTGGTAGATAGTATCTACCTCCCTTTAAATCAAGTTAAGTATTTACCTATCTATACTTAGTTTTTTATTATTTTAAATGGATATAAAGCTACCTACCTACCTAAATGTTAAGTTAACAACGAAAGGTCCGCCCGCGACGCAGGACGTTGCGGGTTCGATTCCGTTCTCGGGGCAAATGTTTCGGTTCTTGTAGTCATGTTACCTAATGTTTAATAAAAAATATCTTCATAAAAAATATAAGTATAGATATTATATCAGTCATCTAGTAGGTAGGTACTCAGCTCTTCTTAGCTTGGGGCAAGATATTGCTGTGTGGATGGTCCAGCGTTACTTATTTTCTAGGTAATACTTGTAGGTAGGCATGCACCTAGCATAGGAATATATTTTATTACATTGGTATTTGAAGGTTCTTGTAATAACTTTGGGCACATTAGTCGTCATTTATTCATTTATTATCGACTAAAGAACGCAAAAATGCAAATAAAATATATTTATACCTATACTCACTTTTCCTGAAAACCTAAAATAAAGTCTTAAATTTTTTTTTATTGCAGAATTTCATTCAAAATCGAGTTCGTAATTCCTTGCATGACTTTTCGATAACTATCACGGTATCAGACTTCCCCTTAGTAACCCTGAAAAAAAAAACTCACCTGTAAATAGCAAATTCATTATTTCATAGAGTACCTAAGTGGTTCGTTTGAGTGGATTCAGGTTTTCGACCCGAAAATCAATGACCGTTTTGACGGAAACCGAACAAAAACTACCTTAGGTAGGTGTGGGGGTCCTAGCTCCTACTCGTAGTGTTCTCCTCCACGTTCCTTTGGGGGTCCTAGCTCCTACTCGTAGGGTTCTCCTCCACGTTCCTTAGGCGAATTGAAACGACTTGTGGACTGTATTACTAGGTTTATTCTTCTTGTTTATTTATTACTTGCTGACTTGACTACTTGACTACACACTCAAATTGGCGCTACTTATATTAAAATACTTTGTCCCGCCACCGTAGGGGGTAGGGCGAGCAAGTTTTAACACATTTACATTAACAATATCTAATGATTAAGACGTGCGAAAGAAAGACTGGGGTACAAATTAAACCCTTTCTAAAGGGCTACAAAGAGGGCTAATCGATCTTGAACTTCAGCTCCCGGCTCCGTCCGTCACAGTCTCCCCCCGGCGTAGATCCTCGCAGCCTTTATTCATCGGTAGGACAATGAGCCTTCTTACTGGTCGTCTGAAGATCCCTCCTTTAGTTCGCACCTCCACGCTTCGCACCACACCGTCAGGACCCGGATATACGCGCTCGACCTGACCTCGGGGCCAAACATTTCGCGGTAGCGTTCCGTCTGCTATTATCGTGATATCACCTGGTTTGACATTCGTTTGGTTTCGCCTGGCGTCACCTCGCGGTGCTAAGGTCGGTAAATACTCTCTGATCCATCGCTCCCAGAACATATTAGCAAGTGCCTGAGCGGCGCGCCATGTTCGCCTGTCGTTTTTGTTGCATTCTCCCACGTAGGGCAGCCCCACCGAAGTTCCTAACAAGAAGTGATTGGGCGTTAGGGCCTCTTGGTCTTCTGCTTCTACTGGTACATGAGTTAGTGGCCTCGAATTGACGGTGTGCTCAATCTCGGTCATTAGAGTGGCAAGTATTTCTTCTTTAGGCGCTCGTTCGTTGAGCGTCACTGCGAGAGCTCTTTTAACGGATTTGATCATCCTTTCCCAGGCTCCCCCTTGATTCGGTGCACCAGGATCGATGTACCTCCACTCGATTCGCTTCGTGAGTGCGTAATCCTTGAGGGCGGGGAGCCATTCCGCGAAAGCTCTGTTCAGTTCCGCGTCAGTTCCGTGGAAGTTCGTTCCGTTGTCGGACGCTATCAGGCAGGGCATTCCTCGACGTGCAGCCATTCGTCTTATTGCCATGATAGCTGAATCCACGTCTAGACTAGCTATTAGCTCCACGTGTATTGCTCTAGTTGATAGGCAAGTGAATAACATTCCCCATCTTTTCTCACGTCGTCTGCCAATCGTCACCCACATAGGGCCGAAACAGTCGACTCCGCAGCGTGAGAACGGTCTTGTGTGTGTACTAAGTCGTATCTGAGGCAGGTCACCTTTTACTGGCTTCTCTGGGTTGGCTCTCTTAATTTTACACCATACACACTCACGTAGCGCCGCTCGTACATTTGGTCGCAGGCGTAAAATCCAATAACGCTGACGGAGGTTGTTCACTATGTGCTCTCTCCCCATATGTCCGCTGCTCAAATGCTCTTGTCGGATTATTAGGCGTGTGATCGGGTGATTCCCATCTAAGATCGGAGGTTGTTTCATCTCGTCCGGAACCGTCGCAGCGTTAATTCTTCCGTTCAAACGGATTATCTTATCGTCTTTGTACACGGGATCAAGTCTATAGAGACGACTCGTGCGATCGACGGTCTGTCCTTTTGATAATCGCGTTAGTTCCTCGGCGAAAGTGTCGCTTTGCGAATCTCGGATCAGCAGGCGTTCGGCTTCTCGTATATGCTTCAAGCCAAGCCTCCTCGCCTGCTTTCTGCATTTGTCGATGAAAGCGAGGACATACGCCACTGTTCTGACTAGACGTTCGTAGGAGGAGAAACGTGACACCTCTACTAGCGTCGACTTCTCTCTGGCGTGCGACACCACAACTTCCTCTTCTGAGGTCTCAGAAGCATGCGGGCCGGGCCAGCAGTCTTCGCTCTCTCGTAGGAATTGGGGTCCAGTAAACCATCGATTGTCTCGTTTCAGCTCCGTATTGCCGGCGCGCGTCGCGTCATCTGCTACATTCAGAGCGGTCGGTATCCATCGCCACTGGTCCGCATCTGTCAGTTCGGCTATTTCTCCCAGTCGATGTGCGACAAACGGCGTGTAACGGACCGTATCGTTTCTGATCCAGTGTAACACGGTTTTCGAATCGCTCCAAAATATCACTTCGGTATGCCATTTGTGACAACGTACTATGTCAGCCGCTAGTCGCGCTCCGATCAAACTGGCTTGTAGCTCCATCCGCGGTATACTCTGCGTTTTCAACGGTGCGACTTTAGCTTTTCCGGCAACTATTGAAACGTTAATGCCTTCTTGGCTTGACAAGCGCCAATACGCTACGGCTGCATACGCCTGCTCACTCGCATCACAGAACACGTGAAGCTGTCGCCGCGTTATGTTGCTTCCTTGATCGTAGCATCGCGGCAATCTTAACTTGGCAATGTGCCTCAAATCAGACTGCCATTCATCGAAGGCCGAGGCTTCCTCGGGTGGTAACGGGTCATCCCAACCCACCTTCTTTTTCCATAGTTCCTGAAGCATAATTTTGGCAGTTATAGTGTATGGGCTTAGCAAGCCCAGCGGGTCGAACAGAGACATCACTGCCCCTAAGGCCTCGCGCTTCGTCGGCGGCCTTTGGGCTTTCTTCACCTCCATGGGTACTTTGTTCATCGCAGTATTGAATCCCAGTTCATCTGAAGTAGGTATCCACAGAATTCCTAACGCCTTCTCGTATAGATGTGCGTTAGCTGCGAGCTTTTTCGGTGCATGTGCACGGTTTTCGTCGGGTATTCCTCTGAGTAAGTGTTCCTTATTGCTACTCCAGCTGGCCAACTCAAAACCAGCTTTGCTGTGCACTTCTTGCACTTCCTTTATTGTGCGGGCGGCTATTTCGTCATCGTCAAAGCTTTGTACCCAATCGTCCATGTAATGACTGCAATGCAAGTAATAGCGTCGTACGCAAGTGGGTGTGACACCTTGAAGTCTGCTGCATTTCGGTCCCTCACGCTATGAGCCAGAAAGGGTGAACTACGGGCTCCAAAGATCATAGACTCCATCACATACTTTTGTGGCGGAGCGGAGCGATCATCTCCTCGCCACAGGAAGTGTTGAGCTACTTGATCCTCGTGTCTTATCTTTATTCGAAGGAACATCTCACGTATATCAGCAGTGACCGCAACCGGCTTCATTCTGAAGCGAAACAATATATCATGGAGCGACTGAAGTAAGTCCGGTCCATCTAAAAGCGCGTCATTAAGACAAGTTCCGTTTGAACGCGCGGCTGCATCAAATACCATTCGAACTTTATCTGGTTTGTTGGGATTCGTGACAGGAAAGTGCGGTAGGTACCATAACCGTTCTGTTTGCGGGTGGTCCTCGTTACTCTTGACCGCATACCCTTTCTCAAATAAATTTGTCACCTGCCCTGTGTAGGCGCTCTTGAACTCTGGCGATTTATCCATCTTGCGTTCTATGCCCTGCAACCTGCGTACGGCCATATCGTAGCTCGGTGGCATTTCTGAATGGTCGATCGCCCACGGTAATCCCACCTCAAAACAATCTTTCTTTCGTTTGACTGTTCGTTCAAATATTTCTTTAGCGCGCTCCTCATTAGGGTTAGGTTTTCTCTTGGCTGAGACTCCGAGAGCGTCTATTTCGAAATGCGCCTTTACGAGTTCGTTCAACTCGTCATCCCTGTCTGGAATGCCTTGAGGAGTACGCACGTGACATATAACTTCAGCGTCTCTTTCAATCGTTCTTAGAGGGGCGCTTCCATGGATTATCCAACCCAACTCCGTAAGCGAGGCAGCTGGTTGGTTTCGTTTAGCTGTTAGCAGCTTCCGTGTTACTATAAGATGCCAGTTGTCGGCGCCGATAAGTATTCGTGGTTTTACGTTCAAGTAACAGACGGCCTTCGGGTTAAGTTCCCGTAAGTGGGGTAGTTGGAGAAGCTCTATTCCAACCGAATGACTTCCCAGAGTCAGGTTCTTCACCGTCCTGGCTTTTATCTGATGAAAGTTCTCCTGACTCTGTCCTCGCACTCCGAATGTTACGATCTGGCTTTCGGGTTCACGTTGACTTGATGTGGCTCCCACGATATTCAACGCTCTCACTGGTCCTCTCATTCCTAACAGCGAGGCGATCTCCTCGTCGACCAGTGTTATCGTTGACCCCTCGTCAAGTAATGCGTGAGTATTCAGTTCTTTGCCGTTTTGACCTCGGACAGTTATTGGACAGACCTTTAACAATATTTGCAATTCTTCCTCAGGTGCCCTCGCTGCTGCTGTAAGGGCAGACTCTTCGATATTGTGTGAGGGCGTTTCCCTTCGGTTCTCTGGCGAGTGCAGCAACGCATGATACGATTGAGTGCATTCATCAATCCCACATCTCTTGCTCTTGCATCGGAAACGTCTGTGTTTACTATTAAGACAACGAAAACAGACTCGTGCCTCTCGCGCCCATGACCATCGTTCGGTTACGGTCAGGGCCGCTAGCTTCCGGCACAGTGGCGTTCGGTGCTCACCGCCGCAGCAGAGACATTTATCTTCCTTAGTCTTTGCGTTGTCCTTTTCTTCAGTTGTAGCAAGAACGGTTCTGCGGTTTCGTTCATTCGCAGGGTTCCGCTCTTCAGTGCGTTTTGCACTTCCCTCGTTCGGCCGCAAACTATGTCCGCGAGCGGCCGAGTATGCATGACGTACGGCGCGATCTGCCTCCCTCATGAGGAATTTAGATAGAGTTACGATTTCCGCTTCCCTTCGATCTCCGAATTCCTCGGCATAGTCGCACCATCTTGCCTTCATATGTGGAGTCAGTTTTTCTGTAACTTGACGCGCTAGCATGGGATTCTGTAGATATCCTCGTTCGTCTAGGCTTGTGATTACTGCCACTATATTTTGAAGCTTGATTGCGAAACCATTCAACTCTGTTACGGTTGTTCCTAAACGTGGCATTCTTCTAATATCCTCAATAGCATCGTCTATTATCATCTCTGGACGTCCGTAAACTTGTTCAAGAGTGTTCATGATTACAGATGGATCAGTCGCTGTGAACAACAGTGCTGACACCGTAGCTCGTGCCTCGCCTCGCAGGCACGTTCTCAGTCTAGCTAGATTCTCCGCCGGTGACAGTTTGAAAAGCTTCGTAGAGTCTCGCATAGCTGCTCTGAACGGTAGCCATTCTTTGGCTCCACCGTTGAAGATGGGTAGTTCGTGCATCTGTCTCGTAGGTGGTCTGTTTGATGCCATTCTTTCTAACGCTATTGTCAGTCTATCGAATGCGTTTTCATCTCTATGTTGTTCTGGCAAAGGGGATCTCTGTCGTCTTGATTCAAATGTAGTTTGGTTTGCTGTGGGTCGTCGTGGAGCAGTTCGTTCCTCTGAAGCAGAGCGGATCCTAATACCTTCATCCGTTTCTATTGGATCGTATCCTCTCTGCTCCCCCCGTAGGCGATGCTTCTTGAGCCACTCACTAACGTGTCTCTCTGCAGTACCGTTCTCTTCTCTAGTAACGCTAACTGCATCGGTTTCTTCACGTATTCCGGCGACTTCTGCGGCTAATCTCTTTTTGATAAGATTTTCTTGAATTCGAAGTTCTTTTCGGCGTATTTCCGCGAGCCGTTCTTCTGCTTCAAGTTCCGCTTTACGGATACGCAGCGCGATGCTAACGTTCGATTGCTGCGAGAGCACTGATTGGGCGCGACTATTTGGTAGTCTTTGAGGTTCGATAGTGCTTAGCTCGGCTATGTCCCGCGCAGTATTGGCACGAGCGTTGCCATTTACGGCGCGGTTGGTAGTCACGTCAGCAGTAGTATCACCAGCGATTCGTGCTTCAGGCGCGGATGGCCCGGGTCCTGCCCCTGTTTCGGGGTTCGATACGGGTGGTGCGTCGGGGTGCGTACTGTCTGATGGTGATGCGGGGTAGTCCTGGTATACCCTCAGCGCGGCAGTCCTTGTCCTCGTAGCTGGCGGGCTTCTTGTGGTCATCTTCTTCGGCACTTGAACGCCCCTAGCGGTCCCTATCGGTCCCTATCGGTCCCTATCAGTCCGTCAGGAGGTGCCGCCAAAAGGCTGACGTTTGCTCCTTCGGGGATGGATACGTTGGGATGGGTAGGGGGGTTCCTCCCAGCAGAGGGGAACACGCAATCACGGGATGCTCGGGAATCGGCTGGAATGTCCGACCCCTTAGGCGTGTGCCTACAGTCCGGCGCCCGTGTTGCGTGTCCCTTACCGGCGAGGAGTGCACTTCAGCCCGCGCCGTCCTTGCGCTCTTGTTGGACTGGTGGTGCCGCACAAACACCACACCACCCGAAGGCGTTTACCCGTTGGCCACTTCGTAATAACACCGCAAGGTATCCGTGAGCCAGCGGGCCGCGATAACGCGTGTCTTCGGTCGTAGCACCGTTCGGTGATCTTCAGGCACCCCGTGCCCCTGGCGCTGGTCTTGACAACGATGCACGCTGCCCCGTTCGGGGTTTTTCGAGCACCCAGTGCTACCGTCGTACGATGCACGGCGCCCCGTTCGGGGTTCTTCAGGCACCCCGTGCCCCTGGCGCTGGTCTTGACAACGATGCACGCTGCCCCGTTCGGGGTTCTTCGAGCGCCCAGTGCGCCCCGACGAATGATGCACGTTGCGCCGGTTGGCGGCTCCTTTCCTCGGGTACTCCCGCTACCTCGGCTTTATGCGAACCGGGGAAGTCGGGGTCACGTGACCGCCCTTGTGGTTGGGGTCGGTCACGATAGTCAACCCGGTACCGCTCTTCTTGTCGACGATGGCTTCTCAGATCCGGCTTCGGAGGACCAAAACTTGTGGGGGTCCTAGCTCCTACTCGTAGTGTTCTCCTCCACGTTCCTTTGGGGGTCCTAGCTCCTACTCGTAGGGTTCTCCTCCACGTTCCTTAGGCGAATTGAAACGACTTGTGGACTGTATTACTAGGTTTATTCTTCTTGTTTATTTATTACTTGCTGACTTGACTACTTGACTACACACTCAAATTGGCGCTACTTATATTAAAATACTTTGTCCCGCCACCGTAGGGGGTAGGGCGAGCAAGTTTTAACACATTTACATTAACAATATCTAATGATTAAGACGTGCGAAAGAAAGACTGGGGTACAAATTAAACCCTTTCTAAAGGGCTACAAAGAGGGCTAATCGATCTTGATCTTCAGCTCCCGGCTCCGTCCGTCACAGTAGGTATACACGATGATTTTCAGGTCTGGCTCATAACAAAACGTAGATTAGACTGCTTTTTTGTGCTAAAACTTAGGTATATAGGTGTTGGTTCTAGATTTAGTTCAATGAAAATACTATAAATAATATAAATAATAATGTTTTAATATAAAGCCCCTACGGTTTATATTAAGTTTAGGTTTAAAAAACTTTATTTCTCATACAAACACTTAAAATGAGATACAATAACAAACATTAATCTCTTGTTACTACAAAGTATGTATATTATGTAATTTAAGTTTTTTTGTAAAAGTATTTAAACTAAAACATTCTTCTATACAATTTGTCAAATTATTAAAGAGTGCAGCTTTATTGTTAGGTTTAGATTTTTAATATTTATTTTCAAAACAGCAGTCACTTTTATGAGAAATGGTTATTCAGATTAGATAACAATTAAAATAGCAAAGAGATGTTCCTGTTTCGATCAGTAGACAAATAAAAGTATTTTAATTGTTAACAAAATAATGCATTTTTAGCAACGCCTGCCAGAACTTTCATTGCAAATAAAGCCGGAATGCCAGGTTGTAGAGATTATATAACTGTACAACATTATTTTTAGGGACCTCTGTGGTGTGGTGGATGCTATGTGGATTGTCTTGAACTTGTTGTGAACTTGAATAGTAGGTAAAGTAAGTACATACATAAAAGGAAACCACCACTTGAATAGCAAGTAAAGTACATAAAGACAAGTAATGCACCAGTGAGCTTATGGAATGCGTGCGCCAAAAATATCCCGTCGAGACATTTTAGTTTAACTACAATGGGGGTCGATTTATAACTCGCATTGTTTCTAAATGTCAATGGCATTATAGGATTGTAGCAATATGAGTCGCGGGTCGATCAACTCCCCTAGCGTCTCTTGTTGAAGTGGTTTGTCGTATTTACTGCCTAGCCTTGGCAGTGCGACAAACCTTGGCAGGGCGCGGCGCCCCCGTGCTGAACTGCCTAAAGGGGCTGAGGTAAGGCTGCGGGGATATATGCATCATGAGCCATGGCAGTGCTAGGGTTTGCTTCATCTACGTAAAGTTGATAATGATGAAATGTTTAAACAAAACATCAGCCATGATGAACATTCTCCCCTATTTGTTAAAATGGGGATACAAACTCGCTCCAGTAATCTCTTAGGATCATAAATCAACCATTTGCTTATTTTGCAAGGCTAATTAAATAAAGTATTGAGTCTGGTAACCAAGAAGTCAGTGATTATGGACCATCTTCTTGATCTTTTTGGTCAATATCAATCCAAAGGTCCAAAGGTCGCCTGGAATAGGCCACCCATAGTACTTATGTCTTGTGTGTTGTAACTTATTTTTGTAGGTATACAATGTGCTTTTGTAACACAGGCTTCCCACTCGTTTTGACCTATGGAACTCAGACGTGGATACTGAGGGCTGGTCCATCAGTTTGAAGTCGCTCAGCGAGGTGTGGATAGAGTAAAGTACCTACATTGTATAAAAAATAAATTACAGTTTCTCTGAAGGATAGTATTCGTAACGAATATATCCGACGAATAATTAATTATCTAGCTGAACTGGCTTGGGCCAGCCGTATTTCGAAGAACCAAGCCTGTGGTTAAAAGTTCTTGAGTGGAAACCGTAACTCTGTAATCGTGGTGACGGACGCCCTCCAGCCAAGTGGGCTGAGGATCTGTGAAAGACTGCAGACAGCTGCTGGATGAGTCAAGCTGAAGACATGGGGACATGTTGACTTATACGGGCTCATGGTGTATGTCGTTGAAACATTTAGTGAAAATGAACTGGAATGCGAGGAGAAATGCATACGCACGCATAAAGGATCTGTCTACTTAGGTATCCCAATATTAACATCGACTATGTTCTAAGAGCGCAGCGACACAAACAATGAATAGAATTCCGAGACAATAACGAGAAAGGCCAAGTTTAGTTAGGCTCTGTTCACAATAACAAGTCAGCGGGTGGTGTCCGCCTAGGAGTATAAACAATGTCGCTTCTTGCTCGTGGTCGCGTTGATTGGACCACGAAATGATATCTCCAGGCATCTACTTAGGATATAAACTCCATGGCCCTGAACATCTCTCTACGTCTGCGTGACCGCCGCCGACGTGAAGACGACGGGCCCTATAGTCCGTTTCTCTTATGGCTTAACCGTTCCAGAAAAGTTCATAAGTAATATAAATTGAGATAGGTATATGATAGATTCAGGCGTAATTGCAGAAATCCATTGTATAATATTATATAATGATGTAAATATTTAATATTAATGATTTTTGTTAGTGCGTAAGCCTAAACTCGAGGTAATCTCTAGAAAATTTAATAATATCGTCTCACCGAAATCGAATTTTTTTGGGATACCTGTTACTAAATTTTCATTGAGTATCAAAGCCGCGGAAAACTTTCTTTCAAAAGATGTTGCAAAATGTTGACAGAATTGTGTATTTTGTTAATTTTTGTTCATGAAAATGTGAATCAGAAACGAAGTTCCTGATTCCTTTGAAGTAATACCTCATCTGTGCCACAGGAGCTAAGTGAGCACAGCCTTAGTGCGTGCAGGACATCCACTCGAGTGCTTCTCGGAACCTCGGCACTGCGTAATGGAACGCCGCGAAATGGAATGCAACCGCCAACCGGCCCGTTTGGGTCGCGCCACACTTGCTGACAACGAGCCATCTTCAAATTATGTAAATTAACCCTTAACGTCGAGTATCGCGAACATCGCAATCCTATAGCTTATATCATTCATACAAACATCCCTAAAAAGCTCTCTCATGGTCAACAAGAACAACTAACTACCTACAAAGTTAACCTGCGGTGAGTTTTGTACTAAGCCAAAACCACACAAAATGAAGTATAGTGAACCGCCTTGGGGGTTGTATTCCTGAACTTAAACTCGTAACTACAGCAAGTATAAAACGGCAAGTTTTTCCGAGATTTTTCTGATTTTTGGGGAAAAGTAAGAAAAAGTACAAGTACCTACAATAGAAATGATATCGACCGAAGCTTTTTAGACTGCGTTGATAGAGGCTAATGATTGTAAATAACAGCGAGTGGAGAAAGCTTGGTGCCCATTGTGCGTTAATATATATGGAGAGACCCTTCACCACTGAACCAAACGTCTGCGATGTAATAATGAGTTCTCTAAACAAATCTAAAACATTTTATCGAAACATAAGGCGCAAAATAATCAAATCGAAACTGTAAACGAGTATAATTACGGTGGATCTTAGGTGTCGCTGAATCGCACGTCATACTGAACTTTGGCAGTTACATTTAAATTCCGCTTATGAAACTGGATACGAAAAAAATATTGCAAAGTTTACGATTTGTTGAAAGTCGTGGATTTCTGTTAAAATAAAATTAAAAGCGTAATTTATGTCTATAGAATCAACGTATTCTAAGTGTTAGCCCAATCCCCCTCGATTGGGCGCCTTTTTTCTACCTTTTTTTCTGGCAACCTGTAGTATGTTCTAGTAGTACAGTTTAGTAGTACCAAAGACGAAAAAAACGTCTAAGTCTATGGTAGTACACAGTTTGTATTTACTATAATTTTATAAGATAAGCTTCAAATCAGACGATGTTGACCAATATTTTCCTATGCTCACCGCAGATAAAAGCAGAAAGCCGTGAACGTAGTGATTATATGCTCTGTGCAGAAAGCCATGTATTTCCCGTCTAAAATGTCCTTTCTCTAAAATCTAAAATCCTCCATCTGTGTAACACAACATCCAACCGTGTTTTGTGACAAAAGACATCAAAGATAGGTGAGTAAGAGTAATCAATTTCTTTTGGTTTCTTCTGCAATGTAATGTACAAAAGTAGATTCAGTCATTATTCTTTCCATACATAATTTCCAGGCAGGTATTCATACTGCGAGAGCGGATGTCACGAATTTTTCTTATTTCCTGTGCCAATCTAATCTAGGTATCATTTGGGCCTCTCAAGACACTTCACGGCAGTTGGTAGGGCAGTCATGGCCGAATAGAAAAAACGCGAATAGAGACGGCGGCGTGCATTGACCTGGTAATGTTTACTGTCCTTGATCGACGAATGGCGGCGGCGACGGCGCGGGCGCAGGCGTCCGGTGACGTCATGCGGAGGTGCCGATGGGTTTCAGCAGCGGCCGAGGCCTCAACGAACCTGCTCTCTCGGCGAGACGAAACCGAATCAACGATGAATATTTCAGCAGTTTTCACAATATTTGGAGAATCTCATCAGCTTTTGGCTATTTTCATAAACTTGCTAGATGTTTGTATTACGTATATTATGTTGTTAAGATGCTAGGACTTTTTATTTATATCAGATTTTGTCTACGCACAGCTACAGAGTGCTTCATTAAAACCAGTTGATTACTGTGTTAGATACTCGGACAAGTTTCATTCATACGGACACACTCTACTAGGCTAGCTAGCTCAAACTCTCGTTAATGGTGTTTAAAAGTTAGAAATACTGTTGTAGATTTTTATTGTACCACAAACAGATTCAGTCTAAGGCAATTTCGTGATTTTTGCCGTCAAAAACTGGCGACCACACCCTAGGACCGTTACAATAACCTTAGATGTAGTGACACTAATGCCCGTTTATGGAACCTCAGTCATTAGCTTCTTATGTATGCTTGAGTGACGTCTATGCTACTCAAGCATAGATAACTGAGCAAGGTTTTATAAAACGGGTCCGTCAAGGTAGGCTAAGGGAAGGCTGAGTCTTCCCTTAGCCTACCTTGACATTGCTCGAAATATAAGAATAATTTAATCTTAGGAGAGATCTGCTATTAGTTCTTGGAATACTTTGTTTTTTGACCCATCTAGTGGTTACTTGCTTAACAGTTCCACTTTTTGACTTCTTTATCATTGACGTGAAGGCAAGATGTAACGATACATATTTAACGAGCGAGCGCTAAAATCCTTGGAACCATATTATACATGTATAATTATACCATAGAATCTAGTAAGGACCCTCGCAATGTTGTAAATTATCCACTGAGCTACACAAGTTGAATGATAGGTAGCTAAGTATGGATCAGGATCTGGTATGGGAAAGGATCGCTCGGGACGGCTATGCTCCCATCGGAGCATGGGACAAGAATGTTCGGGCAACTATCTAGACATTGGTACAGTCTACATCCAAATAGATCGCACACACACATTCTGCGGCAGTCGGCGGCGAAGGTCGGCGAGCGACGATCTAGCATTCCAGACGATATGAATGAATAGCGGCTCGACTGGTCAAGAGGCGCATTCTGAGTAATTTCAGATTAATTTGACAACAAACGTTTATGGTGGGGAAACCGGAATAGTAAGTCGGCACCCGCCCCGTGGGAAAGACCGGCCGAAATGTTTCATTCCGATAATTGTTCGATTATTACCTACGGGCTGCGGTCGTTGAATTCTTGTTTTTGCGCTTTTCATAACGAGATTTTCTCCATGATGTTCATGCAGCGTTTAGATTTGCGAGCTTAGAAATGTATTCCTATGTACTTAACTGCTGTACCTAAACACTATAGGTACATAACAAAATACAACAATTACAACTAGCATAAGTACCAACTGTTATTTTCTTTGTTTTAATAAATATATTTGCTTAGAAAAGTAAATGGAAATTCCCTGATAATCAGAAAATAATAAATTATAACTTACAAGTTTTCAATTATTATTCCGAATAATAAATAGTTATCTACAAAAGTAAAGGATCCACACAAGCTATATTAAGGCTCCTTTGGGGGAGCTGCCGGGTGTTTCCAGCATTATCCATATTTTTCAGGGAAATTCAATTTCTTGCATTTCATCCCAGTAACTAGTAAAATCAATCAATTTATTTTTTTACTTGATATACTTTTTTCTTTGCATATTGTTTCGGTTTATAAACCGAAAATACCGTATAATCCGTTATAAATAAAGGTTTTTACCTTATAAAAAATTGCCATAGGTTTAAACAATAATAAATGAATATAATAGAAAAACAATGAACTAACAATAGTGAACTAAATTAAAACTTAGCAAACTGGGTAGGTAGGTACTACGTAGTACGTAGTACCTAAGCTTATATGACATATAAGCTTAGGTACTACGTTAGTTCATTGTTTTTCTATTATATTCATTTATTATTGTTTAAACCTATGGCAATTTTTTATAAGGTAAAAACCTTTATTTATAACGGATTATACGGTATTTTCGGTTTATAAACCGAAAAAATTTGCAAAGAAAAAAGTATATCAAATAAAAAATAAATTGATTGATTTTACTAGTTACTGGGATGAAATGCAAGAAATTGAATTTCCCTGAAAAATATGGATAATGCTGGAAACAGCCTTACTTTTATAGATAACTATTTACCGATCACATTGTGATCGGTAGGTGCCTATTTATAAATAACTCAGTCATCGTGGGAAGTTAACATTACTATTTTAATTACATCTTTACCTATATCTGTAATGTAGAGTAGTAGCCTCGGAAAAAACTTATCTCTGGAAACATCAATAAAGTTACCTAACTCGTTCACTTTCATTAAAAACAATTAATTCATACATTATGCAAGTAATATAGCACATCGGTTCATAGATTATTTATTTACTCAAAGAATAAATATAATTCACTTCAATTCACAAATTTGTACAAGTATATACTTAAATTTGTATATTAGATAATTTACATAACAAAGACTGAAAAAAAAATATAGTAGCTTAATCTAAAACAGCCAAAACTACTGAATGGGTTGAAATTATGCATTCAAATAGTTCTACGCCTGGAATAAAACATAAGCTACATACTTTATATTCCATTAATCAGTTTTCATCGGATATTTTACTATAGAAACAACGCGAGCGAAGTAGCGAGTAGATACTAGTACTCCATTCACTACATACAATTTTATTCAACATTATTTTGTGGAATAGTCAGTTCCAACAATGTCTTTACACGGCCCTGAACCCGCAGTCCCGAGAAGGATTACGTTATGTTTATCAGTTGGCATATCCGAGAGCGGAGTGGTTTCGGTAGATGCAAACTTAAACCACTGATAAACAACCAAGTAGAAAACCTTACCTACCGGCGAGTTAACGATTTCTTGGTTTTGAACAAAGCATTAACTGAGTCCGGCGTCTCTTTGTTTGGACGAAGGAACTTTAAAATTATTTAAACAATGTAAGCAACCTGAAACCTCGCCAATACAAAAACTTATCCGACTTAAAGGTTGACTAGGTATCCGACTACAAACATTCTCTGAGCCATGCCATGTTCAAATTGTTTTTCATACTAATTACACATTTAAAGGAGTACCTTAACGAATTCCAAGTGCGTCACGATATATGATTTCAATGGAAGGCAGGCAAGAGAAATTTCTATTTGGGGTTAATCCTAGTAGCCCATCCCATAAACCAGTCCAAATCAGTTCGTCGAATAATAAAATAGCATCTATTTTTGAACGACCGACGTTTCGTCCTTATCGGGCCTCTCGCCACCACCATACAACGGGCTGAGTTTACAATGATTGCTGGAATTAATAAGCTATAGTTTTTTGTTCTACTAATAGCTTATTTACGAGTTTTTGAGTTCAACGTAATCTAATTTCAAGCTCGCAGACAAAACATTAAATTGTAAATTAGGAAGACAAAACCCACTTTGTGTTGTGCAAATTAGGTTGATAAGAATTATCGAAGCAATTCTTTATAAACTAATTTAGTTAGTCATCTCAGCTACAATAAGTCTGCAGGACATGAGAGCTCGAAGAGTGCGATCAGGGAATGTTCTATGATCACCTTGCTTATCAGGTGGGATCGTGATCAGAGTATTAGTTTTAAATATTCACGTCAGTGCTGTTGCCTCTTACAAGAATTACCTACGTTGATTTTTGGAAGTATAGGGATTGGGTTATATGTATATACTTTGGCGGATCCGCTATGATATGTAGGCTATGGCTGGTTTAACCTGGGTACTTAAGGCTTAGGCACTGGATGAATTCCTCATACTAACGTAGTACCGAAATGATTTGTTATTTGAGAATATTTTCACCATGGTTTGCTATTATTCCGGAGTCGAAGCCTTGAGATGACGTCGAGATTGAGAATGACGTCATCTCTCAAGCTGTCCTGCTGTGTTCATATCCGATTGAGCGCAACCGCACGATGTCGTTATTATCAATCGCATTCTATAAGTACACAGGAAGCGCTTGTAATCTGCTTTCTGTGTGAATCCAGTCCGTAGAGGCATGCAAGCCACGGTTCATGGCAAAGGAATGTTTCGGCAGTTCAATGGTGACTTTTGAGGTTTTAAGTTAAGGCTGGATATGGGATATGGGCTACCGCGACGTTCCAAAATGATATTTCGGATAAAAATATACCTATGTTGAAAATACTGCTCTCTCACTCTCTCTTCAGGTAAATGTTAAGAATGGATTTTTAAACGTCTGGAAAAACTAAGTGAATTTTATTGATACAAGAATTCGCAATGCGAAATAGCTGTTGTATGTTTTAAAGGTTTACATTGAAGATGCAGTTTTGTGGCCTCTCACCGCGCCAATTTGTAAGCCATAAACTGATATAAAATGTGTTAAATTTTAAGAATACATGTTACAATGTAGTTCTTAAAATTAAGATAATGTCCAGTTATTATAAATATATAAGTTGGAGAACTAAGAGAACCCATGCATTTAGTTTTGATGCGCTGCGCCATGCTGACCAGCACTCCGGTCAATTGTCGCTTCCGACCAGACCCTGATCTGATAATTGTTAGAAAACCCGGAGAGCCTCGGTGCCCCACGGACCAAGGCTCTCAACTCTATGGAGAGTTCACGGGTACTCAGGGGGACTTGTAAATACTCGTACTAGTTCTAATTTGGTAATTTTCTATATAAATAATTTTTTTTTGCTTATACATATTTTAATTAAGATATATACTTAATACTTCGAAGCGTTAGAAAATCTAAATACATTGAATAATGCCGAAGAATTGTGCGATGTTCGTAGTGAAGTCATTGACACCTGTCGTAATTTTGGAATAGATTGGTAATGGGTGTGATTGAATGACGCGTATCATTGTGACCACGCGACATCACGAGAACTAAAACTTAACTACATGGTTATAAAAATGTTTAGAAATTACCACCAATAAAGAGGAAAGATAAAGGCAATTCTTTAAGAGTCTGTACGTATAATATTGATAGATAGGATAGGATTATTTTATTAGACGGAACCGATTTCCAAGCTTAAAGAAAAAAAGTACTTGAAGATTGCAATGCGCATTGTGTTTCCTAAATCGGATAAGACAACTTTTCGACAAATGTGAGGCAAAATAGAATTTTCGATAACAAATCAATTAAATTTATCTATGCAAGAAACATTAGAGTACTTAATACAATTATAGACCACCTATACTTATACCTATTTTCTATAAATCTAAGCCGTCACCAGAAGGCATTGTCCAGAAAACTGCCAGCACTGCCACGTTGGATGCCGATTCTAATTCGTTGACCGAAATAAAAACCAGAGGTAAATTATCAATATGTATGTATTGGCATTTAGGGTGTTAGGTTTTTTACTTCGAAAATTTACACAACAAAACAGACAGCCCTGTTCCTGCCTAGTTCAGAACCTAAATTTATATAGTTAATAATAATATAATATTAATAGGATGTTTGAAGGTTTTCCTGGAATTAGCTGTCGTCCTAGTTAAGGCGAAAACAGTCTCACTGGCAAAACCTTTGCCGCGGGCGTGGCATTGACTGTAGAGCCTTGAATATAAACTTCGCTCGAGCTAAATCGCGGGCCTCCTCAACACGTATTAGCTCAAGTCTTCTAATCTGGTACGGTTTGAATCAAATTTTTGTCTTTGTTTGCTTGTTATTTTTGTCTATTCGTTAAGTATGTTTATTTTTAACAACAAGGTTTACAGTACAGACAGTATTATCTGCAAGTCAGTGTCTATCTGAGAAGTTCTCATCTATCTAGTATCTCAACGGAGTTTTAGAAATATAATTGATTTAATTTTATTTGTTATTGTAATTAATGATTCAATTTATTTTATTGATATTGATTTTTCTTTTTAAATTGGTTGCAAGTCAAGAAAATTTTCTGCAGTTATCGAATCAGTGTTCTGGTCGTTTTCTATACATAATTTAAAAAAAATATATATGCAATATAATTATACATTCATCCTATGTACTTAATATAATTATTGTATTAAGTATAATATCAGTCATCTAATACCCATAACACAAGCTCTGCTTAACTTGGGGCTGGATGATGCTGTGTGGATTGTCTAGCTTTATTTATTAAATTTTTGTACCTACTACTTATATAAATTACCTTCACTATAAACAGTGTCCAATATTGTTTATTTATAAGTAAGAAACTAGGTTTACCTTTACGTAGGTATGCTTGAATATCCTTATACATTCACAAACTGGAATTAATGTAAAATAAATGGCTATTAAATCAATTAACATCATTATTTTAATAATTATGTTTCGATTTGTAAACAAGATAATGTTTTAAAGATAATCGTTTTGTGTGTGTGCAGTAGGTACGTATTTATATCTTTTTTTCGCTAAAGTCATTTATAACGGGATATTTACCATGATTAGAGTTCTGAGTTTTCCAATATTTCGGCACAGTTTCATGCGCCAGATCACGGAACAACAGTTGTTCCGTGATCATGGCGCAAACTCAAAACTCTAATCATGGTAAATATCCCGCTATAAATGACTTTAGTGTTAATAACCATGATAGTTTCAAAAGTTTTATCTTTTTTTCGTTTCTATTTGAATACCTACTTGTTTGAATATTTTTTTTGTTGTTAATAATTAAATACTTGTGTCTATTAATCTTCAAAATAAGTATGTCGTTCAGTTCGCAGTTCGCACGCCCTGCAATGAGTTTTAATTGAGTAGATCGCAGGAAGCAACGGCTCAGACAGACAATAGGGTGACATAATGTACTGCTCAACTAAAACCTATTTATTGCTACTTTATAATTATATTTTAATATCACAATCCAAGGCTTTTAACCTGAGTGCTTGTGTAGGTACTCATTATTGGTGATTTGGAGGGTAGAATAAATAAATAATGCTGGACACAGCATCATCTAGGCTGTATAGAGCCACATTGCTTAGATGTATATTTTTAGTATTGACTAGCGGTACGCCTATTTTTTGGTAAATATTCTATAGCCTTTGATTATATACTTGTCTCTATAGCCTATATTTATTACAGAAAATTTAGGATTTAATGGTGAAAGAATTTTTCAAATCGGTCCAGTAGTTTCGGAGCCTATTCAATTCAAACATACAATCAAATCTTTCCTCTTTATAATATTGGTATAGAAAACAACCAGAACAAATTGATCTTCTGAGAGGAATATTTTAGAGGGCGCGTGCTTCAAAATATAGTCTAACGAATACTTGGTTGATATCATTGACAGAGGATCGTCTATTAACTTCGACTGACAAGTCAACGGTAATAGACGAAGTCGATTATCTTTCAGACAACACCACCAACATTTTAAATCGAAACAAATGAAATCTGTTCTAATAAGAGACAACAAGTACCATCAAATGAGGTAATTTATACCGACGTAAAGATTTTTTTTTCATGTTTCTCTTTACTTACTATTTTATTATCGATGTGAGCAGACAAATTTGTTTTTTTATAATAATATATTTATTTTTAAAATTGGAAGACCCAGAACTTTGTCGATTCTTGTATAATTCCCTGAAAACATGGCCACCACTAATCTCTATCTAAGAAGAGGCAGTTCGTCGTAATACTTGCGCCTGCGCCGACAGAGTCAATTGCTTTGTTTATAGCACAGCTGTTTATCAAATTTGTCGCTAGACACTAGGCATTCATCGCCTTAGGACGGAAGTTCGAATTAGACTTGCTAGAAAATTACAGATAATTTTGTGTGCATATGAAAACTTTTCGCTTACGGTCGAAACAATATCGAACTAAAAGGACAACGAGAGAAATTGGTCCAAGAGCCTCTATAGAAGAAACTTGTCAGAAATCAAAGTTGTTGTATGATAGTCAAGGTTGTCTGGAAGAGATTGCTCTCGATAAGGCCGCCCGCTGTGCAACTTTGTAAACTGTTATTTTCATGTTTTTTATATATATTTTTCTTCTTTGGTATTAGTAAAGTGTATTGCATTGTATAATTCTGGTGAAAGTTTATTAAATTATATCCCGGGGATTTATGTTATGGCCATGATTGTTCTAATTTTAAAATAGAACAAACACAGAGTTTAATAGACTTTTAGTAGAGTCATACAACAAATATGTCCTTCCATTTCCCACAAGTCTCATCAGTAAAGGCCAATGGAGACTCTTGGGCCAAGTTATATAAATTTTTGGCCATTGTCCTTTATTATAAATCGTGCTAAATTTTTTACAGCATGGTAACACAGCAATTTGCTATCGGAATATTTTTATAACTCAAATAAATTAGTAAAACGTGCGTCAGACAATGCCCACAATGTTCGTACAGTACATGTATAGAATAATTCGCGATTAGATAGGCTTTAGCAACGGATTCATGGTACATATTAAAATATTGTACATTACCTAATTTATCAGACTAGTTCAACGACCTCTGGCAGTGATGACAGATGGCGAGCGAAAACCTACAGAATAACTAAAATAACTAGCGGTCCGCCCCGTCTTCGCACGGGTATTTAACGGAATTTCAAAAGTTTTTACATTTTCACGTTGATTTCTATTAAAGTTTTCATAAGGATCCCTAATTTTTGAAAATATTTTATCACCTATGTTCTTCCGGGCAATTTTTGGATTCTAATGGTGAAAGAATTTTTCAATTCAGTCCAGTAGTTTCAGGGCCTATTTAATTAAAACAAACAAACAACCAAATCTTTCCTCTTTGTAATATTAGTTTAGAAGTATAGATATACCTAGATAGTAGGTATAGATAAGACACTTCAATAACACAGACGCCAGCTTTAGTGTCCCTTCGACAGATCGTACTAATACTAATTGGATAGGTATGTCTAAACATACCTCTACCATCGTCTAGATATAGGTACTTTATTTTACACAAGCGGTCTACCCCGTCTTAGAGCGGGTATTTAACGAAAAATTTATACACTTTGGGTTACATAATTTAAATTTTCATCCAGAATGTTTATTAATGAATCGTCCCTCAAATCTCAATCTCAAATATTTTTAAGGTATTCTATAGTTCATGTTTCGTAATGTAGGATTCTAATAGTGAAATAGTTTTTCAAATCAGTCCAGTAATTTCGGGGCCTATTCCATTCAAACAAATAATCAATCAAATCTTTCTTCTTGTAAAAAATAACTGCATGCAGATCACATAAAAATTTTGTCCCGGCGTGGAAAAAGAATCCACAACTCATTATGAATGTAAGCGGGTTAACTACGAACCTATTTTGTGTTGGAAGAACGTGTGTTGGAAGATAGTTCTAATTTTATAGTAAAATAGAATCCACAATCTCTTGAATCGCAAGCGGACCTTCGCCCTTCGCTCCGGAGGGGTGGTCGCCACAGAGGACAAAGAAAATACCTACGACTATTTTGTTTAACCCTAGCATTTTATTTGTGAATAACTGGTTGATATGTTGATATCGGGGCGATAGCTCGCGGCTCGCTGGCCGCTGCCCGTCGCCGGCCCCAAGTCGTGATAGCCGGGTAGAACAAAAAGGCTGTTAAGATAGAATAAAAAGAAAACCGCCTTCCATTCTTACATTAAATTCGAGTGCGGCCTGTTGAGTCGACCAATTTGCACGCTCGCTCCAATGTAATTTGTCTTCGGTAGGTATTTCTATTGTCAAGTTTTTATTTCCGTCAGCCATTCTTGTTGAAGTTATTTATTGGACGCGACACGTTCAATAGACTCTCAGACAAAGCTTACGGATCTTTTGCCATTTTACCTAGAAGGTAAAGTAGATTTATTAAGTAGGGTTTATTCGCGTTTCTTTATTGAAAAAACCTGTAAAAAACATATTATTCGGATAAACTTATTTCAGCAACGGTTATTTAGATCTTTCTATCACGTAATTAGGTATTTCGCCAATTGGTGCTCTCCCCATTAGGTATTTATAATTATAACAAAGCAGTAAGATGCATAACTTAAGCATGCTATTTCTCGCTATGTATTTTTCTATTGACATAATTCAGAGTGAGTATATCACTACTTAGCATCTGTTTTAATTTACGATTATTAATAAGAGGGTTACAAACAAAAAACAAAACGAAATTATCGATTTTGGGCAATTTAGGGCCTCAGGTTCCATATAAGAGAACTTTGAAGTACTACACTAAGAAACAACTATGAAAATGAAGTACGCGTTGAAAACAAAGTTAGTGTTGTTACAGGATGAAATAATTAGCGAAGTTAGCGCCATGTGCTGCTTAGAGGGGGTCGTGGCCAATGATCGGGGCACATGTAAACCACGCGATATGTATCCAAAACCCGAGCTGTGATAAAAAGCAGCTGAAGTCGTGAGAACGTCGCCACGTGGCGGCGCGAGCTCATTCATGCATTTGATTCATAAATTTGTTTCCTTGTCTACTGGACCCCTTTCTCAACGAAAGTGCAGTCAATATCAGAATCAAAATAACCAGAGTCGATGCTCTTTCTTAATACTGAATATTTATATTAAAAGAACGAAAAAGGTCTAGACATTTAAGTAACATATAAATGTCTCCAAACATATTTTCAAATGTAAGTGGAAAATACGGCATGCGAGGAATGATTACACTTGATCAAAACCACACATAGAAATATGTAATCCGAATTCCATTTCCAAGGATCCAAATAAAAACAGTCTTATAAATGGGAAGGGCAAGCTATCGGACGTAAACATAGGTATACGTGTTCCGAGGGGAAGGGAATGGAATCTCTGGGTGGCGCATGGCGGTCGCGAGCAGCATCGGAGCTCCGCTGGCTATAAATCAGGTCCGATTGAGGTCGAGCCGGACGAGAGCTATTTTTAAAATTGCGTGCACAATATTATGTGTTTAGGTGGAATATGATAATTGCGGCGAATGAGGCGCCGTAAGCCGACACCGGCGATGGGATTACAGAGTTGGCCGCCCGCCTGCCTCGCCTCGCCTCATCACGCCTCGTTACGTTTCTTTATTTTTGCCGAAATCGACTTTCCCTTTATTTCCACTTCACTTATGGACAGCTTGACAAACCAATGAGGGTTCTTAGGAACAGCGAAGGACACGAAGAGATTAGAAATGTTTAAAATCGACAGTAAGCCGGTAACATCCATGTCATAAACGAACGCCTTTACCCCATGAAATATTCTAAATAAGCATAACAAAGCCATACCTAAATTAACGATTTGATATTAAACATTAGATACATATATTTTTTGTCGCCTCCTTTGGAGGTGGCCGCAGACAGGTACACGCTATGAGGGTGCAGAATTCTTTGAATGGGCATTATTTTTCATTTATAAATTCGAGATTCTTTCTTGAGTTGAACAAGACAAGTCTCAAAATTGTTTAACAAGACCGGCTCATTCGTAGATACCGCAGGTTAGGCCGGTTTCCCTTATTGTGTACCTTCAGTAGAGCTCCTATACGGCTGAGTATTGTTTAGGAGCCGGAAGGTGCTAAGGTTGACTTAGTTACTATCAATCAGGCAGGCGCCATTGAGGGTTGGTCGAGGCTCGTGAGAAACCGTAAACACTTACCCGCTTTATCTGATAGATGTTTTTTTCGCTCAGCAGCAGGTCCAGTCAATTAATGGTACGCCGTTACTTGGTTTATTTTGGTACCATGGCTTCTTAGCAAGGAACGACTAATTTATTTGGAAGGGTTTGACAGGCAAGGCAAGGCATTAGTATGACGCAGATCGCCCGCACAAAGGCGTCCAGGCATCTTATCAGGGTTTATTAAAGATGGAATTTATAATACTTTTGGGTGGCTATGATAGCTCATCGGCCCTTTTGGATAATACCGGGCTTGTTGGGAATGAATAAAAGATGTAGTTTATTTTATTAAAGTAGTCATGGCACTGAACGAGTAAAGCGTTTTAGAATTGTAGTCAAATATTTGTATATTCTGTGGTCTGGGCGGTCGGGGCACATGTGCGCATAAAAAACTGTGTGATGTGTGAGTATGCGGAGGCTCCGTGTTGACAAAGCGCATAGCTGCGACAAAGCACTTCGCCGCCGCCGACCACCCTCAGGATCTGTCTTATCACTGGAATAACTTTACCTAGTTCATTGCCCAACTGCCGTCGGTAGTAATTTTTCCTCTTCTAATTCTATTTATGGTTATTGTAGGTTACCGGCATCTTCTATGATAGTTAGATTGTTGCAAACTTTTTACGACCTCTGTGGCGCGGTCGGCGAAAGTCCGTCTGCGGCGCAAAAGGTTGCGGGATTCCCGCCTCGGGACAAATATTTGTACATAATATTGTATTATGTATATCAGTCATCTAGTACGCATAACACAAGCTCTGCTTAGCTTGGGGCTAGATGATGCTGTGTGGATTGTCCAGCATTAATATTATTATCTCTCAAACTAAACGGCCATGAGCAAAAATTATTCAGGATCTTATACTTACGTCCAAGTCGACTGCTTGCCCGGGGAAGGGTTCGTTGTCGCCGTCGTGCTCGTGAGAAGCGCTTATCTCTAAAGCCTTCCTTTCTTCTTCCACTAAATATTTAGTGAGCAGGAAAACCCGTGAGACGGGAAGCCATCCCAGGCACAGATGATTAAATAGTTTGTAGTTGGACGGAATGCGCGCAATCGTCATGGAATAAATATATATATATAATCAAATCCTGCTGATTAGATATCTTTCTTGCATGGGAAATGACAACATCAAATAACTTAGGTGCATTTTTATGCAAGTGCTTATTAAAAACGATTGATATTGTTGCTGTAATGCGTGCATCGTCGCACGTCTTTGGTGGACAGCAAGATTTTTTCTGGTGTACTAATGCAGCTACTTCATCCTCTCTGTTTTTGTTTACGTGTGATTCATTGTTTATCAGCTGTTGTAGAATACTTCATTGATTACAGTCATCGAGTCACTGTACTGGAGTACAGTAATATAGCTTTATTAGTAAATCTCCCATCTACACAATGGGAGGGGACTGGCTTAACTCTGGGAAATCTCTCAGACTCCCCCCACATAATCCCATTCCATCATTACGATCCACCGTGATACGGTACAGACTATCTGTTTAAGCTATTAGTTTACGGCATGACATTGAAATAGGTACGTAAAAAATATCCCCAATCCTATGTAAAATTGTGAATCATTCGTTTTTTAATGAGGAAAATTGTGAGAAAACTATGACGACGATGTTGGAGGCATTTTGTTAAGTATGACGCATATTATTTTTATTTAGCATAAGTTTGTCAAAGGGGTAATGGCAAAACAGAGGTCAAAGTTCAAAGCCAATCACATGGGCAGGAATTAGTATTATTTGCATAATGAGTGGCGTTGGTGACCGTTATTAATGATTGTAAGTAACATAAACACAAAAACATACAAATTGTTTACCTAATGAAAGGTCCCTGTTACCCCTAATATGTTCTCACGACCCAAAACTGAGAAAAAAGAACATTCCCCAAACTTTAACGCAATAGACACATTGTCTTTACATAAACAAAGGTTAAATTTCACCGTCAAAAAAAAGACTGCTTTGCATGGAGATAGACACGTAGTAAAGTAATTTTTTTTTCTGCCTTTTTGAGCCTGTCTTCGTGAAGAAATTGTTAGAAAACATTATTCCCTTAAAATTTATAAAATCAAGCCGTTTTATGAGAACCAAAGTTCCTCTTATTCACTAACTCAGTTGTAAAGCAATATATATAAGGAGTATCGATAAATATGTAAGTGTAATTATGCGATACGTTAATCAATAAACAAAAACCATTGTTGCAAGGTTTGCCTGTGGGTTTGGGTCCCGTCGAAAGCGAAACATGCAAAATTGTGACACTTGACATGATTTTTAGGTACTCTAAGCTAGTTTTCATCATCATCATCAGCCCACATTAGTCAACTGCTGGACATAGGCCTCCCCTAATGAGCGCCATAGCGCCCTGTCTTCAGCTTGTCGCATCCAGTATCTGCCAGCAGTCTTTCAGGGCGTCCTACACTACGTTTACCGAGTCGCGGTGTCCACTCAAGAACAAGCTAGTTTTAGTGGAAACTAAAGTCATTTATAACGGGATATTTAGCATAATTTATCCATGTTAGTTTCAAAAGTTTTAGCCTATGTACGCCAAGGTGATAAATAAATATTTTCTTGATAATATCTTTATTTTTTCATGTTAGCCCATTTACATAATTATATTGGAGATTTTGGTAATTTCAAGTACATACATACATAGGTAATTGAATACCTAACAGTCAATGATTTATAAATCGCCTATATCACTCCACAAGGCAACGAGTACCACAAAAATAATAAAAGCCCATTCCACACTAGCCCAACCGCTATTAACCAAAGAATGTTCATTCTTAAGAGATGCCTGCACTTTACGCGTAAAATTGATTGGTTATTTCTTTTGACTGTGTAAACGCCGCAGATCACAATTGTGTGTACGTTATTAATTAGGTTACGCTACGAATAGTAAGGGTTACTGTGACTGTGACTCAATCAAGTCTTAATTGAATGTTTAGGTCACGGCCGCAATGTATGACGGTTGGCTAATTCATTCGATGGTAGCTACAGGGGTTGCTTCGATCATAATCTACTAATATTAAAGTGAAAAGTTTGTACCGCGCCATGAAGATGTTTGGACGAAGAGAACGCTATCTCTACCTACTGAATCTGATGAAATTCAGACGAACTCTATGTGGGCAAAGGTCCGCAGCGACCTCGATTCTGTTTGTTTCCCATGTAAAATAAAGAAAAAACTATCTATGTAATACATTGTTTTAAGTTTTCAAGTAAGTATAAAACTATATATGTAATACATTATATTAAGTTTACGAGTCAACAAGTACCCACAACACAAGATCTGCTTAATTTAGGGCTTGATGAAGCTGTGTGGATTGTCCAGCATTATTTATTTATATATTTAGAACTGAATAGATAAGGCTGTAGCCCTGAGTATGATCTTTATGGATCTGAACTGGGAATAACATATCGGTTGCTCGCCGCGTCATAGCCTACATTCCGAATGTTTGTTTTCTCATCTACCATCTTGCAGTGCGGCCGTGACCTTAGGATGTTCGCGGTTGAATGGTATTTGACAAATGCTGACCTGATAATTGGGTCACGCAGTTTTGATGTTTTGAGTAGTACCTACATGAGTCAGTGGTATGATCGAGCGACGCGACGTTTTAACTGTGGTTTTAATCGGTAACTTTAATTAATGGATCGTCTTAATGATTACGTACCTACAGTTTATTGTTATTAATACTTTTGAATTGTACCAAAAAGCCATGAAATTTAATATATTTAGTTATCTATACTACTTATATTATAAGGAAAGATTTTATTGTTTGTTTGGATTCAATTGGCTTCGAAACTACTGGACTGATTTGAAAAATCCTTTTACCTATAAAATCCTACATTATTCCTGATGAACAAAGACTAGACATATTTTCAAAAAAGTTAAGTATCCGTATAAATTTAAAAAGTGGACTTCAACCACTTTTTAATTTCATACGTATTATCTAGCCCTAAGCAGAGCTTGTGTTATGGGAACCAGATAACTGATATACATACCTAATTACATACCTACACGAGTAAATAGATATATATTTTTATTACATAGTTTTCTATGTAACTGATTCTGTGTAACAGAAAAATGGACCAGAACACTGAACATAAAAATGAAATATGAAATATTTGCAGATCGAACATATTCGCCCACCGCGTCTTCATGTATGAAAACTTCAATAATGTAAAACTTCTATGGTGTGTACAAATTTACCATTTTTGAAAAGTTTTTTTTAATACACGAGCGAAGCCTGGCGCTGGTACGTTATACATTTAAACTAACACCTGCATTACCCACGGGCTACAACGCACAAAACGTTAATGGTAAATAGGCCTTTTTTATGTATTGACAAAAAGAAGACGACGAAAAGAAATGGTAATGGTAAATTGGGCTTATTTACCATCACCATACATAATTAGCAATCGAATTGTGAAGGTCATTGAAACGGCTTTCAAGGCTATTTATGTACTATTTGCTTATTGAGATGGCTTACAAATATCAATTATAGGATGATTTGTTTTATCATACTCGGCTGGGTAGTGAATGCCTTGTGGTGGCTCTCGAACACCCGCTGTATAATTGAACATTGAAAAGTAATGGTTCCTTTTCTTCTCTGAGATATCACAATAAAAATATGTCACTGCCTTGTAATTAGCACTCGGCCCTGCTAATAAAACAAGCCCTCGTTTTGCCTCTGGCTGCGTGTGATGTGTGTGACATTAAGGGCATTGTACCGAATGAAGCATATTTGATACTTAGCTACACAGAACGGGCTCTATCGGATCAATTCTGCGAGGTCGGAGTAACATGAACAGAAAATTATCTATAATTAGTAGAAAGATACATGAAGACAATCTTTGTGACGTTGTGGGCGAAGATGCGCTTGAGTATTTCATGAAACCGATCAATTCTCTCTTCAAAGTGTATGACACTCCGATACCAACACTGGCAGTTCTAGCGAAAAGCAAGCGACGCCATAAATAAAGAAGATGAAGTCGACGCAGGAGCTTGCAAATTCGGTTCCTGCTATCACCATTTCCGGATCTGAGTATGTGTATTATCCAAAACATATTTAAATTTACTTCTAGCTTATTTGCAGCAGTCTGCAGTTAGCTCAATTGTTTCAATTGTATATACTATACAAAGTAGTCTAATTTGGTTCAATTATTAAAGTTTTTGTTAAAAAATGTGAAATAAGTTTATTATTTTTTATATTTAAGTTGTTTCTGTTACCCACACACGCTCTGCATACTTTGGGGCTAGTTCATGTTGATGTGGCCACTATCTATAATAATAGGAAAGATTTGATTGTTTGTTTGTTTGAATTGAATAGGCTCCGAAACTACTGGACCGAGTTAAAAAAAATATTTTACCATTAGAATCCTTAATTTTCCGTGATGAACATAGGCTATATATTTCCAAAAAAGTTAGGGATCCGCATGAAAAATTCAATAATTGAACCGTGGGCTGTATATTCAACCTCTTAGTCTAGAGGTATTATGGCGCGTCCGAATAGAAAAAGAGGTTGTATAGCGCACGGTGCTTGCTTTTTCTCTACGGCCAGTGTCAGTTTTGGAATGTCGAGTCAATGTCAAAAACCCCAATGCTGTTAAAAAAAGTAAAGATCCGTATGAAAACTGTGAAACCCATCGTTTTAGTGTGTATAATTTTTGTTTACCTACCCGTGCGAAGCCGGGGCGGACCGCTAGTTATTTATATTTTTTCTAGTTTAAGATTGACACATACGGTCAGAAATAAATACAGACCTAGCTGGACGTTATTCTGACAGACACAATTGGATCTTATTTATTGGTGTGAGACAAGATTCACGAAGCGGATGTCATTGAACTGACCGTACTTAGATACTGACTAGAAAACACACAAGACGAACAACACGTGATAGTACTGTTAGGAACCAATCAAATGAAGTCTCTATAAAATTCAATGTTTGCACGTTTACCCCCATATCTATAGAATAGAATATAGAATAGAATATACTTTATTGCACAAAAGTTGTACAAAGGCGAACATAATGCTAGATAGCATTCTCTACCTGCTAACCTTTGGGTAGTGTGGACAAAAGTTTAAAGGTAGTGCTAGGTAATTAAAATTATAGAAAACTGTACTACAATCAATAGTGCATGACATTAATATAATAAATACAACACTATTTAAATAAATAAATAAAATAAAAATAAATAAATATACTTTACCAGAAAAAAATAAATAAATATATATATTACTCATAGAAGGTAAAACTTACATAATAAAAAATATATTACTATGTATACCTAAATATAGAACGTACCAAATTATTCTTGCGAAAGAAAGTAGTTATAGACTCTAGATCTAAAGACATTTATTGAGGATGCCTCGCGATATTCTATTGGGAGACTGTTCCACAGCCGAGTGGCCTTTACAGCGAAAGTTATATGGTTTCCTTTGGTACAGGCATCCGGAGTTTTAAGCTGCAGACGTTTCGAGTGCCTTACAGTGCGCTCGGGTCCGTAAAGTGGCCTGAAGGACTCGGAGAGGTAGTTTGGGGATAGTGGGTTAGAGAGGGTTTTATAAAGAAGGCATAATGTGTGCAAATCTCGACGTTTTCTGATTTTTAACCACTTCAGTTGAGTACGATGATGACTGAAACGTGATCGTATTTCCGCAACCCAAAGACGAAGCGGATACAAAGGTTTTGTAGTCTCTCCAGTTTATTTAACTGCTCCTCTGTAGCGTCGGGATAGCACACATCTGCATAATCCAGAATAGGGAAGAGCAGCGCGTTAACCAATGTCATCCTTGTGGATTGTGGCAGGAAGTTTTTCATCAGCTTCAGAGAGTGCATGCTTCCATACATTCTCTTGCTAACATGGGCAACATGGGTGTCCCAAGAGAGATTGCTAGTAATAAACAAACCAAGGTTTTTGACTTCAGAGCAGTACTGTAGTGGAAAATTGTTGTATTTAACGTGTTTCAATGATTTTAGGTCAAGTCTAGATATAAAGTAGTTACTACCAACGATCATTACCTGAGTCTTATCTGGGTTTATGGAGAGCCCATACTCCTGAGTCCATTGGTGAATCACGCTAAGGTCTGCCGTCATGGTGTCAATACCTTGATCTATTTCACCAGGCTCGACACTGAGATAAAGCTGGACATCATCAGCGTACAGATGAACTGATGAAAATTTGATTTTTGATACAATGGTATTGATAAAAATGGAGAAAAGGAGAGGGGAAAGTACAGATCCTTGGGGGACTCCCGTATTTACAGGGCACCAATCAGAGGTGATGTCACCAATTCTGACACACTGCGAGCGCTCCCGCAGGTAAGACTTAAACCAACTGATACTATCTGGAGAGAGGTTTGAGGAGCGCAGTACAGCCAGAAGCAAGCCGTGGTCGACACAGTTAAATGCGTTACTGAAATCGAGAAGTGTAATGATTGTGAGCTTTCTGCTGTCAATCGCAAGTCGAATGTCGTCCGTAATTTTGATAAGTGCCGTGGAAGTGCTATGAGCAGGACGGAAGCCGGACTGAAAAGGTGAAAGATGGTTATTTTCCCTAAGAAAAGAAGAGAGCTGACGATGGACAACCTTTTCGATGATTTTCGATAGGAAAGGTAAAATTTAAATCGGACGATAGTCTTTCAAATCGGAAATAACCGCCTTTTTGGGAATAGGGATGATGAGTGCCTTCTTCCAGTCCGATGGGAAACAGCGGGTTGAGATGGAGGAGTTGATGATGTGAGCGAGCTGAGAGGTAATCAGATCGAGGATCGGAGTAAGTATCTTACGACCAATGCCATCGTGGCCTACTGCTTTGGTACCGATACTCGAAACAATTTTCGCTATCTCACTTGCATCAACCGAAGTGAAGCTGAAAGGAGCTGGCAGACTGGAAGACTGTTGTGCCAGTATATCAATAGTCTGCTCTTTGGCCTGGTCATTTATTTTAGCCGAGGCTGATGAAAAGTACTGATTCAGTTGGTTAGCATCAGCTGACGAATCCGGAGCACTTCTTGCCTTTCCAAAACCCAGCTCCCGCAATACCTTCCAGACATTAGCTGGCGTGCAGCCGTCAATGACGTTGAAAATATTGCGACGCTTAGCGTTTCTTATCGCCTGGTTGCACCTATTTCTTGCCGCTTTAAACCTTACGAACGTGTCCTCGTTGGGGTTTTGACGGTACTTACGAAAAAGGTGATTTCTCCTAGCCATCAGCTTACGAATGTCGTCCGTCAGCCATGGGGCTGGTCGACGCTTCATGCGGACAGGCCGTATTGGGGCATGTTTATCGTAGAGCTGGATAATATTTCTATTGAATATTTTAAGTTTTTCATTAACGTCGCTTGTAGAATACAACCCAGACCAGTCCATGTTCTCAGCGTCCACGCGTAGTTTGTTTTGATCCATGGCTGCGAAGTTACGTTGCATCACGCACGACCCTTGTCTTAGTTTTAGGTGTTTTTATTTTTAGCGAGGCGTAGATAAGGTCGTGGTGTGAAAACCCAGGCGCAGGAAATTGCCCATGAGTAGAGACCCGTTCTGTGTCGCAAGTGATTATAAGATCAAGTTTGGTGTTGCTATCGTTAATACGAAAGGTAGGGTCGAGTTCTAGGATAGATAGGTTGAAGGAGGTGCTAATGTTTAAGAGTTTTTTGCTTCTTTTATCATTCCGCAAAAGACATGTATTAAAGTCGCCGCATAGAGTTAAAAGTTCGTACTGAGGTCTAAATATATCGAGAAGTTGTTCCAGTGTGTCGAAGTAGTCAAATTTTGGAGGGGCATAGACAACTCCCAATAAAAAAGTTACGGAGTTGCATATGACCTCAAGGAACAAGTGCTCCATTGACCCAGAATACGCTGAGGGTGACTTTGAAACAACACGATATTTATAATCTGCACGTAAGTAGATTGCAACGCCACCACCACCTTTGTTGGTACGATCATTTCTAACAAGAACATAGCCCGGTAGGCTAAATGATGTTGAGAGTAGTGTGGGTTTTAGGAAACTTTCACTTATCAGAATGGCGTCGATTGAATCACTAGTAAATGTTGTAAGGAGTTCAGCGTAGTGGGAAGGGACACTTTGTGCATTTATATGGCAGATGTTAAAGTTTCGTTTGTACAGGGCAAAAGACTCCGATAACAGATCCGGTCCGGTATCATCCACGGCGTCCTCAAAGCTGTCAGATTCCGAGTCCATTGATAAAAATAAATCAGAAGTATTAGAATAATCCATAATCACGGTATGTGCGTCTGTAGGTACGCTGTAAAATAATATTTATATTGTATATATAATAAACTAAATATATAAATATTAATATCTATAAACAATTCTTCAACTAATCCTTCACTCATACTTGTCTCAGGGTTTCCCGAGCATTCCTTCAAAACATACTCGAGTTCGGAATGATTGGTTGATAATTTGGCCAACTCTACTCGAATAAGGTTGAATCGATCAATGCGTCACCATTATTATTTGTAGGCTTCATCGTCGTAAATATAATCGAGATGGTCTCCAAAATCCATTATAATATAACAAACACTTTTGAGGAGCATTCAAGGTTAATCGCGAGGTACTTACTTTGACGATTAGTATTATTTTAACGGGTATTTATCGCGTAATTTTTTTTCTCGACGTTTCAACAGCTTTGCATTCTGTCGTGGTCACGAGATGATTATGTGTTCAGATCGCGTAAGTTTAAAAATATTCATAGGTACCTACTTTGATGACAATTAATTTCTCCACTCGTATGAAATCATTTTCTAAAGTTAGTTAAGAGTGGTAAATTTTGAAATGCATTTGGAGGTTGAGTAGACTTTTAGTCGAGGTCGAGGTAACGGCTACGTGGGGGTGGTACTATATGGGGGTTACTCTTGAACACATCTCAATTACCTCCGTGCCAAATTTCATTGATATCCGTTCAGCTGTAGTCGTGAAAAGGTAACAGAAAGACAGACTTTTGTAATATGATTAGTATAGAGCTAGCCCCAGAGAAAGCAGAACTTTTCCTAGTATTTGTCATCAGAGGATCCACATTGTGACATCACAAGTGAATAAAATAATGAATAGCGAGTTGGGTCTAGGCAACAAGTGTTTATTTACGCAGACCCACAATAACGGAACAAGCAAGATCAATAAATAAATCCATTCCTTGTAATTCTCACAGTTTGGCCGTCCGCGCCCGCGCCGGCCGTCATTCCATTCAGCATGCGTCACGCTCGCACTTGCCAACTTGCACATCGGCGCATCCCTTTCCTCAGCTTTGTGTAAACCGCCCTTTGCCGTGCGTTCTCAGAATTGAGCTCATGGCATTTTTTTGGACGCATAATAATTTGATCGGGAAATATTTATGGAAGGGGTGGCGGGCGACTAGTTCGACGAGTCAATTACCAGCTCCGAACCTGAAAGGCGTGATGGGTGGCGATGCTCTGGGCGATCTTAACTAACAATTTATGACATTGATACACCCACAAGAATTTCACATGATTTCGTTTTATCTATTACACAGGACACCGCATCCGTTCGAGGTACAAATAAATGGCTATATACCTTTATTTATAGCTCAGAATGAGTTGAATTAATGCAACTCTTAAAGGTCAATCGCACAATCGGTTATGTCCTTATCAATATAATATCAGCCTTCCAATCTTATCGGCAACGCATTGATAATGAAACGTACGTTATCTCCGTAGCACGAGTGCTACGCGCTCACTGCTACGAATTTCGTAGCACTTTTACTGCGTTGTAGAAATTGCAATGAAGCGTTTTGACAAATAGATCAAATGTTATATACAAAAAATACATGGATCGAAGTTTCTTATAATCAATATTATGCATGTATTTTTAAGCGAAAGTGCGCCTACACAATATACACACAATATAATAATCATACACAATATAATAATCATGTACCGAGTTCTATTAGCAAACAAAGGAATGTAATCCTGCTAATATTATAAACGAAAGAAAGAAAGATTTATTTATTTGGCCGAAAACAGTAGTTACATATTTTAACATACATTTAACACACAATATTTAACATAGAAAAAAAAAAGAAGAAAAAAGTAACAATATAAGATTACACCACAGATAATACACAAGATAAGGCTTATATATAACATACAATTAGCGTCTGTGCTGCCCCTGTCGGCCAAAAAGGGCGTGCCAAAAAGAGGTTAAAACGTGAAAGTTTTTAAGTACCTATGGATGTTTGTAACTCTTTCGCGCAAAAACTAACGGATTTTGTATTTCCCAGTTCTTTCTATAAATAGATTATTGTTGTTGTTGTTATAATAAGTTCGAATTATAATTTATAAATAAATATTGCTGCGCCCTTCCAGGGTACATGTACTTACTTTTAAGCTACCACCTAAGCTAAATCTATGTTACAATGTATATGTTTGCAAGAAATAAATGAATATGAATATTCAAATTATGGCGCGATGGTAAATCCCCGCCTATAAATTGTCTTATATTTTTTATATTTTTCTTAACTACAAAGTAACTTGTGCTATATTCGTCAATGTATACTTATTGCAACTAAATGATTAGGTACTTGAAAGTCAATTAGTACAATTTACTTTACAAAAAAGTTCCGAGCATTCAAAGTAAAAACTCTGTGTTAAAATCTGTAAATCGTGACCATTACTAAATTAATTTAAAAAAGTAATCATATTTAATTCTAAAAAGTTCTGTTATATTATTAGCCAACGATATGCCCTACACCTACACGACATAATATTTTTTTCTTTGTTAAGTAAAATATATATTATTTGCGTAGCTAGAGTCTTTTATTAACCAACACTGTTTTTTTCTTATTCTAATATAATTTGAAATAAAAATTAGCCATCTACTCACCATAAGCAAGCATAAGATTTTCTCTGTTTTTGGTGGTGGTTCGACGTCGAATAAATCGTAATTTAATATTTTTATTTATTTATATTTAATTATTATTTTTATATGATAAGGTGTATTGTGTTCATACAATCTTCTGTTAGAGGATGTGTCAATTCTCTATCGATAATAGCTATCTAGCTAACAAAAGGTTACATTCAAGATAATTAACTTAGCATTGCTACTCAACGAGTGAATTTAGATCGGTTCCGCGTGCATTGAAGCAACAATAGTTTCTGCTAATTTGTCGCATGTGCGTGCATGTATGCAATGCGCTGTACTGCAGAGCGGGCAGCTTCCGGTGCATGTGCGGGACAATGCTGAATGGACCCAATAATAGCACAAATGAATGAGTGCGTACACATGTGCAGCCTACCCCACGGCCTGCCACATGCCGCAGCACCGATACATTGTCTTATGCAAACGGAACTACGTTCATTCACTAATTTGTGAGGAGTTCAGAGAATCTGTTTGGTGCGCCGAAACTTTTCAAGGAATTCACGGGTTAGCTTCCAAGAAAGTGTCACATTTTGAACATGCTTTGAGAGTGATTTGTTAATTTGTTTCTGAACATTAACATCCGAAGATGGCAAAGGAACTTAGGTGCAGAATAAAACGGCGTAGGGTAATAAACGTCTCGAGGTCAGGATGTCGATGGGTAACAAACATTGCATCAGTGTCAAAATGTACAAATCGATGGTGCCAAAATGTAATTATACCCAAATATTGATATGATAGATTACGGTAAAGATGTAAGGTTAAAATAACGGTCTGATCGGGTGTTTGCCGTTTTTCGTTCTATGTTATTTAAATTTCGATTTTTCTACTTTCGAAACATTTTTGCCGACTTTTTCATAACTAATAATGTGCAGTGTTTTAAAATTTTGTTTTACTACAAATACCAAAAATTAAAACACTAGCTAGGTAGTTAAAAGAGTCGACAAAGAACGAAAGTCGGCAAACGCCCATAAGACTCCTATTTATTCAATTGAAACAATGTACAATCTAACTAACTAGGTACAATCTTTTTATTTACGGAGTTAAACCAAACTAAATAAAATAATTCTTATTATTAATTTTACATGTCAATTTGTTTTTTTTTTACATTTTCAAGGAGTTCCTATACTCGAAAAGATTAGATAGCTGAAGTGGTTCTAATAATTGGACTACGGCAATGATGTTAAGTATAAACATCATTGGACTACGATGCATTTTCGCACAATGATGATGTCTTTTATATTTTTTAACACTTGCGCGTTAGTATCGACTTTTTTACATTTTGACACTGATACCATGTTACCCATTGACATCCTGACCCCAAGACGTTTATTACCCCACGCCAATAAAACAACACTTTAACGCAAATTCACCAACGCATCATCTCAAATTTAGCTGGCGTAGACGTAGATTAATATTTATGGGACACGTTTGATAATATTAATATTTATGTCCGTATATACACTAATTTATGCACAAATAAAAAAAATATAGCGCACTTCCCAGTAAAGTGTGACTGAATAATAAGCAGTTGGCTAAAGCAAAACTCTGTTATTATTCAGCTCTACCACATTGATCACAAGGATCAAACCCTTTCAAATCTCAAGAAAAGAGTACGTGAAGCAAAGCGTCATATCGGGATAATCGTATTGTGCGTCGAGTGATGGTATCGCTTCCTGTGCTTTTCACTTTTAGTTTACACAGGGCAAAGTAAATACGTATTCAGTAGTGTACCTGTAGTACAAAAGACAGGTACAATTTGTCTGCGCTATTACCGGACAGTTATTTTGTTGTACTGCGACACGCTGGCGCCAGATATCCTCTCTATTGTCCAGTGTCTATTGCTTATTGACAACCGAGTTTTGGCCATTTGTCGATTCTTCCTGGGAAGTCTGAGAGCGAATATAACCCGGGGATTTCCCTTACAAAAGAAACAGTGGCGTTTCAATAGGATCGGATACGCTATCAGTGCTAACCCTGGTATTATTTATGGCTGTAAAGAAATTGGGTGCCAATGTTTTTGCACAGATGCGTACCTAATAGATGTACTCGTAAGTACTACATATTATACAAATTTTAAAGACAGTACTTTTATTTCGAGTACCTACCAGCATCTCATATTTGATCACTTTTACTCTACCTTTTGACGTGTTGGGATGGAACACCTAGTTTTATTAGACACATAATCGAAATAAAAGCCAAAAAGCAGGGTCATTTTGTCAGTTTTGCGCCGGCTATTCGTTTGAAATAGTTTTATCATGATTTCATTGACCGGATACGAGTTATCAACGACGCCTTCCAACTGCTATCGAAATAATACAGTGTTTATAAACGCGATTCCGAATTACGAGTAGGTACATTGTGGGTCGAGACATCCTGTTGTAAGGTCATGCAGACAGACTTGCATACCTACTTGTATGGCAATATTGGCTATGCATGTCAGTGACTGACCAGAGAGTTTGAGTCACTTATTCATGGCTTATTTGCACATTGAAGTAGTCATGTGAACCCGCATGATAACTTAATTGGATCGTAAATAAACTAAACTAACTATAATGTTGTGTGGCGATACTTTTATGCCATCAAATAGCGGTCACGTGTCGGAGATTCGCCACAATTGCTTCATCAAGGGACCCCTACATGAGCAAAATGGAATGTAGAATGATGTGATTATTATGTTACAACCACGCAAGGGCTGATTAGGGGAAATGTACAAATAAATTAAGCGGTTAGACAGTCAAAAGTGTAACAAATAGCTCACGATCACGTTGTTGCCCCTATTAGCCCTCCCCTTAGGTTCGTCAATAACTCCAAGAACATAAAACTAGGCGATAAAAGAGTTTACTATTCGAAGTATCTTAAAATAACCGTTAATATGAACTATAATTTGTGCACTTTAATCGCCCTATCGTGGGAACACTCACGGTTTATTGACAATGATAAGTAAAATATATGCCGGGCTGAGGGTCTGGTAAAAAAGCTAGACACAGATCAAGTCATATCATCATAAACATAATACACGTTTCTCATCACCTAGTTCCCATGCAGTAATATCGAGTTTCCCATGGATGGAGCTATCATATATACGCGCTGATGTTTCCTTAGGCACACAGGTGATTCCCGGCAAATGGTACTGGTGCGTGCTTCATGCAATTTAAGAAAATAAGCAACTGCGCCTAATAACTATGTTCAGTCTTCAGACATCTGTGCCAAGGATGTTCTAAGTTAGATATCTAGCTTTATAGAAGCGCTTAAACGTGTCAATCTGATTACATAACCAGTTTGTGTTTGAAAGTAACCGTCCGCGTCGGTCTGAACACAGGCATGCGCGGGGCATACGTTAAACGACATTCCCGACCGGTGTGGCGGGACGGGCGTACCTTACATCCCGATGGATGCAGTGAGTGTACAAATATTTGTGGTGCTTACACCAGGTTGTCTGAAATTCGTTAACAAACTTATATAGCATACAAAATTAACTCATCCACTGAGCTCTATTATAGATACACTTGTCCAGTGATCCATCCCCCCACAAGTGTGCACATGAGATCTTAAAAGAAGCCAGGTGATATTTTCTGTTTTCGGCAGTGTCGAACTGTTTAAGTGATAACCTCTTTCTTGTACATAAAGCTCAAGTTCAAAGATTAAACATTACATGAAAATATCAGAATAAAATAATTACAAATGGTACATATTTAAATGTGTGCCTATTTCCCAAAAATCTAAGCCGTCACTGTTTGAGTGCCCAGAATGCTGGCAATGCAGCAAAAGAAACGAAATAAAAGCGCTTCTCGATTTTTTCAATTTCGTTTTGTAGACTTAGATATTTTGCAAAGTCTTTGTAAGTCCAAGGGCATTAAGCTGTTATGGTTGTTGATCCTATTGAAGAATGTCAATTTATTTATAATTCAACTTTAAAATAAAAAGTCGTACCTACACAATCAAATATGCATTTCACTTTCAAAGTGCCCGAGTCCCGACTATAAGACGATCGCAGAACATACGGAATCCATAAACATAAAATTCCTTTCTATTTTTCACAAAAAAGTAAAAGTCATCTCTACTGGGGGTCCCACATAAAGATCAGTAGTTAGGTACTAGTTAGCATGTATTATTTAGTATTCTATTTTGGACCCATCTTCAATAACTAAGATATCTTGATCTTCAATAAGGAATAAGGCTTTCGCCTGAGATACGATAGGATAATATGGCCTTTAGAACGGCATTACGTAAAGCATGAGTACTTACAATGCAGTACGTAGAACTCCTTGGGATCAAGAAGTCACAATGAATCATTAATCTAAGAGTCTTTGCAAAAGTTTGTTTTAAATTGAGGGGTGTTGGACAAAACCCACCCTACAAGCCACTGGATAATTGACCGTGGGAGCGCCATGGTGGCATTCACTAATGGACCGGGCAAATCACCTTATTACTTTTGTATTATTGTTCGCATTTTTTGCGCAAATTTCAAATTGATGTATGAAAGGAGCTCCTCGTGAATGTTGTGTATGGGAACAGAATACTTAATACATTTTTGGGCAAGTATTATGATGCATTTAGGTTCTTTGTAGTTCAGACTGAAACAGGTGCTTCGTACAGAGCACATTATTAGGCTATTTTGGGAATGTAAATACTGAGGTATCCCTTACTTTGTAGAGTTGTACTTATGAAAGTTTAAATACCCACCGATATTGTTGTTTTTTTTTCAATGAATGTGTAAAAGTAGGTATATGCAGTTCAAGGGCATGTGTTACGCTTAGGGCGGCGAGGCGACACAGCGGCGGCGCCCAAACCTGATGCCTGGAGCAGGAATGCGATAGGGACCATCACACGCCCAACGTGAGTTGGATCTTTTTTAAAGGGCGCGATTCCTGGAACCATATCTCGAGTCGACTGGCGCTGAGCGACCATTGTGGTGCGCGGCTAGTTTTGATCTTATTGTTAATGGAACGCCAAGTTTTTTCAATGAGAGGAAAAAAGGTATCTTACCATGGACCCCAGCGGAAATGTTACGGACCCTTGTGAAGTAAAATGAAGTAACGTTCTTCGACGGAGGTGTTATTTTAATCGTAGGTCGGCTTTGTT
Organism: Eupithecia pulchellata; assembly: GCA_963931895.1. Lineage (NCBI taxonomy): Eukaryota > Metazoa > Arthropoda > Insecta > Lepidoptera > Geometridae > Eupithecia > Eupithecia pulchellata. The sequence continues at coordinate 4,632,757 of OZ007524.1, read as the reverse complement.
GTTCAGGAATGTAGATGGCCTGTCATAATTTTAATGGGCAGTTTCTCAAACGTCTACAGAGATGATAGTTGACACGTACGGAATATTTATTGGAATTAAATATAGACTTATTTTAGTACCATCCTGAGCCTTTTATATCTTTTGCGAGATTATATAATTACATAGTAAGCCTCGAATATCAGTGGTGTAATCCATACCTATTCGAAGAAAAAAACAAAGGCTTTAAGAAACACCTGGTTAAAATAAAATAGGGGTATATTGAGGGAGGAGATTACACTACCTACTGAATGGCATTTCAACGCAAGTAGTGAGTTTATGAATGGGTTTGACCACACACGATGCTTTATTGATAGTAATTATGTGGTCTCAAATGAATTTGCCTTTACGAGAACATCTCTGGGTATTGCTCAAGGCAAATTAAGGAAATTGCGATGTATCATTAAAAAGTCACTGGACAAGGTTCCTTACAATGTTTCAAAAGAACAATAACCTTAAGGCCTCGGCGATGGATGAACGTAAATTTCCCATACACACGTAACACTAATATGATTTGTAATTTGAGCTTATTTTCACCATGCTCCACTCTTTTGTATTAACGTAAAACGTAAATTATATTATTTGTTTCAAACATGCACAAACTATGTAACTAAAAATTTGCGCAAAATTCCAAGTAGAGCACATATTTCTATAGAACATATACGTATATTTTATTAACCCTCCGGCATTCTATAGTTCGTATGCCGTTCTCAAGCAGAATAATGAGAGGCTGTTAAAATTATGAATGGAGCATCTTCCAAGTTGTGCATGTGTGCCTTAGCCTTTCATGTACCATCGATGTCATACGCACACATGCATGCTATAAAATTTTAATCGACGATGTTATTACTCCGTGAACTGCCATGAACTTGAACCCTCTCGTGTCTTCTATACTATGAAATATCTGTTACAAAGAACACGAGTGTTTTTCACGGTTATACCCTAGGTATTTGTAAAGTTTACAAATACAAATCGTTTATTGAGAAAAAGTCTACTAATAATAATTTATAGGTATAATGCTCAGCAGAGCTTCTGGTTAGGGTCTGATAAGGGGGTAGGGTTGATAAATGACATACATAATAAACAAGTACATAGACAGATATTTGTTTTTATACACTTATTATACACACTAAACCTTTGGTTACATTATTATAGAAGTTTTCATACGGACGCCTACTTTTTTTAAAATATTCTATGTTCATCAGGGATAATGGTATCGATTCTGTTGTTTAGGATTCCTAACTTATATTTTAGGTTTTCTAAGTTAGGTTAACCTAAAAAAATATGGTATTCTATTGACAGATCCTATAAATACCTAAATTAGAATGTGTTTGGAAATCGCAAAATCGCTTTCTATATCATATCGTCAATCATCAAATCATGCAATGGCCACTTTTCACAAAATAATCTAAAATTTCATAAATGCCACTTTTCACAAAATAAACAACAGAATCGACACCAATGTAGGATTCTAATCATCATCATCATCACCAGCCTATAACAGTCCACTGCTGGACATAGGCCTCCCCTAATGAGCGCCATAGATGGCATTATCATTTGGAGGTAAATGCCCATAATCCCCACGCTGGGCATGCGGGTTGGGGATCGCAGTTCGGTGGAGTTGTTCTGCAGAGGGCGCTGCTGCCCGCCCCCCGGTGTGTGTTTCCCTTAGTCGCCTCTTACGACACCCACGGGAAGAGATGGGGTGGTGAAATTCTATGCCGGCACCACACGGCATATTCAGGATTCTAATGATGAAAGCATATTTAAATTGGTTCATAAGTACGGAGCTTATTCAATTCAAACAAACAAACAATTAAATCTTTCTTCTTTATAATATTACTATAGAAACAACCAGGAAACGACCAGTAGGGCAAGCACGGGCTTTCTTGTCCAAGGTAGAATAGACAAAAATTACGTCACTTTGTCATCGAATGCGTAAATTATTTGAAATTAATTTCTTCAACTTCAATAATGTACGCAATGCATGGCGATGCGATGTCATTATTGTCTATTCTACCCTAGAGAACAATCGCCGTGCTTACCCTACAGAACACCTACAAATATTTGCATATCGTAAAAATTTTAGTTCCGAGGCGGGAATCGAACCCACACACCCGCGCCACAGAGGTCGTCAAATGGAGTTGTAGCACTGTCTCCAGTGGCTACAATAAATTTCATCTATCAATCTCGCCAAAAATGAACGTGAAAGCAGAGTTCTAAATATCAAACGCTGCATTACATAATGTAAAAAAATAGCTTACAAAGCACAAATAAATTTTACTAAAGAAAGACTGACCAGCGCGGTGTATTTTGATGTGCGCCAGTTTAACAACAGAAGACGTTGGTGTGGGCTTATAATGAAGGAATTTTAAGGTCCAATTACTAGTGAGCGTAGCCATTAACAGCTTTATTTATAGGATGAATAACTTGCGGCTTTTTGATCTACCATGGGGGCTATGGCATCCGGTGACCGAAAGAGGTCAATTAAGACTTGGCCAATAACGTCACTTGTTGACCATTTTCCAGAATCAACCCCCTTTATACTAAGAAGTTAAAAGATGTTTAACAAAAACCTCTTTAAACTGTTCTAAAACTACACATGAATATCAACCTTATGATTTTTTATATGTAGGACTTAATATTTTGATTTGGATTTAATATTTTTAACTTAATTTTAATCCAGGACTATTATAATATTTATTGAACACTTAGCGGTCTGACGGACTTCGCTCGGGTATTTAACAAAAATTATAAGTACACATTTTCACACACACATACACGTTGGGTTACAGTATTAAATTTTCATACGGATCCCTAGGCCCTAGACCCGTCCCATCAAGGCCCACTTTGTATTTCTGCCTGCATTAAAATGCTTATTATGGGTATCACAAACTACCCTATGATTGAAATTTCCATTGTTCAACATTATTAATAAGATTTAATAGATGGCGGCGCTACCTATCTTATACGGTCGGGTTAGCGCCTCAGGATCAAATCGAAGTACATAACGATGCAATGAGCAGGGAGCAATTTCCACGAACCACTTGATTACCAGACAGATTAGCAAAGTCCGGACCTGGCACGAAGTGTGGTGCAGCCGATACGTTCCCTGCATCCCCTCGCCCCACGTAACTTAATATTTCCCAAGCAGCCTTTTATTTATTAGTCGGGTAAGCTCGGCGCCGCGACAACTCTACTTCCCAGAATCGTGCATCGCCGCGGCGGCCCATAGCCGTTACATTTATGAAAAAACAATATTTATGTCGATGAAAAAATCGGGATACGAGCCGTATTTATCTGAACGCACCAGCTCTTTTTGTTCAGACCCTGTTTGCAGGAATCGCAGGTACGCCTAGTGTGGAAAACTATTAATTTGTTAATTTGACGGTTGTGTGGGCGTGGCCCCTGCCTGTTAGCGAACGATTCTCATCTAACATATAATACTAGTCTTTAAATACTTAATGACACGCTTGTTAATGATTTCCTTAAACAGTTTGGTAAATTCAAAATTGCAATAAATGTAGCGAGCTTCCTCGGAAGAGCTTGGACATTGGGTAAATTAACTCAGAAAAATGAATTGAAAACGATACGAAGACCGAATTTCTGACAAAATATTCATTTAAATTAAGTGTCGAACTCTGACATAGGTCAAAATTAGACTAAGACACTCCTAACTTCACGTCTAAGTATAACTTTGAGATATCAAAGTTACCTATACTCAGACATTATACTTACAGTTATACTTTGACATAATAATATATATGTTATAGTTTTAGTTATTTTTTGACACAGGTCAAAGTTATACTTAGACACTTTATAGAAACGTTTTGTAAAGATAACATGCTATAATAAAAGTCATAAAACTTTGATTTTTGCATGTTGTCATAATAAAACAATGCAGCATGTTGATTGGTGGACAGACCGAAAGACTTTTTTACATATTAGGTATATTATCCGTAGCGAGCGGTACCTATTCAAACAGACTGTGCTCCAAAGGGTGCGAAAATAAAAAGTGTATCAATAAGGATTATTATGACGCGGCATCATAACAAAAACTATCCGCGGATGCGCAGACAAATCGGCTTATAACTGCTTTGGCTCGGAATCCACGGGATCGGTCGGAAAGAACAGCAAGCAAACTAAATTATTATCATTATTTGTCCAAAAAGTTGAGATAATGATTATTTATTTTTTGGATGGTCACTTGTTTATGACCTGCGCTAGGCTAAGGCCTTAATCTAAGGCCCTAACCCTAAGATTTACACTTCAATACATAGTATAAAACAAAGTTGCTTCCTGCTGTCTGTCTGTTTGTCCCAATGTATACTTAGATCTTTAGAACTACGCAACCGATTTTGATGCCCTTTTTTAGATAGAGTGATTCAAGAGGAAGGTTGTTAGTGTGTGTCAGGATTGCACCCGTGCGAAGCCGGAGCGGCTCACTAGTTTATAGTATAAATTGGTAATGTGTTTAGTCAAGCCTATGCCGCCCGAATTCCGCGCCTCGCTCTTTGTTGTTGAGCCTCCATTTATCACGGTGTCAAGTGCGTTCACAAGCCGATCTTGGCGCTTTCCTATTCTTAAAATTATGGTTTACTGTGATTATTTTATCATGTACCTAGACACAATACATGATTGATAAGCGATAATTAATTATTTAATTAAGTGGACTGATGGAATATTACTTTGTTACTTGGACAGCGGACGCTACTGTGGTGTAGAAAATAAATCCGTGAAAATAAATAGCTACGTAAATTAAAATTACAGATATTTAGCAATGAAATGCTCATTTCCTAAGAATCTTATCTAATCGACACTTTTAGGTGATAATTTCGGTTAAGTGGGAGTTCCCAATATTGTACCCAATGCTTGGCGATATCTAATCGATTGTAGCATTACCAACTCCCCCGCAGATAATAATCCTTGGATCATTTTATATCATCCTGTAGATTCTATCATACTACCAAAGAAACTGGCCAAAGAATTAATTGATCGGAAAATATTATAATACTTAAAGGCGATATAAACTCGAAGGGTTTTTTATATATTAAGATAGGGTTAATGTGTCGTTTTATAAAGCCTCGGATCACGGAGAGAACCTTTTACTTTGAAACGGTATGCACTTATTAGAGATAGATTAATTTAGTCTAAAATAATCAGATAATCTGCATGTTAATTTAAGTTTGAATTGAATGTATAACGAAATGTTGTACGCCCAAGTGGCAGAATCCAGCGATATAAATAAGTCCTAAGAACTGACTGTATACTACCTGATTCACAACAATAAATGAATTACTGAATACCTAATACAGTTTGGATGTAAAGTGCAGTTTTCAAGAACACAGAATAATGGTATCACGAATTTGTTGATGTTTACGTTTCTTGTTTTCATGTTCAGGTGAGTTCCTACTAAAAAATAATTATTTATTATTTCGCGATGATTCACCACCCCGCAGTATTTTTTTTATAATAATGCCGGACAATCTATAATACAGCATTATTAGCTAGTAGCTTAATTAAACTTGGATTTCATGCTAAGTATAATGTCAAGCTTAGGTATTATAGAAATCTTTACAACTCACAATGTTGCCAACTCAGATGCAACCAAAACTAATTCGTGGCGCTTGCTTGCAAATATTCGCAAAATTTTATATCAAATATTCTACTTTTTCTGCTACTATTCGAATCTTTCAAATGGCTTAGATAAATAGAGGTCCCCTGCGACGCAGGAGGATGCGGGTTCGATTTCCGCCTCGGGACAAATGTTTGTACGATCTGCAGATATTTGTTTGTAAAAAAATATTTATCTATTTAATATATTGTATTATGTATATCAGTCATCTAGTACCCTTAACACAAGCTCTGTTTAGCTTGGGTCTAGGAGATGCTGTGTGGATTGTCCAGCATTATTTATTTATAATAAACCATAACAGAGTCCCTTCTACCCTGTCAAATCGAAAAATATTATTCTTTATATTCTAAACTCGACTTGGCAGAGCCCATAATAAACCATAGACCACTACTACTAACGCCATCTATGTTCAGTTCACTTCTCTTCCTGTTTGACTATTTCTGACATAGAGGTAAGATAGGTTTTAGAGCTGTTCTTTTTCATTGAGAGAATCAAAGTAAGCATGTCTTGAACTTAATCAAAGCAGTCCAGCTTGAGATTAAGTTCAACACATGTTAATTATCTTTATCTAGCAAATAGGTACCGATACCTTATCATTGGTACTGAGATGGGTACTGCTTATTTTTTGTGTTTTCTACATCTAGGTGTGCAGATGTGATAGGTTTTAATAAAAAATATAATTCAATAAAACTTGAGATTGTATAAGTTTTACTTTGTTCAATAAATACAAGTTCACAATATCTATCACCTTGATTTTTACCTTGCATTTATTGTGAATCACTATCACTGTCGGAATAGTTAGCCAAGAGTGTGAGTCCCGATGCTCCGTTAGTTTTAACTACACTTGTTGACTCATTTTGTTTGTTAAGAACCACTCCAATGCTTTGAGAAGTCTTTTTGACTACCCCTATAGATTCTGAAGACAGTTTAGGTTTCACGACACTACTTTCAGGTATTTTTACTTCAGAAACACTTAATGGTTTACTTTCATCGCTACTATGTGACTTGTCAAATGCAATATTTGGAGAAGGCTTACTTGTGTCAGTATTTTTGCTTTTCACAAGGTTTGAAAGTGGAGATTTCTTCGAAAGAGCTCCAATGCTTCGGTTCCAGGATTCATCTTTTTTGATCTTCGGAGGGATAACTTCAATCCTAGAGGTCTTGGCCAAAGGTTCATCTTCATCAGGTACATCTTCGATTATTTCCTCGGCTACCACCTTCTTTGATGAGTTTCCGAATTTGATTGATCTGTAAATAAGTTACAAAAATCTTATGATTCCCTTCAACAAATGGAATTGTTTGAATTAAATATTTATATTATACATCAGTATTGTAGAAACTATGTTCCAGCCAAAATCGAGATTCACATTGAGTAAAAAAAACCGTTGACCGCAGATGGCCATGACAGCGTTACCGGACTTTTAGCGGGCGCAGAGGGCGCCACACCGCTACAGTTAGGTAGAGGGGTTAGGTGCTTATTGATTCAGTCAAGGTAAAGTTTGGATTTTCCACCAAATTATAATTTGACTGGAGTATTTTTCTAGGATTCTGATGCTACAAGGTGATAGTTTTCTTGCATTTTGCAAACTAAAACTTCCTTAATTTTGCTTGACCTGCTGGCAGAGCCCCACTTTTGGGAAAATGGGAGGCATTTCCCTTCCCTCCATTCATCATTCCTCTTCATGGTAATGTTCTAAAACTTACTTAATGAAATCATTGTCTTCCTTCTCTTCCCTAGCTTTCCGTTCCTCTGTAGACTCCGGTTGATACTGCTTCAGCATGGATTCATAGTCAATTGTACGCTGACGACGATTCAACTCTTTCAGCTCTTCTAGGCTTTCAAGGAGTTCTATTTCTTGCCGTGACTGTTCAGTTCTGTATTCTGAAAATATAATAATAGTGTTTTAGAACTTTATATCCCATACTATCTACTCAAGCACCGTTTGCTGGGTATAGACAAAGACAAGTATAGGTCTTCTGGCATGGCCCTATGCTACCTCTCTATTATTTTTGTAATTGTTAGTGAAGATTTAAGTTAAGATTGTAACTTTTAAAAGTTTTAACTACAGAACTTAAATAGAATTGACATAAAATCCAAAGCTAGCAGGTAAGTAATGCATTAGTTTTGCTGACTATAGTTAGTTTTGCTGACTAGTAAATCTGGTAGAAGTAAGAAGCTTTTTAAGGTAATTCCAGTGACTGTTTCCGTTTGGCTTTATCATTACGAAAGAGTAAACAGAGGAAAGGAATAAGTCAAGTTATATGTTGTCTCTGGACTCTGTTAGGTGTTACCTACTTACTAACCTAATAACTTCATAGGATTATTAGCTTCTTCTTCTTTTTGTTCATCTTCTTCCTTCTTGGCTTGCTCTTCGGCAAGCTTGAGAGCCATAAAATTCCGAGTTGCACCAGCTTCTATCTCATAATCAGTGTTCTTGGGATCAGTTTTGAAGGAAATTTCTTGTAGGCACCTTGTACACTGAAATTATAGGTTTATTATAAGCAAAAGTTCAAAACAGGATGTCTGGCATGACAGGGATATTAATTTTGTTTCCTTGCATCATGGGAAAAAAGTGATTCTGCAAGGTTATCAGGTTATTATCATCAAGGTAGAATAGAGAAAAATTACGTCACTTTGTCATCGAATGCGTACATATTTAAAATTAATTTCTTCAACTTCAATAATTTGCGCAATGTATGGCGATGCGATGCCATTATTGTCTATTCTACCCTAGAGAACAATCCCCGTGCTTGGCCTACTGGCCTGAAGTTAAGGTTATTAATTTTTTCTTAGTATGTTTGTACATGGGAACTACTAATCTTAAATTATTGCTAGCCCAGCCTCTGTAGCACGACTAACAGGCAGAAGCTGATTGGACTGATTGAACTATGATAGTAATCATCAATATTGGATGTTAGTTATGCTACCAATTCAAATAAATAAATAATGCTGGACAATTCACACAGCATTATCGAGCCCCAAGCTAACAGAACTTGTGTTTTAGTTACTGGATAACTATTGTATCAGTAAATAGATAGATATTTTTTATTATACATAGATAATGACCCGAAAACCCCTAACAAATATTTGCAGATTATACAAATCACAGCTACATTGTCCTAGAAACCATGGGTTTTGAGTTTTGACCTTTGATACATTGTTCAATTTCCTCATAGATATGTCTCTGAGCTGATCCTAACACCATCAGAGAATAGAACCCAAACTTAGTGAAACTATGACAGTGATTTGATGGTACCTAATGTTACCTACTTTAATGTAAAACCTGTAGATCCTGATGCCAAGATAGTCCTCATTTTCCACATCTTCCTTTCGAGCGTTGAACTTTTTACCTTTGTAAATATACTCGCCACAAGTAGCGCAACGCATATTGAACGGAGCCATAAGACGGACAGTATACTGGCGGTTTTTAGCCAGTTTCATGCGAGGGATCTTCGACGGATCAAAATCCGGGGGATAGTATTTCTGAAATCATAGATTATGGTGATGGAAATTTCATTTTTATAGCAGGTTAATTAGAAAGTTGAAATTATTACTTACATTTAACACTTTTCTTTCAGACATTTTGGAGTTTTTATTGAATTTTTAAATAAAAATGAATCAAAGCGATCGCTTCGCTTGTCTGTTGATGTTGTGTTGGTTGGTATGGTAAGCAAAAAAAAAAACGCAACTGACATTTGTTTGACATTGACATATAATTGAAAACAGACACGACAAACACAATTGGACAATGACATAACTACCTAACACCGAAGCAGCTTTTGGCCCGAGGTCCCTTTTTATTTGGCAGGTTGGTTTAAATTGTTTTTTATATCATTAGTTAGGTACCAAATATTTTTTTCTGCTGATCAAAAGAAAAGATTATGCTGTCGATAATGATATTTACAAGCCTTTTCCCACCTAACATGACAATACTTTTTAAAATTTGAATTTACTTTTAATTTAACGAAGCCCTCCTTAGTGTTGGTTGCTATGTAGACTAAGTAGACCTATAAGTAAAATAGGAACCTATAAAATTATGTAAAAAGAAAAATACGAAAAGAAAACAGAACCATAATGATCAGAAGGTAGTATATTTTGTCCCACGCCATACAACAATACAAGAACGAGTGCATTAGGAACAGTGCAAAATGATATCAAACGCCATAATTTTGTATCCGTACGTTTTCTGATTTAGAAGAAAAGGTATTTCCTGCAACAATAAAAATATAAATATTAACATTGGATGATAGTTAAATGGGTATGTGATTCAGCAACTAGAATAACTTACGTACCTACCTACCTACCTACCATAACTGCATTTTCATGGTTGATAGCAATGAGTTTATTAGGGCCATGGCACATCCCTAATAAGGTACAGACAATATGTCGAAGTAAAACAACAAGGAATTAGGTAGGTATATTAGTATCAGTATCGTATCGTCAGACTGACGACCGACAGTGCAGCGGTGGTTTTACCTAATATTATAGGTAGTAGATACCCTACGAAAAATGATCCAACGATCAGCTGCTTTGCCAGTTAACAACGTTATTAAGTAAGCTAAGTACCTTACTGTCGTCTACTAGGTCACCTCCAGGTAGTATCTATGTACATTCTCGTTTTTATGTTTTTATCTATTACCTACCTACATATAGGTACCTACCAGGAACTACTAAACAATTAATTTGATGACGAACCTTTGTGACGCGGTGGGCGACGGTTCGCCTGTGACGTAGGAGATTGCGGGTTCGATTCTCGCCTCGGGACAAATGTTTGTACGATCTGCAGATATTTTGTTCAGGGTACTCTGGTCGTTTTCTATATATAATTAAAATATATTTAAATATTGTATTATGTATCAGTCATCTAGTACCCATAACACAAGCTCTGCTTAGCTTGGGGCTAGATGTTGTTGTATGGATTACCCAGCATTATTTAACTATATGACTCACTGACCGGTCGGAATCTATACTAATACTAGCGGTCCGCCCCGGCTTCGCACAGGTTTTAAACAAAAATTTATGAAATTATACACACTAACACGATGGGTTTCACAGTTTTCATACGGATCCCTTACTTATTTTAACAGAATTGGGGTTTTTGACATTGACTCGACACTCCATAACTGACACTGGCCGTAGAGAAAAAGCAAGCACCGTGCGCTATATATTCAACCTCTTTTTCTATTATGACGCGCCATAATAGAAAAAGAGGTAGCGCACGGTTTAATTATTGAATTTTTCATGCGGATCCCTAACTTTTTTAAAAATATTCTATAGCCTATGTTCATCATGGAAAATTTAGAAACCTAATGGTGAAAGAATTTTTCAAATCGGTCCAGTAGTTTCAGAGCCTGTTCAATTCAAACAAACAAAAAATTAGGGTTCCGCATGAAAATTGAATTTTTTGTTAAAGCTATGAAGCCGGTGCGGACCGCTAGTATCTTGTAAGAATATCACCAATAAACATTTAAAATATTAACACGTTGGCTCCTCCCCTTTGATACCAAGCCTCTCCTTCAATCACCTCAATCAAGCACTACACCTAAACTGACCGTTCCCTCCGATTCCCGCAAGCCGCCAGCTCGTGCTCAAGAGTAGCGATCTTCTCCTCATGCCGCGTGCGCTGGGCCTGCGCCCTCCTCTGCTGCTCCTCCAGAGCCAACACGATCTTCTCCAGCCGATGGATCTGCTGCTGTTTGTTGTCCAGCGTCGAGAACAGCTCGTGTATCTCCTCAGCTTTGGCTGCTATTTGCTTGTTCACCTGTTTCATTAAATTTTTATAAAACTTGCCTAGGTTAATTAAATCATGTATGTACACGTACCCACGTTAGTAAATGTAGCGCTCTCTCCCAATAAGGTTGGCTTAGGTTAATGAATTCATGTGTCCCGTTTTATGAGTACCTATATACCCTCGTTTATAACTTTATCTTTCTCTCCCAATAACCTTTGCTAAGGTTAGTTAAATCATGTATCCCCTATATGCTCACGTACCCACGTTTATAAATTTATCTCTCTCTCTCTCTCCCAATATGGTTGACTAGAAGTGAACTCTTTTTAGGGTTAAGCTCGCCTTTGTCATTTCTTGTCTTAATGTTTTTTGTATATTCTATCGTGCAATAAACAATTAAGAAGTAAGAAGAAGTAGGTAATAAGTCTACGTCCCGGTTAAATTAGGTCGTTGCAAGCAACTACTTCACCGAACTGTGATCCACAACCCGCATGACCATCGTGGGGATTATGGGCGATAAATATATATTTTTGAAAACTTTTAATTGGTCGTCCTTACATATACTTCCTTTCTTTGTTTGTATTTAGCTATAAGTTTTCTAAAATAAATAACCCCCAAATGAGCTGAACATGGTTTTGTTGAATGAACCTCTAAATATTCAAATGCTACTCAGATTTATGCAGCTAATTTTTCATCATAAATGTGTGAAAATGTGTTGTCGCTGTAGACGAGCTTTAATCTTATTGATTTAATCGGAATGAAATGACACCTATAAATGTAATAAAGTTTAAAAGCAACTCTCCATATGGGCTAATATAACTATTACTTATTATACTGAGTGTGGGTGGAGAACCCAATCCGATTGATAAATCGATACGAGAGTTGCCTTGCACGTTGTTTCAAAGGAAAGTGACTGATCTATTGACAAGTAAATGTTATTATACCCTTAATGAATATATGACTGATAAATTGTAGATTTATGATATTTGACATCGAATTATTTTATTGAATTTATTATTTTTTCTGATCACATTTGGTAATATTTCTTTATAATTTTATATATTAATTGTTTATTGTTAATTTTAAGACATTGCACGCCCAATAGGGCAGAATACATTGCGACATTCAATTACAGTGTAAGACCTTTTATGACATGTATTTCTTGCAATTATTTGATTTGATTTGATTTTGATTTGAAATGTTTTAAATAAGTAGGTACTTAAGGGTACGTTAGCTAACAAGAGCGTAGCCACACTGCTCCGTAGTGTCATGTCGTCCTCGGCGTCGTCGTCGCAACGTTGACTTTGCGATAAGATAACGCCTAGCTTCCCTTCATCTTCATCATATCCTTCATTAGACATTAATCTAAGCGATAAACGATATAAAAAAAAAGATAAAAAAAGTTTCTTACTTCATCAACGATTTTCATTCGATGTTCAAGATCTTGCTGCAGTGCAATCAGCTCACGACTCTGCTCCGTCTCTTTATTTTTCAGCATGGTGATCAGTTCCTCGCGAATCTGACGCATTCGGTCAAATTAAAAAAAAACATTCTACCATACTGGTTAAAATAATATTTAAGCTAAGCAGAATGATAAAAAATACATATAGGTCCTAAGTACGAGCCTTGAGGCATTCTGAATTAAGCTTTCAATACGTTGTTACATTATTACTGATATGGTCAATATTGTATTCTACTGAAACTAACTACTACGTAAATGTAATTTTTTTACGAAGAACCGCTATAACATAAATCACTCGGAACCCTAAAAATACTTAAGTCAGTGATAGTCCACTCTATCCTTAATTCCACACATAACGAGCTTGTAACCTTTATAACTCTTGCCTGAGCACGAGATGTCTTGTCTTGCTGCTCTATCTGCTGCTCCTTCTGTGCCAATCTTTCCGAAAGCTCTTCGTTCCGATGTCCTGCCTCTAAGAGGCTCATTTTCAGATTCATTATCTTTAAAGTTCAAATTAAGATTAATAATACAGTAAAGTTATAAAAGATTTTCACACAATGTGCTATTTGGTACATACCTCTCGTTGCAAATCCTGATAGCTGACACCATTTGGACTTTCCTGGCAATTGGCTAAATTACGATATTGCGCTTGTAGGTCTCTGATGAATTGTTCGTATTGAATTACTTTTTGATCACTGAAAATATATGATTAAAGATCAACCGGGGCTAGCAGATGTCGACTATGGGGTTAATGGGTCTATTTCAATTATCGTATGAAATTTTTACTACTCATGCCATGTTATTTAGATCATATCGTTTATAGCACTAAAATAACCAAAATCATGGGTAGTAGCCTACCCTATGGAGCTGAGACGTGGAGATTGACGATAGGGTTGGTTCGCCTGTTAAAAGTCGCTCAGCGAGCTATGAAAAGAGCTCAGAATTTCTCTAAACTTTAGAGTTTATGTGTTAGATTTGTTTATGTGTGTTATTGTTTAGACTCTAAAGGATTGGATTCGTAACATACAAATACAATACATCAGACATAGAACCAAAGTTGTAGACATAGCTCAAACAATTAGCAAATAAAGTGGCAGTGCGCCGGCCTTAGTTCGCGAAGAACCGGCAACCGCGGGGATAAACGTGTTCTTGAGTGGAGACCGCAACTCGGTAAACTTAGTGTAAGACGCCATCCTGCCAGGTGGGATGACGATCTGCGAAAGACTGCTGGCAGATGCTGGATGCGACAAGCTGAAGACAGGGCGCTATGGCGCTCATTACATAAGGGAAGGCCTATGTCTAGCAGTGGATTAATATTAGTGAAAGACGCTTTCGCTCCACACTGGATTCTTGCTTCTAAACATCCTAGCTTTCATAGAAACGTCTTTTTCGTAAAAACGTGGTGTTAAAACATAAAAAATATCCTAACTTGTTTCTCAACTTGATATATGATTCTGATTGTTTAAATAAATGTAAAATTAATATATTATTATTGTTGTTTATTAATATATTATTATTATTGTTTATTATGTAAGTTTTAATAAATATCAAAACAGATAACCTATAAATATTAAATAAAAAATAAAAATAACTTGAATACTTCTAGTATACTTCTAGTTGAATACTTACTTAAATTTCATATTTTTCATTAATTCTCTTATCTGCATCTGCATTTTGGCCACTACATCTTCTTTACTCAGGAGTTCTGCAGCCAATCTTTGTTGGAGACCCGCTTTGTTGTCCGTTTCCTGAAATAATATTCCTGCTTATAACAAGCTCAGAAGGTTTATTCACCTTTTGTCGTCTGCTGTGTTACATACACTTAATAGTGTGATTTTTTTACTTTTTCTTTATGAACTTAATTTTATCTTCCTAGATAAATGACGAATTATAATGATCATTGGACATTCTAGCTATGTAGATGAAGCGCTACAATGCCTTTTAGTTCGCAAACTGTAAGGTTCACGAGGAACTTCTTCCCGCGAACAGTCAGGATCAGGATATGGAATGATCTCGGGTTTTTTCAAAAGTGGTCTTGTACGACACTTAAAGGGTCGGCAACGCGCGTGTAATGTCCCTGATGTTGCAGGTGTCCATAGGCCGTAACAGCTTTCTATAGTTCTAGAGGTATAGTTCAGTATAGTTAAAAGAACTTACAGTCAAAATATCTATCGGGAATAACTTTCTGAAAAAAATAATTTTCCTAGTTACTACTCGAACACTACCTACGTATAATGAGTATGAACGCGTAGCTCTTACCACAATTTTTGTGAAAGACTCAAGAAACGCCATCTTCTCTCTTTTGACAGCAATGACTTCTTCTTCAGTCACATGAAGAGTTTCTTTAACTGATTGTAACTCTGACAATAACTCCATTTCTCTTGTTGTTGGTAGATCTGAAGAACCACATTAACTTAACGAAGATATAATAAATAATTTCCCCAAAATTTTCGATTTCTATTCCCCGGGCGCGAGCGCGAGGGCTTACGTACTATAATCATATTTTGTTTTGCGAAGGTATGTTATATTGATTATCTACAACCCCTTATTATCTTCCTTATTCTATATAACTATATTATTATATAGAATTTAGCTTCTTTCTAGACTTCTTAACGATTGTATTTACCTACTGTTACCTATGTAATCAAAAACATCTTTACCACGATTGGATTTATTATCTTCGAGTTCCGCAAGTTTATTTCTCAAGACTTCGTTCTTGTTTTGGCTCTCCGTCAACGCTGCTTCGCAAGCTTCTTTCGCATTTTTCTCAGTTTCTATTAATTTCTGCTGGATTTCAATGTTAGCCTTCATTGTTTTCATTTGATTTGCCATATCTTGGAATTCTGACTTATGTTTAAGTGTGGTTTTTTCTATTTGTTGTTTTAGGTCATTTATCCTGTAATGACATGCAAAAATACAATTCGTCAAGTTTTTTTGTGTAACTGTAAAAACTCTGTTGGCCACGATCTCACCAGGTCCACGACGGTGATGTATCAATCTAGTCTTGAAGAAGCCTAGGTTTTAGTTACGAGTTGTACTCTTTTGCGGTGCGAATGATAGTCAGATACTCAAAATAAGTTCTAAGGAGTGATATTTAACAAAACCTAGAAAAATATCAAGTCTGAACACGTGAAAATAGCAAAATTATTGACGACACATAGCCCAGCCCACACCGGCCCGAATGTCCTATACTTTTCTCAGTGCGCACCATCCTGAAGGCAGGAACAAGGGGAACAGCATAATTCCAGCATACTCATGTAGATTCGGAGTGAAGAACTAGGTACTTACTGAGCTTGAAGTGCATCGCGTTGCTGTGCCAAATGACCGCTGGCCACTTCACCTGTTTTCAATGATTCTTTTAACTTTCTTGCCCGAGCTTCCAGGAGCACTTCTCTTTGGCGTCTCTATAGGTACGAACAAGGATAAAGTTAACTATTAAATAATAATTAAATTAAATATCACACATTTATTTCTACAAGAATACAACGAATATATAAAAAATTAGCGGTCCGCCCCGGCTTTGCACGGGTATTACAAAATATTGTATGGCCTGCGTTCATCATGGAAAATTTAGGATTCTAATGGTGAAAGAATTTTTCAAATCGGTCCAGTAGTTTCGGAGCCTATTCAATTCAAACAAACAAATAAACAATCAAATCTTTCCTCTTTATAATATTACTAGCGGTCCGGCCCGGCTTCGCACGGTTATTAAACAAAAATTTCTGAAATTATACACACTAACATTCATAAAAATTCTTTCACCATTAGAATCCTAAATTTTCCATGATGAACATAAGCTATATAATATTTTCAAAAAAGTTAGAGATCCGCATGAAAAATTCAATAATTGAACCGTGCGCTGTATATTCAAACTCTTTTTCTATTATGGCGCGTCAGAATAGAAAAAGAGGTTGAATATATAGCGCACGGTGCTTGCTTTTTCTCTACGGCCAGTGTCAGTTATGGAGTGTCGAGTCAATGTCAAAAACCCCAATGCTGTTAAAAATGAATGTTTTTGTAAAGCAAGAAAAATCCCTAAAATACAGCCTTTTGATGGATCGAAAAAAGCCAACATGTCGCAGTCACCCAACGAAGCGCTCGACGTTGCTTGACTTCTCTCGATAAATAAATCGGTAAGTAATGTGGTAAGGACCTCGCTCTTTAAAGCCTCGAGTGTACAAACAGCGCACTATTTTACGCCGCGCGAGAGTAAATTGAGCGATTTTGATTCGAGCTATACAAAACCGAGTGCTCACTGAAGTGAGGATTAGAACGGTGCGCTATTAGAACATGACTCTGAGAACGTCGTCGCGCCAATTGAAAACGCAAGCAGTTGCTGCGACACTGAGCGAGATATTTTGTAGCTTGAAGCGCCGTTCTTTAAAAAGCAAAATTACGTGGCACCATTCGTATGGACAGTGACGATATACCTGGTCTTCCAAAGACTTGACAGTAGAAGTAAGACTGGCGATGCTAGCCTCCGACTCCCGCAGTTGCCGGTCCATCTTGTTGATGCGTATTCGCGCTTGGCGGAGCTGAGCTTCTACGTTCGACACCTTATCCTTGCTGCTCGTCCGCCCCGCTATAGCTTGTTGTTCACGTGTTGTATCCTAAATCATCATCATCATCAGCCCATGTTACTCCACAGCTGGACATTGGCCTTTCCTATAGAAGCATCCTAAATAGAAGCGATTTCTTATGTTTAGAGCGCTACTACGACCCAAACTAGCGCATGTTATGTTGACAAAGGGAATTTCGAAAATATTACTGGTAGTATGTTATACCTATTGTAATAATTTTTAACGCCTCTGTAATAGTTTCATTTTGTTTATTTGTGTTTAGGCAGAGGGGGCACAGGTAATGAATGAGACAGTGTCCAAGAAGGACAGCTGCCCAATGAAAATTTTGCACTTTCCTTTGTTCAATTTACTCGTAATAAGATAAAAATATATGAAGCGCTTATTTGGGTCGGGGTGGAGCCTGACTTAAGAGTGTGTTCTTCAAAAAGATAGCTACTTGCAAGATTAGCAGCTTCATCATTTTTATCTATGGGTTAGATGTGACATAACTTGTAAAATCTCTCGTCAAAAACATCTTAACTGAACTTATAAAATGCTTCGATTTATTAATCTTCTAGAACAACACAAAAGTAAGTAAAGCTAACTTGGGTACCTACGCAATATCAGTATATTAGGAAATTTAAATACCTAATGTCCAAAAAATACCGGCTGCGCTGACCAATACGTTACGAAATCAAGTATCCGCCTACAGATCACCCCGAATGCGATTGCTTACGCACTATAATAACAAAAATCTACTGATATTACTTATGTAACTTTTAAGTGTGCATAATAGCTTAATTCATCCCCCTTACCTCAACAGCCTGAGTTGGCTCCTTATCAGGAGTGCGCAATTCAGCGACCACCACCGTCCTTGCTTCTATGTCATGCCGGAGTCGGGCTATTTCGCGCACCAAGGATTCTCCAACTGTTATAAGTGCATTTCTTTCGCGACAAGCTCGCCTAGGGTAGTAAAAGGTCAAACTGTAGGGTTTTGATCAGAGAGTTTGTTAATAATGGGAGGGATGTTATAGGTACACAGGTCCGGAACTAGTTCGTTTCGTTTGCGTTCCATTTCTATCACAAACTCTTAGACGAGCTTGAACCACAGTGCATAACATTGAAATTCTAAATAGTGATAAAGTATTGTCCACTCCATTCTACAGGGCCCCAAAAAAAAAGGTGGAAAATTCGTAAAAATGTGTCACGTACTCGTAGTATGGGTACGTTCCCTAAATTATTCAACGCGATAACCACGTCAAATTAGTTAAAGGTGTGACTTAATTAATACTCTACCTAGAAAGTTGTACGACAGTGTCGATGGCGTTGTCGGCGTGGTTCTTGATTACCCTGAGTGATTCGCACAACTCCAAGCCTTGCGCGTTGTAGTGGGAGATGCGTTCCAAACATCCGGTTTCTCCTTTGTCATCGCTAATAAGCTGTTGAAAGGGTCATGTTAAACTAAACACACACGGTCATAAATTGTTTTAAGGTCCCAACACATTTATCGATGCGGAATAAGCATATTCCGTCTGAAAAGCTTTAGGGCACAAGGATGTAGGTAACATCTCTTACAGATACCGCGCAGCATAACAATTTATACTAAAATATGGGCTTACGCTCGTTATCATCAGCACGTAGGCATATTTTACAGTGACAGGATGAAATAGAAGACATTGTAGTTTTTGAGTGAGTGTGGACGTCGTGCGGTCATCACGATTCATTGTGGAGGTACTATTTTACATTATCTGTAGTGAGGCGTGCTGGTCCTGTGATGGAGCTGTGTGGCCTATGCAGTATGTTTCGAAGGTCGATGCAAATGATGGGGATGTGATATTATTTTCTATTTTACCCTAGTGTACAATCCCCGTGTTAGAGTGGCTGATAATCCTGCTAATATTATATACGCGAAAGTTTGTAAGTTTGTATGGATGGACGTTTGTTACTCTTTGACGCAAAAACTACTAGATTTTTGATTTGGTACACAAATAGTTTGTGACGGAATAACATGTGGAGCACTTGTTATCCCGAAACTACTACGGGATCGGGAGTTCCGTGGGTGAAACCGCGGGCACCCAGCTAGTGGAAACCATAAATCGATTGCATACGTAACGTAGGACTCACATTGTGTTCGATGAGTCCTTTGACCCAGTCGATAAGCTCTTGCCGAGTGGTATACGCCTGAAGGCATAGATCCGCGAATCGACGAGGAATGCTCAAAACGTTTGCGTCGAGGTCTGCCAAGGCGTGCTCATCTGTTACACAAATGTACTTCTATACTAATACAATTTAGAGGGAAGATTTATTTGTTTGTTTGAATTGAATAGACTCCGAAACGAATGGACCGATTTAAAATTTCACTTTTAGAATCCCACATTATCCCTGCTGGACATTATGTAGGCTGAAAGATATTTTCAAAAAAGTTAGGGATCCTTATAAAAACTTCAATAATGAGACCAAATAATGTAAAAAAGTATATAAATTTGGAAGTTTATTTAAATACCCGTGCGAACGCCAGTATTTAATATATTCGGAAAATTCAATTCGATTGTTGAATTAGAGAATCCACAAGTACGAGTATAATATTTTTTATATGAGTAACTATACCCAATATTTTTATACTCGTAAGCGTAACTCACACAGCGCTTGAATGCGCTTGACACTCGTCTTCTGGCCTCATCGTAGTTGTCTATTTCATATTCCATTATGAGTTAATAAAAACGCTTGCATGTCTAATCAAGTCACAAATCGTCGCGTTCGTTTATTTTTAAATAATATATTTTTATATTTACTACTTTTATTGCCTACCATCTACGGCTACCATCCTTTTGTAGTTCTACCTATCAGGTTTACTGAAGCCTAGAACAGGTGTCAGTATCCATTTCAATTACATCAGACCTACCTACCAATAATAACAGAAGTATTGATGAGCTCGGCAGCGCCATTGTCAGTCATTGAAGCGGCGGCGGCGTCTTGGCAGAGCTGCCTCACTTCTTGAGCAGTCCAGTCAGCCACGTTAAAGACCACCAGCTCTTGTACGTTTCCCTCGCCGCCGCCCGACACGCCTTCCCGAGTCATGCGCTCGCGAAGATTCAGCATCGCGTCGAACACATCCAAGACTGCTTGCTGTAGAATTTAACATTTTAAGGACGATATGTAAAGATACATGAAGTGAACTTAGCAGAGGTTCTTAGTAATAATCAATGAAAACTGAAAAATAAACTTTTGTTCGAACTTGTCGCAACACAACTGTAGCTCTCGTAAAGTAACCTAACCTAGAGTCAAAGGCTAGTATTATTTAAGAACCATAATTGTTATTTAAGTTACTGGACTCTTGGACACTTGGTACTCGCAATATAGCAAGTATTACCTGCTTCAAGTCCAGTTCCTTCTTCAAACTTTGGAATTCCTGTTCCTTCAGCGCAAACGCACTTCTAACATCCTCTTCCGTATGCGCCGGGGGCGGCTGGGAGTTGTTGGCAGGAGTCGACGGAGTTACCGGCCTGGATGCGCCCCGGGGGGTGTTGGGTCTTGTGCAGCGATGCACGGGGGTCGTGGGCCTGCTCAGGTGGGGCGCAGAGGCCCCGGTGGACGGCGTGTTAGGCCTACTGGTCAGCAGACTGCGAGGAGTCTGCGGGCGACTGGTTTTCGATGGTGTTGGCGGCCGGCTGCGGGGAGTCTCTGTACCAAATTTATTTGAAGTTAGATTTGTTTCGGTTTGAGTACAATGACTTGTATCTACGAGCGGCGACCAGCAAGTTTAGTTTTCATCTAGATGCATACTACTAGCGACCCGGCCCGGCTTTGCACGCGTGCATGTTATGCATATAGAACTTTTTTTGATTTAAGAGGTAAATCAAATATCTATTAAAAATCATACATAGAGAAGTTGCAAGCAACTTTGTTGATTTACGAGCGAATGAAAAAATACACAAAATTATACTAAAAACACCTTTTGACTTGAGTTCCTGTTCTTCTTGATGTTGCTTTATCTGCGACATTTTCTCGGTTTCTGCCACAGAGGTAGATAAGACAACAATATAAATAAATTATTGATAATAAACTTTGTAAACAAAGAAAATAACTATTAAATAATAGAATCACAAATATAAGTAGTGTTTACGATTGAAACAATTAAGAAAGCTCCTCAAAAAGTGAGTTGCAATTTTTTTTTTATAAATAAATTTAAATTCAAACGGATTGTCAAAAATGTTCGTAGCAAAAAGGCTTACTATAAAATATCAGATTATCTAGATGATAAAACAGTTTAGGACGAGATTTGCTCCAGCTCCAAAACTAAAAATTAAAAGATTTAAGTGAACAATTAATCAAAGTGATCACTTAATTTCCCATTATAACTTTTATGTAATTTGTGTTTTGTGACGTGTCCAAGAGTCCAATAAGATCTAAAGGAAATAAAGCACGTTGATTTAGATTTTTTTGAGCTAACTGCAGACTGTTGCAAACAATCTATGTACATCTGTAGATTTTTGGCAACTGCTCAACTGGTCCATATCAATAAAATACCAGTCGGATGCGTATCCGAGACGCTGGCTGCATTGGCTTGATATTGTATTGTTTACTTAAAGAATAAGGAGTTTTACATACGTTTATAATGAATGACAAGTGATGAAATTGATTTATGATGAAATTGATGGGTATTATTTACCGAATAAATCGTTTTCGTTGATTTCTTGTAGGCGACCCTCTGCCACCTTTTGTTCTGTCGTCGATACGTCTTCCGCAGCGATCAAGTTGTCTACGGTGCCAATAATATCGTCAGATTCCTAGAATTGTTATAATTAACGGTAGCATACGTTATTAATTACTAAACGTAACTGAAATCCAGTTTATTATGAATTATTGATATATTAGCGGTCGGTAGCTTCGCACGGGAATTTAACTCAAAAATTATTTTTCTGTTTTGAAAATATTCCATAGCCTATGTTGATCAGGAAAAATTGGGGATTCTAATAGTGAAAGAATTTTTTTAATCGTGTGATTAATTTACGAGCCTATTCAATTCAAACAAACAATCAAATCTTTCCTCTTTATAATTAGTATAGTAAACACTTACATTGTCATTGGTAGTAGACAGTCCATTTTCACTTTGATTGGACTGTAAAATTAAGATAAAAAGGCATAAATAGGCATAAGAATTTCATATAGATACGTATAGTATTTATCTTAAGGCTCCGGCCACCGATGAACTCTCGGAGTAAATGTTTTGTATTTTGAGAATATTTTCATCATGTTTTGCTATTATTTGTATAAGAATAGTATTTAGTGCTTTTCCTGCCATAAGCTCTTTTGAAAATATTTATCTACACAAATACTAAGACAACATTTGTCTTCTTTAATGTAAATATGCAAATAGGTTTAATTTCATTTAGAAAAAAAATTATATACGAACATGGTACCAAAATGATTTGTAATTTGAATATAATTTTATCATGACATTTGTGTGGAAAATTCATCCCTCGCCGGAGCCATCAACAGCAAAGTCTCTGTGGTACATATTTATATTAATTAGTAATGTCAATAGTTCAAAACCCTTTGCGCGCGAATTGTCGGACATTTTTATTTTTACCTTGAAATCACACTTCGATTCGCCCTTATGCGGTAGCAAAGATTTGTTCTGAAAACAGATAATGTTATTGAATGATGATTCAGATTCAGATTCAATAACTTTATTTCTTTAGGCTTACAAAATAAGCACTTAGACAAGTCAAATTTCAAACAGATCATTATTAAAATAAGAAATAATTAGTTATTGATTTCTCTTCACTTCAATTTTTTGTCCACTAGAGGAAGAAGTGAAAAAGAAACCACTGGTTATGGATGGTTATGGAAAGCATAATATAGACTTCTATTTGATTCTATAGACTTTTATTTGATTTTGAAGTTTTAGAGACAAATATAATGGTCATTAAAAACTAGGACATCTCATAAGCTCGATATTTTAATAAGTTTTCAACAAATACTGCCCAGATTTAAAAATTATGTTAAGTGCCTCTTTTTTATTCCCCTTCATTAGGTTAAATAAATGGATTATATAGCTGGTATAATATCACCATCTTTAAATTATTATAATTGTATTAAACTATCTGAAATATTTGTAAAAAAAAATTATAATGCCGAACGAACTAGGTACAGCTTTAATTTATCAAAGAATCTATGATATTCCGGGTCTTTCTAAATTAATGCACCAAGTATGATAAGTTATTTTTTATAAATACGTTTATATATGCTACAATAAACTTCCCAAATCCACTTTGGCTATGAATAGTTATTGACGACCTCTGTGGCGCGGTGGGCGAAGGTCCGCCTGCGACGCAGGAGGTTGCAGGTTCGATCCCCGGGACAAATATTTGTACGATATGCAGATATTTGTTCAGGGTGTTCTGGTCGTTTTTTATGCACAGTAAAAAATATCTATTTAATAATATTGTATTATTATGTACATATAATCAGTCATCTAGTACCCATGACACAAGTTCTGCTTAGCTTGGGGCTAGCTGAAGATGTGTGGATTGTCCAGCATTATTTATTATTATGTTTATTTATTATTATTATATTTATTTGTAATCTAAACTTGCTGCACCAAGATATGATAACGGCAAGCGGTGAAGACCCAGACCTTGACGACACGGCCAGACATTGTTGACGGGTAACAATGTGTGGCCGTTTCGTCAAGGTCTTGTGCTGTAATGTGAAAATATAAGATTATAAATATATAGGTTATTACCTTCGAAGCAACGGGTGAGGCAGGCTCCTCCTTCCTGGACGGCGACCACTGCGCCGTGATGTTGCGGTTGGAAGCGTTGCGGGCGGCGCGCGCCGCCGACGCCGCAGTCGGCCGGGGCAGCAGTCGCGGAGAACCGCACACTGGAACCACCAAAACTTTCCGTGGGTAACTCGGTATTATTAGAAAATCTCTTTTCCGTTTTAAGAGAGTGCTCTGTGTTGCGCACTCATATATGGGCACTATGTTATTTAGCAAAAAAAAAACCTTATGATGAAGCCTTTCGATAGGTAAGTATGATAAAGCTATTTCTCTCGTGCAGTGGGTTCGGTTCCCGGTTCAAACATGTCACTATTTAAAAATCTATGAATGAAATTGTTTTATAAATTCAAATAATGTCTTCTTTCAGTAAAATTTTCCATCTAAAATATTTAAGGTACATGCCCTCTATGTGGCATAACTGTAGGACGCTGTATATAACTTATTATACCTATGTCTAAAAAAAAATTTGTTTTGCCTATCTAAATCTAAGTTTAAAGTGATGTAGATACAATCAATTATTTAAATAGGTACCTATACCAAAAGCTAAGCACAACATTCAGTTTCATACATGCTATCCTGCGCACCTATAGCAAGTCTCCTTTGATACTAACTACCGCAGCTGAAGATTCGGCTAGGCATCACGACATTCCCGACATCATTGTGACGATTTATAATGAAAGCTCACATGGCGAAATGCTTCCGTTTATTCTGTAGAGTGTGACAAAGAACCTCATACATACTCTCGACATAACTGTCCTAAGTCCTATAGGATTTCGTTGCTGTGTACCTACCTATAAATATCCCACCAGCAACAGCTCAAACAAGTTTGCCAAAGTCCTCGCTAGCAAGGGGATAGGTTATACGTACCTGTTAATTATTCCTACCAGCTCAAGACCAAACCAAATCAAAAGACTTCGACGCGCTCGCGATGCACGTATGTAGCTGTACGAACAAGGTACCACAATACCAACTTACATTATGAAAAGAACAAATTCCTACAAAACTATCCAACCGTTCATACTTACATGCCTTTTCCTTCGACGATTTTGTTGACATGATTTAAGTAGGTACCTACTCAATGCGCGTGGCGATTAGTACAAGTTCATAAACAGGGCGAGAAGGGCGGTAAACAGACAAATATTATAGTATTAAAAATTTTGATTTATACATTCTAATCATTCACTAAAGTTAAATTTTACATCTTTCTACACATACTTGCCGACATGTCAGAAAATATTTCCAAATTTTAAAAATGACATTTTCTTTCAAAGTTTTACGAAATCTCTGAACCAATGAGGTGAGCTGGGAAGAGTACTTTAAACAAAACCATGTGTTTAAGAAAAGTTTCGATAGGGTTTCAATACATACCTCACTAATAAAAACATGGCGAATGAGCCTACATAGCTAGGACTGGAATACATAAAATTCGTAAAATATTGCCTCGGGGCAAATGTTTGTACGATCTGCAGATATTTGTTCAGGGTATTCTGATCACACAGGGTACGAGAACGACGAAACGAACGACAACGAAAGCGAGTTAACATTCAGTGCCGATCGTCGAATCCTAAGTAGGTACTCGTAGCGTTTGCTTGCTCTTGTTGCTTTGAAACTTACAGTAGGTACTTAACATCTTTATTAAAGTTTATAAAATAAAGCGACATTATTTAAGTTTTTTCAATCAGGTAAATAAAACCATTAATAAAGGAAATTCCAATTAAATAACCTAATTAGAAGTAGTATTGACAATTGAAACAACTGAGCTAACTGTAAATTGGTGGAAATAATCTACTGGTAGCTCAGCTGATCCATATCGACGCCAGTCGGATGACCCAAGACGTTGCATTTCTTTATTTAAATTAAATCTATTGTTATTTGATTTCAGTTATAACATCCTTAAACCGCTAGCGGATGGCCTTTAGGGTATCGCTTAGAGCATTTAGAACAACAGCACTGCTTACTTTGAGGCGAGATAATGCTGTGTGAATGTTCAATATAAAACCTTAACTTGTCGACTTGAACCGTGCAGATATGTGCGCGTGGACTGAGAGATACACACACCCTTAAATATCTGCGTCTCACAGTCATGGGTCAAAGTGTTACTAACCGATGGTGCCTAAAGAGTAGGTACCTACCTATGTAGTACTGCCTCTTATGGAAAGTAAGGTTTGTTCTAAATGCTCTAAGCACAGAGCAACACGGACCCCCGCCCGGCGGGGTATCGAATACTATTTTTATCTGTGACATAAATTAGTTATTAAATCTTCTTGGACCCAAGTCTCTGACCTCAATGAAGTCTAATTTTCAGAGGAATTTTTGCTGGTCTCAAGATTTTGTCATATCAATCATAGATTTTAAGTGTGTGCCAGTGTCATTTTTTTGCTGGTTTTTATGTCGGTTTTATAGAATTTTAGGTATTGGACGGGATGTTAAAATTTTTGTAAATTACTTATATTATCTTTGTAGTTTGTAGCGTCTCCCAGCGATATCTTTGTGATTACTTGTAGTGATGTCTTTGCCATTTGGTGAACCGAGAGCACAAGGTATTTACCTATTTTTATTCTCTACTTTGTTTCTTCATAGTAAAGTAACATGATAGTACAAGTATTGAAATAATGATTCGTCAACTTTCGTAGATATATTTGAGACAGTCCGTGGCACGCAGAAATGTCGTATTCCACAAAAAGTCCCAGCGAACCGCAATCGGCCAGCAGTTTTCAATGTAAAACAAAAAGGGGAAGCTGTGGTAAGTAATATCAGGAAAACCTTCGCTATGAATCGGTACCTACCTTTTGAAATGCCTATTTAACCCAATATAATTTTGCAACAGAAACAAAAACAGGAGATGGCAAACCGTTTTACTGGGAAGACACGACTGCGATCAGATGAGGTTTGTCTTTGTAGAGTAATAGTTTATTTTATTTTTACGTTAGTATACCCAGATAACATAATGATTATTTTTTTATATCCAAAGCAAGCACGCCCTAAATCTGCTAACACACGAGCAAAAGAAGATATATATTCCGGCAGACTGCACAATCCAGGAAAGAATAATCGTCTAAATCCATGCGTTTCTCCTAAAGTAAGTCTTTAAATGACTCATTATAATATAAAAATATGTGACTATCCCTAACAATAATTGATTGTGACCGAAGCGAGGTTCGATAAATGGCAAGTTGGATGATCTGGCACTAGGAACCTATGAACCAAATACCATATGAACAAGACCAAAGGAATGATAATGGTGCCCACGTAACGATCTTCAAATAGCTTCACTTGTATCATAAAAGCATAAATAACAAAAGACATTACATAAGACAAGTACAATGGGCGGCCTTACCGCTTAGAAGCGATCTCTTCCAGACCACCTTTGGATGGAAATAATTATTTGTATTTATGAAGGGCAGGAGGTGTACCAAATATAATTTAAATTTATATTTTTTTCATATCATGAACATGTTGATTGATTACAGAGAACCCCGTACAGGTCTTACCAAGGCTTGTCCAAGACCAAGACGATGAGCGAACTTCCTGATCAGGTATTAAATCTACTTTTAATATACCAATCGATAGCATAACTTTATAGGTAGGTATTTTCAAACTGATTGAAGACGACGCACGTCACTAGCACCTATCCTATCTACTACTTTGAAAAATACCGTTCTTTGTAAGCATTGAATGGTTGGTTTTTAGGCTTCTGTACCCAAAGGGTGCCAGCCGGATCCTGTTGAGCCTATGTACTTTCTGCTGGCCATCCGCCGTCTCTCTGTCAGCGTAATTATCTCATAAACCGTATAAGGTTTCACAAAGTATATTTTTGTATTCAATTAAAACATCAATCAATATAAATTAACTAAAGGGCGAGGATTTTTTTTTCACAGTTTATTAGTAAGGAGATTACCTTTGCAATTCCGACTTGAATTTGGTCAGCTTTATTTAGGAAATGTTCTGAGTGTAAAATATGAGTACCTGTTTACCCCCTGGCAACTAATCCATTATTAATACAAGTAGGTATTCACGCAGAAGATACTTTCTACCGGTACCTTCCCTAACTATCGTTTTGTTTCAATGCAGGACACAATAAATAGACACGAAGATCAAATTGAAAGATTCGATTCTACAAAGGCGGTAATTGAAGCAGAAGATAGTAGAGGTAAACAAAACAATTACTTTCACTTGAGTACCAGTTGAAAAACTTGGTCGTGGCGATCGCAGCGGCGTCGTAAGAGTAAGCTCAAAGAAGGAAGGGCAGCTTCTGTGTATTATGAAAAGAAAAAGAAGACGTAAGCCCTTCTACACGTACACGATTAACTAACTACATATAACGAGGGCCAACTCATGCGTGTCATAGGTTACTCAAGACCAAGTTCGGTGTAGCAACTTGGGTAAATCAAGCAAGACTAACAACTTTTGTTCTATGAATTTTGCCAAAACGTTATATATACAATACAACCCCCTTTTTTTTCTTTTACGGCGCGGCAATTCATTTACAAATAATAATTCATTTACTGGTCTGGAGGGGCCAGACTCGACGTCCTAAGAAGGACGTAATACCCACTAAAACCTCTCCGGTGACCCTCTCTCGCCATTTTGCTTTCTTTGCAAAATACCAATAAAGATACAAACAAGCGCAGAAAAAAATCAATGAATTAGACAAAATCATAGAACAGAAAGTTGTTCGTCTTGATCTACCTAAGTCGCATTTAAGAGGTTAATGATTACGTGTATTTTAAACACATCACACACACCCCTGCGGTCTGCGATTAGCGATCAATTCCGCCTGCCGAGTGGCGATGGTGGCAAAACCCTTTGTAGGGTCGGGGGTATATTCGACCTTGGAAGTGGGTAATGTATGCTGATGAGTTAATTAACCACTTATAATTAAATTCAAACAATATTGCTGTTCCCAGATTCAATGTCTGACAGTGATGAAATGATGAGCTTACGAGTTACCTGGCAAGATAAGATGGTTGAGTTTGAAAAGATGAAAAATGAATTAAAAGATCGACAAGTAAGAGTGCATCTAAATTCAAATGTATAAAGATTTCACTGTATATTTTTCACTAGCAACCCTTGTCCAGTCCCAAGTGTCCAGCTTCAGCATCACATAAAGTAATACATTATTGTTATATAGCTCCACTATGTAGGTAATACTGTTGTCCAAAGTTGTCTTGTTCCTGTTTTTACCTACCTAATTTCTGCAGATGTCTGTTTCTTATACCGTATTATTTTGTAATGTGTTTTGTTGCGTGTTACAAAAGGAAACATACGTTAGGTAGCTCTACTTTCACTTGGACATTAACCCTAAACAGCCAGTCAACATATTCGAGGATGACAAGCTCACTTTGAAATTACAGACCGAGATACTGGAATTGTACGCTCAGATTCAGAAAACTCATCGTAGAATGACATCGCTTGGTGATAACGCGCTGCTTCCCTCGGTCGAAGAACTTCGCATCATGAATGTCACCAAACTGACGCCGGAGCAGTTGCTGCAACTTTGTTCTGGATTCGCGACTGGTAAACTAAATGGACCAGGTAACTTTAGGCATGAGACAGTTACAACTAGTTCAAGATGTACCATTATTTTATTTTAGTAGGTCTCAATGAAGGCGGTACGTGACCGAGGTAGGTGTCGCAAACTTTGGGAGACATAAACCCAGCATTTCGTAAAGACTGATGATGATTAGGCAAACAAGAGTGGTATTGATTGACATAGTATATAATTAATCAAAAATCCAATATAGGACACTTTATTTTGGATTATGTTGTTGCTGTACTTACTAAATAAGGATCTCTGCTTAATCAGATGCACATTGCAAAATTTCGGTGGCCATTGACGTACAAAAGTTGCACGACATGCCTGCTAAGCTAGTAAAAGCGTGCGATGAAACCCTGCACAAGAGAAAAGAAATTATTGATTGGTTTGATTCCTTGAAATCTCTGGATAAGGTCAGTCCAAACTACTTAATCAGTGAGTTAAGATATCTAAATAGCTTCAATTTGTTAACCGACTCCCCGTAGCTGTTACGGAGAAACTACACCCTAGCTAGAAACCACGTCGGGCGGTGAGCCAACCCTGGTGGGGCGTACTCTACTTTTATATACTACAATTTATAGTAGGTGAATTTTATTTGGTAAACAAGTAAAGTTATTGGTTCCTAACAGAAGCCTAGAACGAACCTATATAATATAACGCAGTAGTCACGCCTAGCACTCCACGAACGATGCACCGCACCACAACGTGCCCAATTTATTATCAGATGTAGATGTTTGAATTTAAATAATAGATGGCCTAGACTAGAGTCCCGTGACCACGTTAAAGGTACGAGACGAAATGGCAGAGATAAATGTATTTTTTGTCTGACGGGTGGTCGTATTTAACTATTCGGATGCGTCCGTTCCATACAATTAAAATGTAGATAAAGAAATAGTCTTCGGATAGTCGAATACGCGTATCCATAGACACGAATGAATGTATCATCCTTAGACATTAATAAATGTATAAACACTACATACCTAATACATTTGAAACATTTCACAAAAACTATACTTATCTATTACCTAAATTTGAACAAAAACAAAACGTAGGTACAGTAGTCTAATATTGCTGAAAGCAATTTCTTCCAGGCAATCTTATGACTAAATAATAATGACTAAACGTCACGTGCCATCTCGTCTAATGAAATTAACACTATTATAATTCCCAACAAATCCTCGTAATATTCCTAACCGGCCTAGCCATTCTTTAAAAGTGCTTATCGTTACGATCCGGCGGTAACAAAGATACTGATTTCAATTTGTTTACTTTCAGGGTATAAGTATGAGTAAACTCTCAAAAAAACTCAATGAATTCAATGCAGAGAATGAAATGATGAAAGGCTGTCTTGACCAACTCAAACGTGAATATGCTAAAGAAATTGAGGACTTAGTAGAATTTTTAAGGTTTGTATTTATGTTCTATACTTCTAAGATCACTGCTTTCTTTATCTTCTGAGCACAAATTCGCACGCTTTTTTCAGGAATAAAAGTACTACGCCTGGAAACCCCAGGAAACATGTAAATTTATTTTCTCCTTTTGCCAAGTTTCATTAAGATTGGTTTGGCTGTTTGGCTGCGAAAAGCTAACAAATTCTTTGATTTAGTATGGATATTGATTTAATATTGATTTAACGGAACTACCGTTAAACGTATACGATGGAGATAGGAAGGTAGATTTATTCAAAATCAAAAAATCTAAATCAAAGTGCTTTATATCCCACGTCACAAAATATAAGTAATTGAAGTAATACCTACAGGGTAATAATGTGGTCACTTTGGTTCTCTGTTTACTCCAATTTTTTAAGGAAAATTTAAGAAGCGAATAATATTCTGTACCCTGTTAGATTATTCATATAGATTTTAAGGTCATACCTTTATTACTTATCCTAATAGTTATTAACATACCTTGTTATGTTAGGTTTGTCGAAGGACAGGGTTCTCACATATAAATCAATACAAAATAATAAATACTTATGAAATAAGTTAGAAATAAAAGACGAGGCAGCAAAAGTTAGAAACTATGCACATTTTAAGGTTAGGTTGAATTAAAACCCCATACACACAAGCTGAATATTTCGTAACAGTCTTATGTTTTGTTATTTGCACTGAACAAATAATGACCTTGACTGATTGTTACCAGGAAAGGCGTGAACGACACAATGGCTCTGCAGCTGCGGACTGAGAAGCTGACTTACGAACTGTCGACGTTGAATTCCCAGAACGCTGACCTTCGGAAACAGCTCCGAAACTCCGATCATCTTAGATCTCAGTCGCATAAACTCAAATTTGAAGTGAGATTTATTCAGCTCTTGAGGCCTCCATCCAGCATACCTACTACCTAGACCTTCTGCATGTTTTAAGGGGATTTCGATATGTAAACATTTTAGGCACCCATTATGTACTTCACATACTCTTTTTACTTTTATTTATGTACTTCTGCCTGCAGTTTTTTTAGATTTTCCGCTGACCAAATATTTACAAAAAAAAAACTATAACTTTTCAAAATAAAAACTTCTTATCTATTAAGTGGATCATAAACAATAATAGTTTTTCTGCCTTAATTATAAAAAAAAAACAAACTGATATCTCACTGTGTACATAATACATGTATTAATACAAGTATCTAGAAAGTCAGTCGAGTCAGAGGTAATTGGAGTAGATAAACTTTACAGCTTATGTGAATGATTTTATGTTGAAGCCTTCCTCATATTACATATTCAATAATAAACAAAATTTCTCTCAACACTTTGCAAAAGGAATTGCAAAAGGAGCTGAAGGAAGAGAAGACCAAGAGACATTTCCTGAAAGAGCGGCTAACACGCACGGAAGGGCAGTTGAAGATGAACCAAGAAAGGGCTGAACAACTCGAAGTCGCGCTGGAGCAAGCTCGCAGCAAGACCCAAGCTCTGGGGGCCACCATCCAGGAGTTACAGGATCAGGTAAGAGGAGCAGATAGGGCTATACATTGGTATGCAATGGCTCTACCAAGGCACAATTAAAAAACAAAAAGTTGAAAGATGCTTCATCATTATTATCATGTCTGATACCAGTAGAAATGAGAACCTTACTTAACTTAAGAACTTAAGAACTTACTTACTTACTTAAGAACTTAAGAACTTACTATTTTTTCAAGTTGACTTTTTAATTACAATTTTATTTGTCAAAACTCACCAAAATATTTTCAGAATCATCAACTCCAAAGTAATTTTGATACGCAATTGGCAACACTAAATGAATCACTCAAAGAGCACACGGAAAATCTCGAAGAAATCACTGAAGCACGGATAAAATTAGAATTAGAGTAATTTTACTGTTATCTACTATTATCTATGGTGTCATTGTTAACCGCACTACTTGCACCCTTTCATTAAATCTTCAAATATTTTTGTGGTTAAATGATAGTCACCTAATACATTTTTTGTGATCTATATATATCTACCATACCCATCAGTGTGTATGTAAATAAATTGTGTATGGCGACCAAAAATACGCCTAAGATTATTGATACTGTATATTATGTCGTATAAGCTAGTAACGACGAGTAAGTTTGGAAAGCTACCTACTTAAACAACTCTTATTGGAAAAGTGTTACTACACTATTGACGAATTCCATAATGACAAGAATAAAACACATCTGGGACATTAAAGAAGAAGTAGAAAGGAACCTTGCGATAATAAAAATTCATGTGTTTTTATTTTATTTTTGTAAAGTGTAGTAGGTATTTACTTACAATTTTCGTCTATTTTAAATGTATTTGTGACATAGTATATTATTATTAGATCTGACATTACCTTAATTTATTATAATTATACATTATAATCGTACCTTAAATTCCGACACAAATTAAAATTTGTTTTTGAATAAATAAATGAAATGAAAGAAATGAACGCTAATACGCTGAAATTTTAATAACAATTTCATGTTTATAGAAAAGAAGACCTTGAAGTGCATCTCAAAGAGATAGTCAATCATTGCAATGATTCTGTTAATAATATGAAACATGATATGAATGTTAACGTAGCGAAGCTTATCGAGACAGAACAAAAATGCCAACAATTATCCGAGGATAAAGCCAAATTGGATCAGAAAATAGAGATGTTGAATACCCAGCTTCAACAATTTGAACAGCGTTACAAAAACGTATCGGATCAAATTATAGAAAATGAGACTCGACTAGGTTTGTACGAAATCTTTTGTAGATGCATTTGAACCAAAGCTCTTCTGCTAGATGACTATCATATCTACTAGGTACACCTAAGTTTTAAGAGGGTATCTCAATTAATTGTAGCTTATGTTGCAGAAATGGCATTACAAACGCAAAAGGAACTAGAAACCACGAAAAAGGAATTATTTGAAGTTCAATCACAAATCATTGATTACAAAAATAAATTTGCAACTCAAAATGAAGTCTTTACCGAAATCGAGGTACAACTCAGCTGTTATCGCGAAAAAATTACCGTGACCATACGTCCGTGTGACGAGGGAACTAGCCTACGACTGACACGATGGAAACGATTTTGAATTATCTACTAAGTATTAGATATTTGATAAATAAGGTTGAATTTGCAATAGCAAATTCAATAGGCAATTTGAGGTAGTAAAGGGAATAATGAGAATAAAATAGAATATATAAAATAATATAAACAAGTTTCTATATATACTTATAGGTACTTATTGTAAAAACTATTGAGTGAGAAAAAGAGTTGTGAGAAACTTGATGAGTAAACTTTGGAAACTTTGTTCACTTTCTCCGTATATATTGACTTCCATCCAAAGTTGCTAAAAATTGAAGTTAGAAGCTTGTATTATTTCAGTGTTAACTTTTTTACGCCTTGTACATGGCTAGATAAATTTATACTATCCTTAGTTTTTGATAGTCAACATCGAACAGTGTAGTAGTTACACTTCCACGTTTGTATGGCAATTATTTAACAGACATCTACTTCTTATGATATGTAGGTACGTAAGTACCTACATACCATAAGTCCGTAATAATGTACATAGGTAGGTACATTATTGACGGAAAATATGATTAATTTGACCTCAACTTGCAGCGGAACTATAAAGAATCTGTTGAATTAAACAAATCATTTAAAAATGATTTGCTAGCAAGAGAAGAATACATATCGGATCTCGAGAAAAATAATTCATTGATGGAGCAAAAGCTGCAAGAAAGGTATAATCCCTTTACTAACCGTAAGATTAATATTATTAATAAGTACAGATTCCAATAACTTTATTTCTTTAGGCTTACAAAATAAGCACTCAGAAAAGTTAAACTTCATACTATCAAAGTGTTATTGATTTTCTCTCAAGGAACTTATACTATATCACAAAGATCTTCTGCCAAAAAGGAAGATCATACATTCATTCAAAAAAGTGTCGGGAATGCATAATTTGTCTATGTTAGTTAAAGTGCTGTTTTTAGTTAAATCATATCTAGTGCGTACTGCGAATTTCACTATGGACAAAAATATCGAACAAAGAGTTGTGTCTTCAATTTTGCATCGCCAACGGAATTTCGTGTTCGGAGTCACTGAAAATGTTACAGAAGGCTTACGGTGAATCGACTTTATCAAAAACACGTGCTTATGAGTGGTACAAAACGTTTAAAAGCGGTCGAGATGTGATAGAAGATTTGCCTCGCTCTGCAAAAGTGAAAGAATTAGTGACTGAAAATCCTCATTTAAATTTGAGAGAGATAGCCGCTGAATTTTCCATTTTAAATAATCACTTGGGTATGAAACATGTTGCTGCTCGGCTAGTCCCAAAAGACTAATATGTCGGAATTTACTCGTTCTAGCATGTCGACGACGAAACGATTTTTTGACCAAAAACTCAACAAATCGAGCAAACACCTTATTCACCAGATATGGCTCCAGCCGACTTCTTCCTTTTTCCTAAACTCAAATTACCACTTCGTGGCACACGTTTTCATTCGGTAGAAGAGATAAAGGAGAATCCGCGACGAGAACTGAACTCAATTCCGGTAAAAGTGTTTCAAAATTGTTTTGATGATTGGACTATTGTTTGGCGTAAGTGTATCGTTTCTGAAGGAGCATAATTTGAAGACGATAAAATAAATTTAGATGAATAACTAACATTTTGTGTATTATTGATCTTTTCCCGGTACTTTCTTGACAGAGTAGTATACTAAAATTACTAAAAATAAAAGTGGTTCTAATATTGATTCTTGCTGCACAATTTTGAGCCTTTTTTTGCAATTTTGCACAATTTTGAGATCTTTCTTTAAACTTTTTAAATTCTATCATATAAATATAATTGCATCAGGACCAGTCCCTTGTTGCTAATTCCATAGTGTTTCAATTTCCTAGTGAATGTTCCTCAATAATAGGCATTTTGCTGTGTTACAGACTTTCTTAAATTTTTTCGAGTAGTTGGTGAAATACAAAAGCAGTATCGTGTAACATAGCTTTTCTATCACTATAAAGATCATAAATAGTCCCTACTTCTATAAAGCCGGAAGTGGCCCAATTAGAAAATCCAGCCAGGGTTGGATTTTCTGATTCAGAAACATTTAAGACAGTCTGTAACACAGTTAAATTCCTATTCTCGAGGAACATTCACTACTGCGCATGTTTTAAGTTTGAATATTTCATTGTGCTCTTCGTTTATTAATTACATAAACAAAATTGCAAATGTATTATTAGAGTCACCAGAGCAAAATTATATTAGCTGCGGCAAGTTAAACTTTACTTTGAAAATTCTTAATACGGCTCTCTAAATCTAATATTATCTAAAGTTACTATCATTCAAATAATGACAAAAATTAACACTCTGTAACACACCATAGTGGTCTTTTCTTATATACATAATTATAAGGATGAAGGACTCACAAGGTACCCACTTATACTTAGAAGGTTAAATATAGATCTTATTAACATTATAAGTAGTCTGACCCGAATGAGATATTTACTGTGGGTATAATTTTGTGTGTAGGTACTGTATTATGTATCGATGAAACTTTTCCCTACAAAAATGTTCTTTACAAAGCACAATAGTAGGCAGCTAACATTGAAGTACTATTGAAGTAGTATTACACCTCACAGGCAACTAACCATCTTTATGATATGTTGTATGTACTTTTACTGTTATAAATTTGTAATTGCCATGATCCTGAGCTATAAAGTCAGCGTTTCCTTCGAAAGACGTAACTGGGGTTACGTCTTCGTCGATTGTGTGAGATAGAGAGTAGGAAGAAACCGTCTAGAATAATAGACGGTGCCTTCCCACTTCAAGCCAAATGCCTCCATGTATACCTACAAAACTTTTATATTTCCAGTGAAAGTAAAATGGAATCATACGTAGAGCAACTCAATTCTCTAAAGGCTCACATTACTCAACTTAAAGAATACTTTGGGGAGTTTGAAAATCTCGGCGAACTCCAAGATAAGGTATGTTTTTACGTTTACTAGCGTCCCGCCCCGGCTTCGTACGGGTGCATGTTATACATATACGTTCCTCTTGAATCACTCTATCTATATCATACCGCATCAAAATCCATTGCGTAGTTTTACAGACATTTCTCATAAGTCCAGTCAGGGCTCGTCGTAAATGAGAGTTTGGTGAAAATGGGCAATATTTTTATTTTGTCTTAGTCCATAAACAATTATTAATATACATAACATATATACTTTAAACAGATAAACAACCAACAAATGCAATTGGTAGAGTTGACGCGGCAAAACACCGAACTTGTTGAGTCACTACAGCAGAGAGATGAACAGTGGGAGCAGTTGAATAACGACCACAGCGAACTAGTGGCCCGGCTTGAGAAACGCGAAGGAGTGGTTAACGTTATGGCTGAGAAAGAAAAGGAACAAAGCAATGTTATAAAAATATTGCGAAACAACTTGGAAGCAAGATCGCAGGAAGAAAAAGATGTAAGTTTATTTCTCTCTCTCTCTTACAAACTTGATCTATAAACACTACTTTCCATGTCGAGTCTAACAGTTTCGCGCAAGCCTTCTCTCAGTTGTTGTGATGGGTATACACACAGCGACACAGCCCGGGACGTATTGGTGCGATACTTTAGTGTACGTAGCACAGTGTTTTCACAGCTTGTCAGCGGCCCGCCTAATTTTAGGTAATCTATTAGGTGCATCCTTAATTCATATTTCAAAAGGTCTTAGTAGTAACAGTAGGCAGTGTATATAAGACCTAAGCTGTTTCCTATACTTAGTTTCAACTCCTCGCTCTAACTAAGTTCGAAACTTGTATGTAGACGCGAGGGATCTCGACCTCGGCAATAGCTAACTTATCTTAATAAATCATATAGAGGTACAGAGCAAATATAAATATACCAATTCACTCGTTACAAAAGATCACCGGCGCTAAATGGAGAATCAATAATTATCATTTATCACTTTTAGGTACATCAGGAACTCGCCGACAAGAAACTCGAGATAGAAACATTAATGTTGGATTTAGAAAGTAACAAACTACAGATTAGTAATCTTGAAAAGATTGTTTTAACGTTACAAGAACAAACAAAAAAAGCTAATGCACTTCGAAAAAGAGATCAAGAAGTAATAAATATGTTGCAAGCTAAGATGACCGAGTATCAGGCATTTCAATTAGAAACGTCGCGTATAGTAGATTCGCCTGCCGAGACCTTCGACAATTTGATGAAAATAATTGAAGACGAATTGTCTTCACCCATAGAACCTCATCATTTTAATCCAAATAATCAGGAATATGACGTCCCAAAACGGAAAAATTCTGGAGATCGTAAGCACTGTAATAGCGAAGGTGGTAGATCAATTTCACGAAATCATTTGGGCAAAAGTGTGATGGATAATTATGTTCAGAAAATGTTTGTTTCTCATAACGATAAGCAATATGATGGCGACAATTTAGATCGTAAGCGGGCAATAACTAAAATAGACACACAGAAATTGAATAATGAACAAAATTTTGACATATATCATCCGTCACCAACCAGGAAGTCGAAGGAACCATCAGCTCTGGACAGTTTGAAACCTCTATATCCTGGAAGAAATACCCAAAACATGTCCGAATACAAAGATGATAAAAGTCGAGTCAAGAGTTTTAAATTAGCTGGTCATAGAATGTGATTGTTTCGGTATACATTGTGTTTGAGATTGTACCCAACACGTCTACATAAATTTAAATAAAAATAACAATAATAGCACTTTTCTTTGGTATAACTCAGAGCTGAAACTCCTGAATGACCATAGGTTTTTGTTGCACATCTTAATTATGAAACTCTCAGTACGCAAGTCGGTACTTGGATTGTTTTATTAAGAATGCCTAAAACGGTAACAAAATAAACGATATATTTCTATAACTTCTAAAACTTTCAATTTTAAGTCATTATTTCTTGTTTACAAATTCACACATGGTGCTAAACTATAAGTAATGAGTCCAATAATTTGTAGATGTATTAAAATATATGTTTATAAAAAAATTGTACCTAAAAATTATACACCATTTTCAATCGAGTTGGAAACTTCTGAAATTCTTTACAAAATGCTTATAATAAAAACAAAAACGTATAATATAAAGGGGTTTGAAATTAATGACTAAGCCAATCGTCTGTATCATCATGTAATCGTACATATTTTGTATTTTGGAGGCATTTAAAAAACAAATAAGCTATGGTTCACCAATTCACCATATTTCTAAAGTGTCACGTTACAAAGTCATTAGGCGAACAAAAACCTTCGAACCCCTTTCTCCGCTATGCCTATTATTCAATACTGTTCTTTAAAAGTTTTACAAATTGGTATACGTACTTACGCGCAGACGCTTTACGTATTGCAAATTATTTACTAAATCTGTGATTTTATTTAATCGATTTGCCAGAATTTCAAAAGTTATCTCTCTGTTAACATAATATTATAATTAATTATAATCCACACGCTCGTCTCTAATGCCAAAATTTACAACCATGCTTTAAATTATTTCTGTAAAGATTAATATAATTTTACTTTTGCTTTTGCTTTTATTTATGTGTTGGGTTCTTTTTATTTATGGGGCGGTTTGAAGAAAATACAGGGACCTCTAAATAAACGGATTTATTGTACTTTAACAAAATACTAATTTCATAGGTTTATATCTTAACAATTATTGATGGATGCAATTGGATTATCTTGTAATTGATTATCATCAGCCTATGTTAGTCCACTGCTGGACATAGGCCTCCCCTAATGAGCGCCATAGCGCCCTGTCTTCGGCTTGTCGCATCCAGCATCTGCCAGCAGTCTTTCGCAGATCGTCATCCCACCTGGCCGGAGGGCGTCCTACACTACGTTTACCAAGTCGCGGTCTCCACTCAAGAACACGTTTACCCCAGCGGTTATCGGTTCTTCGCGAAATATGGCCGGCCCACTGCCACTTCAGTTTGCTAATTCTCTGAGCTATGTCGATGACTTTAGTTCTCTGTCGGATGTATTCGTTACGAATCCTATCCGTCAGAGAAACTCCGAGCATAGCTCTTTCCATAGCTCGCTGAACGACTGAACTGGTGGACCAACCTTATTGTGAGTGTCCACGTCTCAGCTCCGTAGGCCGTAGGTGAATGACTGGTAGGACGCACTGATTAAAAACTTTCGTTTTCAAACATTGCGGTATGGATGACGAGAAGACTCGACGTAGTTTTCCGAACGCTGCCCAGCCTAGCTGGATCCTCCTCTTGGCTTCCTTCTCGAAATTGTTTTTACCCAACTGCAAAATCTGCCCGAGGTAAGTGTACTCAGAAACAATTTCGAGAAGGTGGCCATGTACGATCACCGGTCTTGGATCAATGTGGCCATTGATCATGATTTTGGTTTTATCTAAATTCATGCCAAGACCGATACATCGGGAGGCTGAAGCTAGACTGTCCAGCATTCGGTTCAGCTCCTCTAGCGACTCCGCCATTAAGACTATGTCATCAGCGAATCGCAGGTGTGAGATGTAGTCGCCGTTTATGTTGATGCCCTTGTCTTCCAGTCCAGCGTCTTAAACATATCTTCCAACGCGCTCGTGAACAGTTTCGGGGATATGACATCCCCCTGCCTCACTCCTCTGCGCAGTTGGATCGGTTTAGTCTGCTGGTCCTGTACTCGGACACTCATCGTGGCGGCTTCGTAGAGACATCTCAGCACCTCGATATAACGATAGTCTACTTGGCATCGCTGTAAGGATTGTAGAACAGCCCAGGTTTCAACGGAGGTTTCAACAGCCGATATCTCCGGCTTCGACAATACGGTCCTTCCGTCGTGCGTGTTAAGCTTCGTTAGGCTGCTGAGTGAATACTTTGGACCTTCGGTTTCGCTCTATCGCCTCTTCAGAGGCGTGTATTGGAGCTCCGAAGGTCGCGCCGTACCATCTTCGCAATTCGCTTCGCGCAAATTCGCGCAAATTCGCTTCGCGCAAAGTCTGACTTTCCGACGAAGTCGCTTGGGTGGTTTCCCGACTTTTTGTCATCAGCCCAAGAGTTTGGACTTCTTACCAGTACGCTGCTTTTTGCAAAACTTGATGCCCTCGTCCCTCAAAGTTTCGACCAGATTGTGTAGGGTCTCGTCAGCGTTATCAGTGGGTTCCAAGGCAGCGAATCTATCCCCGAGAAGCTGCTGAAACTTCTCGGTGCCCGCCATGATTCTGATTGGGTTCGGTCGGAGCGTGGACTTCATCAGACGGTTTCTCTCAAGCTTCAAATTGATATTCAGAGAGCCTCGAAGGAGTCGGTGATCAGATCCGGTATTGAACCTGTTGATCACTGAGACATCTCTGAATATATGCTTGCTATCCGTCATGATGAAGTCGGTCTCATTTTTGTCACAGAATCGGGACTCCGCCATGTTTAGTTCCTTTGGGGCTGTTTCTTAAAGAAAGAGTTCATTAAGAACAGCCCCTCTTTCTCAAGGAAGTCGACGAGCATTTGTCCCCTGTGATTTGAAACACCAAAACCATGCGGGCCTATTAGGTATTCGTTGCCAGTTTGGGTTCCCACCTTGACCTTCAAGCTGTAGCGCTTAGACAGCCGAAGGATCAGGTACGCTACCCTGGTCGACACACTGGAGATTTCTTCAACGTTGTTAGAGAGGGCCTTAATGACGAGGAAACCTACGCTACCCTGAGATGTTTTATCACCCTCGGGAAAGTATAGAAGATGGCCCGAGCCCGAGGGTTACGGTGTCCTCCCCCTCTCTACGGACTTCACATAACCCCAGAACATGCCATTTATTGTTCTCTAGCTCCACTTCCAACTGCGCTAGATGGTGATCAAGCCTCAGAGTGCGTCCGTTAAACGTTGCCAGGGTCAGTGTGTGTGGTGTGTGGTAGCCTGATGTAGCCCGGAAGATTCCTAGCACCCCCATGTGCAATATCTAAATATAGGTACTTACATTTCCCGCCTCGCAGCGCTCCTACATGATCATACCGAACTACTTTTCGTAATCAACCTTTTCATAGAACTCGATGATATTCACATATTCTGTTTCTATGATTATTTTAGATTGCATTGTAAAGTTTTTTGTGTGTTAAATAAATAAATTCGAATGATTTTAAGTGATTTCTTGTACCTATGACTTGACAGCGGCAGTAACGTTGATAATGACGATGTTATAAAAGTATAGGGCACCAGAGCCCAGCAAGAGTGCTTGTACCGACTATACTGTCACATTGGGTTTGTGACATTGGTCGCTTAAATTATTAGAAACTAGCGGTCCTCCCCGGCTTCGCACGGGTATTAAACAAAAATTTCAGAAATTATACACACTAACACGACGGGTTTCACAGTTTTCATACGGATCCCTTACCTTTTTTATCAGAATTGGGGTTTTTGACATTGACTCGACACTCCATAACTGACACTGGCCGTAGAGAAAAAGCAAGCACCGTGCGCTATATATTCAACCTCTTTTTCTATTATGTTATGACGCGCCATAATATAAAGAGGTTTTGATATTTATAACTTTTTGATATTAAATAGCTTAAGTTCATCACGGAAAATTTAGCGAAAGAATTTTTAAAATTGGTCAAGTAGTTTCGGAGCCTATTCAATTCAAACAAACAAACAATCAAATCTTTCCTCTTTATAATGTTAGTATGGATAAAAAGAATAAAAAGAAAATGACTGACCAGTATAGACATGTATTTTACACTAAACTAAAGAAAATAAGATTAACATAAGACTATTCAATATGACTTTAACAGCTGATCATTTTTAAAATGAACAATTTAACAAAATAAAAGTATAATAAGCAGAAATAAATTCTGTCAACTTTATTATTGTACGCTATATGGCAATGTGCTGTCATTATTGTCTATTCTACCCTAGAGAACAGTCCCTATGCTAGGGTTGTACTTTGCTCTAAGGTAGGTGCCAATAAATAATGAAACTGATTCTGAACATAATTCATTGTACTTAAACTTTAGGTATTGTTATGGAATAACACAATAGAACACTGGGGAAAACTTGGTCCACGTTTCTTTCACTAGAGCCATTATTATTTCCCAAAAATGACGGAATCCTGAAAAAATTTAGAGATATTAATTAAGAGTTAAACGGGGAAATAAAAAGGGCTCTATTAACCTAAATTGGTGAGTCACACATGTATCATAGGGGAAGGATGAGACTTGTGCACAAATGAGTTTATACTAGTATCTAAATACCTATTTTTGTGCTGTTGAAATCAGATACAACCCTGATTTCAACAGCACAAAAACAG
The DNA here is from genome assembly GCA_963931895.1 of Eupithecia pulchellata. Taxonomy (NCBI): domain Eukaryota; kingdom Metazoa; phylum Arthropoda; class Insecta; order Lepidoptera; family Geometridae; genus Eupithecia; species Eupithecia pulchellata. Next base: position 4,589,310 of record OZ007524.1, on the reverse strand, counting down.
GTTTTAGCATTATAGGGTTACATGTAACGTTACTTCCAGCTGAGCATGTACTTTTACGTATAAGCTGCGCAGGAACACCGCACTGATCATTAACAACAACAACAACATCAGCCTATATAGTCCACTGCTGGACATAGGCCTCCCCTAATGAGCGCCATGTGGCATTATTCATCATTTGGGGGTTATTGCCTATAATCCCCACGCTGGGCATGCGGGTTGGGGATCGCAGTTCAGTGGAATTGTTCTACAGAGGGCGCTGCTGCCCGCCCTCGGTGTGTTTCCCTTAGTCGCCTCTTACGACACCCACGGGAAGAGTTGGGGTGGTGCAATTCTATGCCGGCACCACACGGCACTGATCATCACACAGGGCGATCTACATAAATCCTGTACCCTGCCAGTACTTATCAGAATAAATGTATTTTCTTTCTTTCTTCTTTTCTTCTTTCTGTCAGGTAGCCGTGCTGGAAGTATATGCTTTCCGCTACTGTGTCAAAAAAACTATCGCTACTACCTATACTTACTTTTAAGATAGATATAAGAGGTGGATTCAGTTAGTTACAAACCTGGGGTTAGTAGTATCATAGGGTTCCACGCTCGAAGAGTCGGAGTGTTGGAGCCGCAGCACCTCTCGCTCTAACAAAGCGCGGCGCCGCTCTAGCTGCGTGCGCACGCGGTTCTCTCGCTCCAGCTGGACTCTCTGAGATATTATGGCGCTCTCTAGCCGAAGCACGCGGATTCTCTCTGCGCGTAGCGCCATCCACGTTTCCGAGGCGTTGGCGCATATGCACGACAACGACCTCGGTAGCTACAGTATAAAGATATTTGAACACCGACGGGTACAACGTTCAGGTTAAAAACGTGTATAACTGTTGTCTGTCTGTGGAAACTAGTCTTCGTAACAAGATACTGGACTAAGTAGAGGTATTCGTACATCGGAAACTACAGTCTTCGTAGCAAGTTACTGGACTAAGTAGAGGTATTCGTATAATAATTAACTGTATGAAATTTGACTTGTCTAAGTGCTTATTTTGTAAGCCTAAAGAAATAAAGTTATTGAATCTGAATCTGAATTGGAAGCTACAGTTTTGTAAACAAGTTACTGGACTAAATAGAGTTATTTGTACATCGGAGATTACAGTCTTCGTAGCAAATTGCTGGGCGTGGAGAGTTCAGTCAAGTTACTGAACTAAGTAGAGGTAGGTATTCGAACATCAGAAACTACAGTTTTCGTAACAAGTTACTGAACTAAGTAGAGGTAGGTATTCGAACATCAGAAACTACAGTTTTCGTAACAAGTTACTGAACTAAGCAAAGGTAGATATCCGAACATCGGAAACTACAGTCTTCGTGGCATGCTACTGGACGTGGAGAGTTCAGTCAAGTTACTGAACTAAGTAGAGTTACATAGGTATTCGTACATCGGAAACTACAGTTTTCGTAACAACATCAACATCAACAACATCACCAGCCTATAATAGTCCACTGCTAGACATAGGCCTCCCCTAATGAGCGCCATAGATGGCATCATTATGTGGGGGTTATTGCCCATAATCCCCACGCTGGGCATGCGGGTTGGGGATCGCAGTTCGGTGTAGTTGTTCTGCAGAAGGCGCTGCTGCCCGCCCCCCGGTGTGTTTCCCTTAGTCGCCTCTTACGACACCCACGGGAAGAGTTGGGGTGGTGAAATTCTATACCGGCACCACACGGCATACGTCACGGCGTTTTCGTAACAAGTATAGGTATTCGTACATCGGAGACTATAGTCGAATCAACAAGCGGCTCGGTCGTTCGATCGATGACAGCCGCCAGGTCCCGGCGTGCGCCCGTCATCTTCGCGAATAGGACAGCCGCGCGTTCGTTCCTCTCCAGCATCAGAGCTCGAGTAGCAGCCGCAGTCACCAGCGCCGTACGTTCACGGGACAGCGTCTCTACTTGCATTCGCAACTCTATTATCTAATAAATAAAATTACTATTATAAAAAACTCTTTACAATTTAAACAGTTGAGTCACTGCGGATTGCAAGCGAAGTAAAGGTATCTAATAAATTGATAACGAAACGTTGGTTAGCTCGCTTTGTCTATTGAATCTGAATCTGAATAGCATGAAAAGAGCTGGATAGATCATTGTTGTGTTCTTTGATACTATCGTAATTGCCCATAAAAGCAGGATTAGAAGAATTTTTAGGATTAGAAGTTTTACAAATGCACGTTGAATATGAATATTGAGGATAAATAGAAAGTGATTTTCCTTTGAGATATACAATACATGTCAGAGTCTGTCGAGTGCTTGCAACTCAATATAAATCGCAAAGTTGATCTTACTCACCTCTGTTTGTAAATCTTGAAGCGGTTCCTCTTTCACGTAACAATTATAGTTTCGCAGTCTTTTGACCTCCAAGTTTAAGACAGCCAGCTGTTTTAGATTCTGTGCGATGGTTTGTTCCCTGAAATATTGAATTCCTAACTAAACATTTACGAACACTTAGCGCACTTTATTCATAATAACCATTCTGCGTAATGTGAGCTGATCTAACTTATATGTATAAAGTTACCAGCGACCCGATTCGGCTTTGCACGGGTATTGCACTCGTTGATACAAAACATTCCACTTGAATCATTCTATCTATTAAAAAAACCGCATCAAAATACGTTGCGTATTTTTAAAGATCTAAGCATACATAGGGACAGACAGACAGCGGGAAGCGACTTTGTTTTTTATGCTATGTATGTAGTGATTTAATACATAAGAATACTTACATATGCTTTTCATTTGCACGTTCCTCATCCAGGGCATGTTGCAATTTAGCTATTTTTTGCTCTTTCTCCAATAATTCTGTTGCCATTTTGTTTTTTACATTTTCGGGATCCTCTTCTTGCTACAAAAATTCAAAGGACTTTTAGTAGGAAGTACATAAAAGTAATAAAATAAAATAATTGCAGTTGTCATTATTTTTCGAATTTTCTAAACAAATAGATGGAATGGAATATGCACAATACTTCAGCAATCTGGATATATTAGTTTGATATATAGGGGAGCGGGGAGAATGGGGGTCCTACTAAGGGAAATAGTAAATAAAAAGTTTTATTTTTATTTTTAATAAGGAACATGAACTCTGCATCTCGAACATAGGCTATAGAATATTTCATAAATATTTGGAAATCCTTATGAAAAACTCAATAACCCAACGTGTGTAAAAATTTATAATTTTTGTCATTTTCGTCTTATACCCGTGTGAAGCCAGGCCACACTGCTAGTCTTAGATATATACGTTCTATCCAAATTGCAAGTGAAATGAAAAATTCATAGGTAAATATTTATAGTATTCATCACAAATTATCACATAGATAGCTGACTAATCACAAAGTCCACTGCTGGACATAGGCCTCCCCTTATGAGCGCCATATTAATAGTAATACAATAATATTAAATTAACCGCAATCCTTGTAAGAGAGCTCAGGAAACTGTCCTTTTCGACTTTGGCATGGCGAGCTTCTTCCTCGGCTTTCGCCAGCGCCTTCCGGGTGACCTGCAGCTCCTGCCAGATCTCCGTCTCCCGCTCAGAAGGCTTAGCCTCTGTCAAGCACAGGAGAAAAATTATATCCTCCTAGCCGAATCAGCCACGGAGGCGGCCAGTTACGGGGGAAGCTAGCCTTGTATGCAAGAGATTTTTAAAGTGCGAAATGTGTGTGGCCGAACTGATAAACACACAATAGTGAACTATGTTTCCGTGAGGGTCCCATCGGATTATGAGAGTGATCTCATAATAATAAATGCGATGGGACGGACAACCCGACGCAAGGTCAGGCACTGGACCAACAGCGTGCTTTCCAAAGCTTGGGGTATTTCAGATCCTGTATAAATAATATGTGGTCCAATGTATTTTATTATAAGTAAACGTCTTGAACCTAGATGAATTTACGTCTTTTATTCTGGAGGCCTGGATTTAGACGATAGCGTACGATAATTGTACGAAAGAAAAGGACTATCGCGCTAGCTTTTAAAAATGTACCTATATTATTATTTCGCCACGTTCCATTAACACTTTGTGAAGCTGACTAACCCTGCCAAGGCCGCATTAAATATAGAGCTGTTTCCGATATCCCAAGATCCACCCTCAACGAGCCTAGACAATGTTTTGACGCACCTACGACAAATCTATGGACTAATCGTGTTTTCCCGACAGACGAAAAGAAAGGTCCGTGTAAAAAAAATACAAGTTTTACTTAGTCTTATAGCTAGTTTGAATAGCTTTCAGTTAAAATCACCCATAGTATAAAACATTTTGATGTTTTATACTATGTAGTGATATTCATTTGCCCCTCCTTTGATAGGCTCGTCCACTCAGTTCAAGGAGGCGATTCTGACGCCGCGACCACATCAGACATTTTATGAAAGGAATCATGATCTAACCTTTGCCGGGGATATATTCTAAACACCTGACTCTCTCCACATCGACTAGCCGGACAGATCGTTCCCTCAACACTTGCAGGGCTTCGTCCAGCTCTCTCACTTTGGCTTCTAGTTCCAATTCACGAGCATCAGCTGCTTTCTTCAGCTTCTCCTAGAAGCAGGTAGCCAGGAAAGTCAAGCAAGAAGGAAGGTAGGTCAAGCAAAAAGCAAGGTAGGTCAAGCAAGACGGATCTCTCATACTGCCCTGCTAAGATCGATCAGAGCGGGACATCGTTCTCAATTCCATTCTTTAAATACACATTATCGATATCTATACTTATATTATAAAGAGGAAAGATTTGACTGTTTGTTTTTTTGGATTAAATAGGTTCCAAACTACTGGACCGATTTGAAAAAATATTTTACCATTAGACATTATTCCTGATACAACATACATAGGCTTTATATATATACACAGAATATTTAAAAAAAGAATATTTAAAAAACATACATAGAATATTTAAAAAGATCTTATACATAACAACATACTAGTAACAGAAGCTCTGTTTACTCTGGCACTAGATGATATGATACAATGTGGATTCCACTCGTTCTACATTCTATATTTAATTTATTTCGGCGGTTGTCATCATTGAATAAGTATATTCCAACAACAGCTTTACCTGCTCGGCTAGTTTCGCAGTAAGGGCCTCAATGCGTGCTTTCAGGTCTTGCGTCCGACTCTCCGCAAGTTTTTCGCAGTTTTCTCCGAGTTCGCGAAGTTCTTTCACTCTGTTGAAAACGTAGCCTTTTAGCCTTTTGACGTATTTCTCAGTCACCTGCCCATCTCCTCCGCCAGGGCATTAGGCGAAGGATTATTATAACACTTTTAGGGCCTTACATCTCCAAACTGCCAAGGGGCATCTTCGCTGGAAATGTTTCCAAACTATTTTTTTATGGATGGAAGGTATGCTAAAGTGGTCTGCCATACAATAGTTTAGATAGATTTCAAATTCAATTGTCGGCCCGTTGAGATAGGTCCTAATTCATAATAACACCATCTTTTGTATGGAGTTCTGGCCATGTTTCCAACAAGGTCAAAGACTATTTCTTATCCAGCAAAAACATGTGCGAAGGCACTGGCAAAAGATAATATACCAGAGAATAGCAAAGCCTTTGAATGCAATGCATCAGACAAAGTGCTTTGTGTTCCTCTCAAAGACACTGGTTAAAAGTCGAGCTCCCGGAAGAAATGTGTTTATGGCGTATTTTGTATAAACATTGTTTGTATGTTGATCAACATAAAAAATAACCTTAGTTCCAATGCACTTCTCTGCCGGGTTAATGACTCAATGGTTACTTCACCTAATTTAGAAGTTTCCATCAACTTTTTAGAGCGGGCGTACTGCAAAATGAAATTAATCAATTAGCTACGGCGACGACACGGTTGTAAGTAGAAATCAGATTATTGCTACAATTTTTACTTAGCGAAGTCAAATAGACCATGAGTAAAGAAGCCAAATATAAATTGAAGTTATAAAAATTAAGCCTCAGTATGTATTAGAGTTGATATTAAAGCTCAAAGAAGAAAGTCTGGGGAGAATCAAAGCTTAATTGAGAGTGATCCATAGCTAAAGGATCGTTAATGTAGATCACAACTTCACTGGCGAATGTTCGATTGCGAGTCTTTTTACGAGTTGCTCGCGGTCTTTATGCTTCTTTCTGATAACGTCGAGATCGTTTTTGGTTTCCTTGAGCTGTCTCTCGAGGTTGGTGATGCGGGCACGAGCCACTCTCAGCATGTTCTCTGCAGCTGAGACCACGTCCTTGAGAGCTTCCCGGGCTGCTTTCTCCTTCGTCAGCTCTTCGGACAATGCCTGTATGTATAACCACAACACATGAATATAGGTTCCTATTTACTCCGAGGGGTAATCTACTGCTATGCTTGTCATAGGGTGTTAAAGACCACGTTCGGTTTAGCGAGCCATATAATGGCTCATGATGAAAAAAGAATCCGTGTAATATCTTGGGTTACCGTGATCGAAATCGATGAGTCTTATATACATATTGCCATAAGTGACGCAGGTCCGCTTTTCAGTTCTGCGTCATAGTGGAAACTGCACATGTCCGATATTGTCTATCGCTATTATCTACCATGTAGTTGTCAGTAAGTGACTTAATTATAAGTTGCACGAACTTGTTGATTCATATCATTTCCTTGAGGACACTGAACTTGCGTTTGAGCAGACAATTCTTCAATTTTCCCTTGTAGTATCAAATTCTCCTTTTGCAAGCGTACAATCTTTTTAGTTAAAGCTTCCCGATCTATCCAAGCAACCCTGAAATTAAAAAGTATTACATTAATTATGTAGTATATAAATACAGTCAATAAAAAAAAAATAATCAAGTGGTTGGCAATATGATCTTTCTATTATAATAGAAAGATCATCTTGAAATAAAAAATAAATATTGCCAACCTATCAGAATAATTATCAGAGTGCAAATCGCATCCGGATAATATTAATTTCAGAAACATTGTTGGCTGTAGAAAAGTAGGTGCGCGTTGACGTCTTTTTTATGCTGCGCGTCTTTTGTATAACCCGAGGGCGTAACAGCGTAGCACGCTCTACGAAAATGTAAATTAAAATCTCTACATACATTTTAATATTAAAACTAAGCGAAATAAATTGTCTGTCTGTCTGTTAGGTACCCTTTCATGCTTAAATAGTTACGTTCCTTTCATGATCTTAATACTAGAGATCGTACATCTATTCTACCTCGGTTTTTTACATTGCCTATTAAACTTTTTCATATAATCAAATTTGGCAGGAGACTAGATGACTGATGTCCTTAATACAATAACATTACATAGATAGTTATTTATTAATTCATTTAGAGCTACTATTACAATTGACACAGTTAAAATCAGAGAATGGTGCAAACAATCTACTTAGTGGTAGCGCAACTAATCCATCTCAAAACCAATCGGTAGCTTCTTTCGCCGTGTTAAAGATCCCAAAAACGAGAAATAAATTATAACGCGGTAAATACATAGCTTTCATTGAACAATATTTACCTTATTATTAATGCCTTAATGCACAAGGCAAGCCATGAAGCGGACAGTAACTGCCTACCGCACCACGTTAGGTGCGATGCTTACTTACAAATTATAATTATGTATTTAGTAATAAGAGAAACCTAGTGACTAGTTATACCCTTATTTTAGAATTTAAGAGGCATAATAATGCCTATTGTTTAAATGAATACATTAAATAAAATAAAAATAAAATTAACACTCACCTGCATAGAGACAAGGTGTGATTCAACTTCTTTTTTAAATTTTCGGCTGTTTCTGCGACCATTCTGTGTAATCTCTCAGTTTCTGCTTCATACTCCATAGTTTTGCTCCTACATTCTGTAATCTAAAATCGACGAAATTAATTTTCAATTTAGTAATAATCCCGAGATAAAGGTCGCATTAAAGATTTGATTCCCTAGTTCAGCTCTTAAATCTGTATCTGTATAAAGCTAGCGGTCCGATAAAATTTCAGAAATAATACACACTAACACGATGGGTTTCACAGTTTTCATACGGATCCCTTACTTTTTTTAACAGCATTGGTGTTTTTGACATTGACTCGACACTCCATAACTGACACTGGCCGTAGAGAAAAAGCAAGCAGCAGCGTGCGCTATATATTCAAACTCTTTTTCTTTTATGACGCGCCATAATAGAAAAAGATGTTGAATATACAGCGCACGGTTCAATTATTGAATTTTTCATGGGGATCCCTAACTTTTTTGAAAATATTATATACCTAGCCTATGTTCATCACGGAAAATGTAGGATTCTAATGGTGAAAGAATTTTTCAAATTGGTCCAGTAGTTTCGGAGCCTATTCAATTCAAACAAACAAACAATCAAATCTTTCCGCTTTATAATATTAGTAAGTATATTATATGTTAGTAAGTAGTTCGATATCTTCACTAATTGTTATCTCATTTTGATGACTAGGCATTTGTTTGGTACAATGATCCCGAGTGTTCGTATACAAGTTTTATTCTCTAGACCACCTTTTAATCTGTATCATAAATTGACAGCTAACAAAAAAAATGTAAGTATGTAGATTTGTAATTCGATATTGTCACCGATTGTTATCTAATTTTGAAGACTCCTGGTTTGACACGATGATCCTTTCGCAGACATAACTGACAAACATATTAATAAGAATAAACATGTTTCTAACAATACTAAATGCATGAAGCCCCGCAATACACCACGTGCGCTAAACTAGCGCCGCTACCTTTTTAGGGTTTTGACATCGGTTTCAAAACCCTTGGGATCACTTTGTGTCTGTTTTGTGTTTTGAATCCTTATATATCTCAGAAACTACAGCAGCTATCGACTTGAAATTTGAAATAATAATACATTTTGTGCGCCCGTACAGATTTATAGAAAAATAAATGAAAAATCAAAATGAATTTGAATGAATTGAAGATTTTCAGTACAAATTTTGCAGAGTGATCGATGTAAAAATGTACAAAGCGTTTGTAGATATAGATCTATATTTTCCAGGAAAAATATAGAGAAGTCTGTAAAAATAATACTTTTTGAAATATGGTCAAAAAACTAATTTTCATACAATGGAGGCTATTTCATTGAGAGCAATATCAAATCAAAGGTATGGATTTGGACAATTCAAAACAGGTTTTGAAAATCGTCTAAGTTTTATACTTAGAGAAATATGTTGAAAAAAGTCGAAAAAAAAATTGAAGGTACCAAGCCACCCACTAATGCCCACTGTAATAGTAGTTCCACAGCGCTCCAAAACCGTTGTTCTCAAAATTTCAAAGTCCATACAAAATGTATTCCACTGCGCTCCAAGAATTTTTAATAATGCTAATAAGATTATTGAATTATTCACTAACACTGGCATTCATATTCCGGTTGAACTTTACGCGCAGTAAGTTCAACAAATCTATCCGTCTTGCCATAAGCTCGGCTGCCATATTCAGTATTTCTTCGGGTATGGGATCCAAATTCTCGTGCAACTGATTCATTACTTGCGAGGCTGTCAACAAATTTTTCGTATTTATTAGTTTTTGTTTACACATAGGAAATGGAATTAAGAAGTATCCTTCCCAAATTTTGTATTTATATTTATTTATGTAGTTAGTACAATCGATTACATTGGTTACTTATGATTATAAATACCTACCTAATAACAAAGACCATCGTGCGCAAAAAACCAATACATTAAGGAGTGTGGCAAATATGTACTACAGTGCGCGTCAGAATTAAGTATCTCCCCTTGTCTACAAAATATTTTTGATAACTTCTAACTTGTTACAAATTTTCACATGCAAAAATTTATCAAAATCCAAGTGCTTTATTTCCTTTAGACCTTACAGGACTCTTTATCACACTGCCGCTCAGGATCGAACCACACAGCCATAATACTCAATGTCTGAAATTTTCAACAGTAACAACTATTGTGTCCCACATGTATATAGGGGGGTACTTATATGTGACGCGGACTGTACCTAGATTAAATTTTCACACTCTTAGACTCTTCCAAGATATCGCAATCTTGGTTCAAACTTTATGACTCAGGCAGTACTTGACCCCGCAAAAAACCTTTGAATTTTGTACGGACTGCGGATGCGGAATGCGTTGCTTAGTTTTCATTTTCACTCACCAGCAAAATTGGCAATGTTAGACCAACCGTTTTTTTTAAATGCCGGCTTAAGGTATTTTTTGCTTCAAAAGTCATCTAGCTAAAACAATAAATAAATGATAATGATTGAAGACTCAGCCGTGAGAGCCATTTATTAGTATTTATGTTTCTGGGGCACAAGGTTTTATTAAATTTCGTACTTTGGATTTGATTTCTATATTTTGGATTTAGTCTTCTCAAGTTTATTTATTTAAGTTTTCATTGCTATTTTTACATTTCGTTTATTACCTTAATAATTATAGAGGTAGTTAAAAAAATTTAGCAAGTTCTCTGATTCAAGCCCTTCTACTCCTTTCCTAAACAATATATTATATCACAATACATTTATAAACAATAGTATATAAGTTACCGATTCCAGTTAATTCAGCATCTCTCATGGCAGGTGTGTAACGAAGCAGCATCAGGAGATCATGCGCGGGCCACGAGCCGACGGACAGTAGCCTGACCTCGCCGATGGCGTCATCGTCGGATTGCGGGACCCCGACCTTCGCCTCCATATCTTTCAGTCCTGCGTAATTCTCGATCAGCAAATTCTGTGGCAAAAGGTCTAAAAGTTATATAAAAGCATAAGTATTTATCCGTCTAAGGCAGCTTAAAACAGGGGTTATTCAAAAATATTAACGGACGATTTTAATTCACATTTTTTGAAAGTTTTCACACATTCAACGCTAAATAACAGATGAAGTCGCCAATGTTCGATTATATTTCCGAGGAAACCACCCTTCAAGAAATAAAGCCGTACAACAATACACAAGATGGTGACACCGCTTTGCCTGTAGCGTTACTTTCATAGATATAAAGCGTGTTATTGAATCGTTATATTAGAGAACTCTAAACATAATTTAGGATTTAAGACTCTACTTACCATAAACATGACTCCATTTCTTTTCAATAAACGCTATCTATTTAATAAAGCCATACAAAACATAGTTATGAGATTTTGACGATATATGTTGAATCAAAGTGCAAACGTCCTCACGGCAAAAAATGTAATCATTTAGTCAAATAATCTGACTGTGGGATAATATTTTTAACGCACTTAGTTAAAATATTATTCTACAGTTTTGGAGGAAGCCTATAGCCAATTCAAGCCAACAACGGTATAGTCAGTTAGCTGCTGTTTATTGCCGACCATGGTATATAGACATGGTATATGCCGTGTGGTGCCGGCATAGAATTTCACCACCCCAACTCTTCCTGTGGGTGTCGTAAGAGGCGACTAAGGGAGACACACCGGAGAGCGGGCAGCAGCAGCGCCCTCTGCAGAACAACTCCACCGAACTGCGATCCCCAACCCGCATGCCCAGCGTGGGGATTATGGGCAATAACCCCCAAATGATAATGCTATCTATGGCGCTCATTAGGGGAGGCCTATGTCCAGCAGTGGACTATAGGCTGTTGATGATGATGGTATATAGAATACACCAAAACACCGCAAGTCAGGAAATATTCATTATGCACTCATGCAAATTTTATTTTATTTTATTTAATTTTTTTTATTTTATTTATTTATTTATTTTACAATTGGACTTACAGCTAAAACCAAAACGTGTCTGTGTGTGTATTGCAACACTTACCTGCGCCATTATAAGGTTTTTCCGTAGTTTAAAAAACTCTTTTTTCTTTGTGGCTATCAACCTTATAGTCTTTGTGACAATAACCTGCGGCACTACTGGTTCAGGCTCTGAAACTAAATTTCACAAGGTTTTAGCTAAAACCCGTTTTACTCAACCAAATCTTTCTGTGATGATGCCCACTTGTGGAGCCTTAAGGTACCGAGCCCGGGTCCAATGACCTTTATATCAAGCACTAGACTAGATTAGATGATACAACTGAGTAGGCATTGAGCAGTATGGGTCTAGACAGACGGACTGCAATTCAACTGCAATCCGACTGCCAAATGGCAGTTCAGATGCAGTTTGAATGCAGTTGGCTCGACTGCAATCAAACTGCAATTGAACCCAATTGAACCCATGTCTCCCGATTTTTAGTTTTTCTGGCTTTACGAGTACGACGACGGCGAAGTAAAAGAAACAGCAAAGCTTCGTCATATCTCATCATAAAATTATTTGACAACACGCGTATACTCTTATAAAATCCGGCGAGCACTGATTTTGTATACTCTATAAAAATCTTCCAATAATTTGAGTTACCTCGCAGTTCTGTTGCAGTTTGAATGCAGTTGGCTCAACTGCAATGAAACTGCACGCCAACTGCCCGTCGACGTGCAGTTTGATTGCAGTCGGTGTGCAGTGGTTGTAACTGCACTCGGACTGCAATACAACTGCCCGTCGACGTGCAGTTTGATTGCAGTCGTTGTAACTGCACTCAGACTGCAATCCAACTGCACGCCAACTGCCCGTCGACGTGCAGTTTGATTGCAGTCGAGCCAACTGCATTCAAACTGCATCTGAACTGCCATTTGGCAGTCGGATTGCAGTTGAATTGCAGTCCGTCTGTCTAGACCCTTAGTTTTTCTGGCTTTACGAGTACGACGACGGCGAAGTAAAAGAAACAGCAAAGCTTCGTCATATCTCATCATAAAATTATTTGACAACACGCGTATACTCTTATAAAATCCGGCGAGCACTGATTTTGTATACTCTATAAAAATCTTCTAATAATTTGAGTTACCTCGCAGTTCTGTTGCAGTTTGAATGCAGTTGGCTCAACTGCAATGAAACTGCACGCCAACTGCCCGTCGACGTGCAGTTTGATTGCAGTCGGTGTGCAGTGGTTGTAACTGCACTCGGACTGCAATACAACTGCCCGTCGACGTGCAGTTTGATTGCAGTCGTTGTAACTGCACTCAGACTGCAATCCAACTGCACGCCAACTGCCCGTCGACGTGCAGTTTGATTGCAGTGAGCCAACTGCATTCAAACTGCATCTGAACTGCCATTTGGCAGTCGGATTGCAGTTGAATTGCAGTCCGTCTGTCTAGACCCTATATGTACAATCAATCAAATCAATGTACAGTGCGCGTCAGAATTAAGTACCCCCCTTGTCTAGATAATATTTATGACTACTTCGAATTCCCTTGAAAATTATCACAAATTTTCACATGCAAAAATTTATCACGCCGCCCCACTCAGGATCGAAGCACCCACCATAATACTCAAAGTCTGAAATTCCCAACAATAACAACTATTTTGTCCCACATAGATTGAGATAGGGGGGTACATGTGACGCGCACTGTACAATCAATGTATTCGGATTGTAGACAGAAAAATTTAAAGACATGGGTATGGTGTAGTGGTGTAGTAGAAGCTACATCGTAAGTTTAGTTAAGTTTCTACATATTGTTTGATGAAATCGTAAACACTTAACTGCTTGTAGCAATTTTCGAGCCCAGCTTTATACTTATGTTATCATTATTCTCCAGTGAGCTTAGCTTGTTTGTTAATGCTACTGGCGCCGAGGTTACGCTGGGTCGTACTGTTTTCTTTGGCCCACGCTGCAAAAAATCCAGTGATGATGATAAGTAATATTAGCCAAGGGATTCCCGCGGGATTCGCGCACCGACATATAGGTCGCGTCACGTAAAAAGAACGCTGGAAGAAAGTGGAAGGGGTATGTTCGCGCATGGGTACACTCGCGCACGACAGTACTAGGTATGCTAGTTTCATTACAGAAAAATATTTAGAAAATTTTGTTTTAGGTTCTGTTATATTATATAAGTGTAATTTTATTTGTAACTAACGGTATATATAAAAAATCACTGACTATGGATAGCTAGTTATATATTTTACCTTTGGTTTAATATTTTACCATGACCATGGTTTTCCTCCTTCCTTTAAGGTGGCATTACAATATTCCATGTAATATAGCAAAATATATAACAAAATAATATTATTGACATATTATATAAAATCTTACATGAGCTGGGGACGAACTTAAACATCTCCGATCGGTATGTTTCTTCTCAGGCACGGGACTCTAAAACATAGCAGACATTTTGTTTTATTCATAAATTCTTAGAATTAACTGGCTGCCTAAAGAATCTCGTCTTAAGACACGGTATGCGCAACTTACGAAAAAAATAAAAGATTTATGATACAGGTTCTTATGAACTGCCAGACGAAGGCAGCTAAGGCAGTACTCTTCTATACTAATATTATAAAGAGGAAAGATTTGATTGTTTGTATGTTTGTTTGTTTGTTTGTTTGAATTGAATAGGCTCAGAAACTACTGGACCGAGTTAAAAAATTCTTTCACCATTAGAATCCTTAATTTTCCGTGATGAACATAGGCTATATATATATAATATTTTCAAAAAAGTTAGGGATCCGCATGAAAAATTCAATAATTGAACCGTGGGCTGTATATTCAACCTCTTTTTCTATTATGGCGCGTCAGAATAGAAAAAGAGGTTGTATAGCGCACGGTGCTTGCTTTTTCTCTACGGCCAGTGTCAGTTTTGGAATGTCGAGTCAATGTCAAAAACCCCAATGCTGTTAAAAAAAGTAAAGATCCGTATGAAAACTGTGAAACCCATCGTTTTAGTGTGTATAATTTCTGAAATTTTTGTTTAATACCCGTGCGAAGCCGGGGCGGGCCGCTAGTATAGGTATAAGTACGTAGTCATAATCACACTTTTACCTCTATTTTTTCAGGTTATATTGATTTCAACGGTTTTCCATGATCTATAATGAAATAAATAATATAAAGTTGTTTTATTACGTTTTTGTGCAATTCCTATTGCATATTTTAAGTTTTATTGTTAAATTCAAAAATTTAATTTTCATCAACTTTGACATTAAAAAAATATTGCAAGCCATATTGGTAGAAATTCATTGTTACAATATTATCATACTAGCGATCGGGCCCGGTTTCTCACGGGTGCATGTTTACAGACATACATTCCACTTGAATCACTATCTATTTAAAAAACCGCATGAAAATCCGTTGCGTAGTTTTAAAGATCTAAGCATACATAGGGACAGACAGACACCGGAAAGCGACTTAGTTTTATACTATGTAGTGATAACACCTTACTTACATATTTTATTGTATCAAATACACGTAGTCTGATGCAATAAAATAGTACTTTACTTATACCATAAAATATAAAATGGGACTTCTTCAGGGAGAGTAATGAATGTGGTGGAACGTTGTTCATTTAACGCGCTGAGTGCTGCCCTTTACCCAAGGCAGGTTACCCAATAGGTGTTTTGCTCCGTTCGACCCAAAACATTTGATTTGACTTCCCCTTTCTACCCTAACTTGTTCCAAATTTATATTGTTTAAATTCAGAATATTTACTCTATGCCGTTCGCGAAGGCGGGCGGCGACACCAGTGCCCGTAGTCGGGCTAGCTGACTGAGTTCTCTTGGTGATGGTAGCTCGAACGGGCCGTCTCTTCGGAAGATTGTCAGTAAGTTCTGACTCAGAGCCTGCAAGGAAACAATGCATGTATTTGCAGCTAAACTACTGCGAAGCATCGCAGAGCTTTATATTACCTAGCAGTCCACCCCGGCCTTGCCTATTAAACAAAAAAATATGTTTCATGCGGATCCCTAACTTTGAACATTCTAGCAGCCTATATTAATCAGGAAAACTTTATGATTAGGAGTAATGGTAAAAATTAATCAATTCGGTCCAATGGTTTCGGAGTATAATCAATTCAAAAAAACTAACAAGCAATCAAATCTTCCCCCTTTATAATATTAGTATAGACTAGCGGTCCACCTCGGCTTATGAATAACAGAACCGAATTAGAACTCGTATTTATAATAACTGCAGACTGTTTCTAACAATCTACAGGTAGCTCAACTGATCCCTATCAATACCAGTCGGAGACTTCTGTAAATTACAAATTAATAACCAAATTAGAACTAGTATCTACAATTGAAACAATTGAGGTAACTGTAGAATGCAGACTATTGCAATCAATCTACAGGTAGCAACTGATTCATATCAGAACCAGTCGGAAGCGTCCCCAAGACGCTGGCTGCATTGCCTCGCTGTATGGCAATGCTCATGCGCTGCCTAGCTCTAAGGTCACATCATCATAATTATCATCATCATCAGCTTCATCGTGTTAGTCCACTGCTGGACATAGGCCTTCCCTAATGAGCGCCATAGCGCCCTGTCTTCAGCTTGTCGCATCCGGCATCTTCCAGCAGTCTTTCGCAGATCGTCATCCCATCCGACAGGAGATCATCCTACAATACGTTTACCGAGTCGTGGTCACATGGAGCTTAGAAATAAATTATATAAGAAGAAAGACTAAACCATTGACAGAATTTAAGAAAATTCCGAAAGAAAGAAATAAATAAATAAATAAATAATGCTGGACAATCCACACAGCATCATCTAGCCCCAAGCTAAGCAGAGCTTGTGTTATGGGTACTAGATGACTGATATACGTAATACAATATTATTAAATAGATAGATATTTTTTATTATACATAGAAAACGACCAGAACCTCTGAACAAATATCTGCAGATCGTACAAATATTTGTCCCGAGGCGGGAATCGAACCCGCAACCTCCTGCGTCGCAAGCGGACCTTCGCCCACCGCGCCACAGTGGTCGTCAAATATGACTCAGTAGTCCTATCTGTCCTATCTGTCGATGGGAGAAGCTCGTGGGTCCTTTATATTAAGTGGTATGGTGTTATAATGGTAGATAATAGCTGTAGTAAATCTCCCAAGACGTCTCTTAAGGGAATACCTCCCTAAAAGCATGTTCAATTGCCGTTCCTCTGAAAGTTCCGACACACAGGCTGAGTTAGAGGGAGTCTATTCTGACACCGCAGCCTCGACTGCAAGTTGCGGAGTCTAGTCTATTAGGGGGTGTATTCTAAAAAGCTGAAATGTATACCAAAGTTTAATTTAAAATGAAAAGCTTACCATCTAGAGAACCACGGAGGGACTTCAGCATACTGGTGACGTTTTAATATCTTTTTCAACACAATTTTTTTAGTTTTATTTTTTTGTAAATAAATGTAGGTATGCTCTTTCTATAATCACTTGCTAATTTAGTTCGCCAAATGTTATTTTATTAAATGTTTTTAGGTTATTTTGGTTTTTGAGTAAGGCTAACCAAAAAGGCTAACTCTCGTCTGCCAAAGAATGGCCATAGATAATACAAATACCACCACAAAGTACATAAAACGCCATCTGCTTTCCACAAAGACTATCTTCTAACTTTCTAACTTCTCTTTCGTCCACGTTTATTATCAAGAACAAGGAGGTTGATAAATGATAACATATGTAGAGTTTAACTTTTTTTAAGCTATCTATGGTTGCAAAATCTCCGGAAGATGAAGAATATTTATATTTCAGATTCAGATTCAATAACTTTATTTCTTTAGGCCTTTAAGCTAAAGAAATAAAGTTACAAAATAAGCACTTAGACAAGTCAAATTTCATACAGATAATTATTATAAAAAAGAAATAATTTGTTATTGATTTCTCTTCACTTCAATTTTTTGTCCACTATAGTCCGGTCAAATTAGACCAAAATATAAGAGTAAGGTTACCTAAATTCCCACCAAGATGAGAATCGGTAAGATTGTTTGAAATATCATTAATAACAAAATTTGAAAGTTCCCCTTACCGATTTTCAGCTTGGTGGGAATTTAGGTAACTTCGAATGTCTAAATTGACCGGACTACTAGTGGAAGAAGTGAAAAAGAAACTATTTGCTAAAAACATTATCCGATTCCAATGTTTCTTCAAAATAAAAATTAATCCAAAACACACAGTAAATAAATACTCCGCTAAAAAACTATTATTATTACATATGTAGTATACCTACAACCAAGTCGCTTCCCACTGTCTGTCTATTTGTGACAAATAGACAGACAGCTGTATGCTTAGTTTTGAAAACTACGCAACGTATTCAAGAGGAACGTTTTTGTATTGGCACCCGTGCGAAGCCAGACCGGCCGCTAGTATAGGTACCATAAATTTTATATGAAAAAAGAAAGTAGCCTATCAATAACAGGCTCATTACTTACCGTACTAATTAGAGGAAGTAAAAATATCGTTAGATAAAAGGGATTAAGGCACGTTATCAGTATTAACATCGACCTAGTTACAAGGTACTTAATAGACATGTCGATTATTGGACATTGTGTAAATATGTGCACTAAACAATGTATTGATTTGATATTATTTTGATAAGACTTCCTATCTGATAACATAATGTCAAATTGTTAGACGATGTACGTACAGTGGCCCTATCTACTATACTCGGTTTTAGTTTTAATATTTTACGAGACTAATTTTACGGAGAAGATCGCAGAATCTCGATTTCCATTTAATGTAAACAGCTTTCGTTCATCTTCAACTTCAATTTGCACTGTGCGGTTGCTTATTATGCATTGTTCAATTTTTTCCTATTTTTGTGGTTATCTTGCTGCTAACTGCATATAAAATTCATATATTTTATACTAGAACACCTCTGTACCTGTACACATGTATTTCACGCAATAAACAACACTTTCCTTGTAAAATTGTTATCACATAATAGGTACAACCTATTTGTCTACATTTTTATATTCCTTCTTTTCGGTATAAAAAATCCGATAGCAACTTTGGGCCGAGTAAGTTACTTTCGCCACTAGTATCCTACATCATCCCTGGTGACACTAGGCTATAGAACATTTTCAAAAAAGTTAGGGATCCTATGAACTTCAATAATGTCATTTATTGTTAAATACCCGTGCAAAGCCAGTGACTGCTAGTTGGTAACAAAATCGCTAAACTATTAAAAAAAATTATAGCAAAATGAATAGATCGACGACGAGGCGGCAGTCCCTGCACATCATCATCATCATCATCATCACCAGCCTATAATAGTCCACTGCTGGACATAGGCCTCCCCTAATGAGCGCCATAGATGGCATAATTATTTGGGGGTTATTGTCCATAATCCCCACGCTGGGCAAGCGGGTTGGGGATCGCTGTTTGGTGTAGTTGTTCTGCAGAAGGCGCTGCTGCCCGCCCCCCGCTGTGTTTCCCTTAGTCGCCTCTTACGACACCCACGGGAAGAGTTGGGGTGGTGAAATTCTATGCCGGCACCACACGGCAATGGTGAAATTCTATTCTATCGCCTTGTGGTGCCGGCAATGACGGCAGTCTCTGCACGACGACGGTGACGAATTAACAAATTACTTACGTTTTGTTCTGTAAATTAGTTCAACTTCTGGATCTACATATTTATGGAACTGAATAAATGACGGCATATTTGCCTGTGTTCGTAATAATACGAAAATGATTTTGTTATTTGAGCATATTTTCACCATGATCAGCTATTGTTGGTATTGCAATAGTAACTTACCTATCTAGGTTCCTACACATATAATTATATGATAATGTTATCTATGTATATGTATATATACCAATATTATAAAGAGGAAAGGTTTTATTATTTCTTTGGTTTGGTTTGGTTTGAATAGGCTCCGAAATGAATGGTCCAAAAATGGGAAAACTTCTTTCACCACTAGAATCTTACATTATCCCTGTAAACTTTATGAAAATAGTGTATACAGTATTTTCAAAAAAATTAGGAATCCATATTCGTAACTTCAATAATGTAACGCAACGTGTGTGTGTGTGTGTGTGTGTGTTTCTGTTAAAAGGTATTATTTTTAAAATGTTTATTAAATATCCGTGCGAAGCCGGGTCGGACCGCTATTTATACGACTATTTCAGCTCCAATAAAGTTTATTAACATCTCTTAGCTATAGAAATGTTGTTTCATAAAAGGCTACCTTTTATGAAACACAACTTCAAAATTTATTTATCTATTGACTTCAAAATTAAAAAATATATATACCACACAAGTTTGACCCAATTGAAAACCCAAATTAAGGTTCTGACTAATGATATGGCACTGCGCATGATCATCTCTCCTGACGACAATACTATTGAAATCTCATTGTTCGCGTCTGGCCAACAGTTGGACAGTGTTATCGTTTGTCGATAAGACGGCGTGCGCGCGCGCATATCGCCAGTTCCGTGGAAGACGCCGCCGGCCCAAGAGCCCTGCTGCGTCGTAGCCGACCCTCATCTTAACGAGATTATAAAAACGTTAATGTGCCAGCGCGCGAGCCGATAAGTACAGCGATAACTGGGATACATATAGTTACGGACGGATTTAAACACTTTTGGGAAAGTTGGGTAAGTTTATAAGTGTAAAAAAAAACGTTCTACTTAATTTTAATGCATATTGTGATAGAAAAAAAGGTTTGTAAGATTTAGTATATTTAACTGTTATTTTTCCCGATTTGAACAGTTTTCTTGGATACGGGGTTTAAAAGTCCGGAATACAAGAAGATTGCAGGTTTGTTTCCCGCCGCAGGAGAAATTTTGGTATATAATACTCGCATGTATATACCATAACATCAAACATTTATGTTGCGATTTATTTATATCGCGATAAAAGATCTATTATTATAGGCGCTATATCGGCAGTAGCACTATGGCACAATAACAAGGACGTTGCTATTGTAAACATAAAGACTCCTATTCTATAATAATCTCATATTATAGGAAGCGACAAGTTTACTGTACAGTTCAAATTTAAAATCCGTAGGTGAAAGAGAGTTAATAATAATAATAATAACCGGCCTTGAGCCTAGCTTCGCGGTCGGTGATCCACCGTTTTGATATATTTTTTACTGTGGAGTTATTTTATAATAATTTTGCTATATTTTCTATACTAAAAATGAATTTTTTAACGAGATAAATAATTAAATGAAGTATAATAATAATAATAAATATTATAATGAGGAAAGATTTGATTGGTTCCATTGAATAGATTCCGAAACTACTGAGCGAATTGAAAAATTCTTTCACCATTAGAATCCTACATGATCCCTGATGAACATAGGCTATAAAAAATCAAAAAAGTTTAGTAATTAGTAATTTTTTGTTAAATACCCGTGCGAAGCCGGGGCTAATTAGTTCATAATAATTAGTTAACAGGGACGTTGTTAATGTAAACATATAAAGACTCTTATTCTATTTTAGTCTCATATTAAAGGAAGCTAATCTAAGGCCTGTGGATTTTGTTTCCAATAAAAAAATATAACATTCTGCAGTTAGAACAATAGCTTTAATTGTAAATACTATATAGGTCTAAATTATTTATATTCTTTAATTATATATCGATTGATTGTAATTAAGTTAATACAAAATTAAATCATGTATCGAACGAGTAACGAATTTAACCAGCTAACCAAAAACGAGCAACGAATTTAAACAGAATTTAACCAGCTAACCAAAAAATATATAACCCCCAAATTATAAATAATGCCATCTATAGCGCTCATTAGGGAGGCCTATGTCCAGCAGTGGACTATTATAGGCTGAAGATGAACCAAAAACTGTGACCTGGATCAGCTATTCTTGGAACAGTGTGTGTTGGTGGTGATAAAACATCTTTGAAACGCCTGTATTATTATTATTGTAAGGGTAAGTAAGAGTATGTAGTAGGTATTTTGTTGTGGAGTGTTTATGATCTCCCTAGCGATAAATTAACTTAGGTACAAAGTATTTATTTAAGATACTAGCGGCCGTGCGCGGCTTCGCAAATGTATTTAACAAAAATTACAATTTTACACACGCGTTTGGTTACATTATTGAAATTTTCCTTAGCTTTTTGAGAGGGAATATTCTATAGCCTATGTTCATTCATTAGGGGAGGCCTATGTCCAGCATTCGGCTGATGATGACAAAAAATCTAATATTTCCTCATTATAATATAGATTAAAATTACATTATAATATTATTAATAAATATAATACATAGAAATAAATTAATCACTTAACGTACCTATATGGTGCTAGCTTTTGTTTTCTTGTGTGAAGCTATTTGTGGGAACCGATAAATGGCGAGCTTTGAGCTAAAATTGGTGTTTACGAGTATGTGCACTAAGTAAATGTGAAGCGATGTTCCCCTAAAATAAATTAATAAATAAATAATGCCGGACAATCCACACATCATCATCTAGCCCCAAGCTAAGCAGAGCTTGTGTTATGGTTAGGTACTAGATGACTGATATACATATGTACATAATACAATACCTCTATTATTACATAGATAGATATTTTTATCATACATAGAAAACAACCAGAACACCCTGAACAAATATCTGCAGATCGTACAAATATTTGTGCCGAGGCGGAAATCGAACTCGCAACCTCCTGCGTCGCAGGCGGACCTTCGCCCACCGCGGCACAGAGGTCGTCGATAATAAGTCAATAATATAAAGTAAGATTTTTTTATTCTAGTGCTTAAGCCCTCGTACTCTAGCGGCAACACTTGACCCGCGGCCCTAGGGAGGGCGTGGGTTCAAATCCCGCCCAAATCGATTTTTTTTTGCGATAATATTTAATTTCTTATAATAAAGTAGTCACTCACACACAAAATATAAACATTGCACGTTTATACTTCAGCAAGTAAACATTTTTTCAATGTAACAGCTGAGAAACCTAATAAGCGTTAAGAACAAATATGTTATTAGCATTTTTCTAAATAGACGCTAGCAAGCTAAAACTGATGTAAATGGCGTTATACCTCTATACTCTCGCAGGTTCAAAGACGTCGGTTGTCGTTACACTAATTTCGTTTAAAATTAAAGTTGTAAAATAAAATAACCTTTTTTTACAAAGAAAACTATAATAATATTAGCGTCCAAGGTGTTGCGCATAGTTCTCATTTGGTTATTTCATAAATAAAGGTTAAAATAACCTGATCCATAACAATACCGATCGGAAGCGGACCCAAGACGCACTGGTCGCATTGCCTCGTTTAAATTTGTTGTATTTAGGATAAAACGTATCTTCATTTTAGCCAAAAGATTCTACTTTGATAATAGTTATGTATTCAAAGAAATTCAAAATTATTTATTAACAAAAAAACTACAGTTCAAATATACACTTATATGTATATGTATATATCTATTCACTACAGTTAGAATATACACTTATATGTATATCTATTCCCTAAATATCTTAGCTGACACAAAGAAATTGCCTTTAAACGTAACAGGGGATTATGGTAATACTGAAAGCCACCTGTACCTATTTATACCTACTAAGTGTACCTTTTTATTTTACAAGCAACTACCGATCGAAGTATTTGATTACCCTAATCTCAGCCTTCAATTTTATCTGGTTTATTGTGGCTATAATCTATAAAAGAGGTAAATACTTCTGACAAGGGCATTAGAAATAACTCCTATAGAACATTTAACTGCGGAACGATGTCACTTGTGTCATAGGCTATGACCCAGATATCTCAAGGATTATTATTATGTGATGAGCTAAATTAATTAATTCCATGGGTTTTGGATGTTTAGGTAAATAAATGAATTGATTAAAAACTGAACTATTTCGAGATTATTATGTTGACCTTTCTCTCGTTTAAGTTTATGGTTTTGAATCATCTAATCATGTTAGGTTAGACCTTTATTAACATGGAAAATTTAAACTAGTATTTACAATTGATATAACTGCAGACTGTTGCAAACAAATGAAAGGTAGCTCAAGTGATCCATATCAGTCGGAAATGTCCCCAAGATGCTGGCTGCATGGCCTCGCTGTATGTCAACGCTGATGCGCTGCGCCAGATACTGACCTCTCGGGTCACACGTCGCTTCGACCATTCCTTTTTCTTGGCTTATTCATCCAGGGCACGGTACCATAGTACCTGCCTACGTAACACGCAATGAGCTCAGCTGGTGTAGAGCCGTGGCGGATCTTTAATACATACAGTACCTACTACGACGGCCTCTGTGGCGTAGAGAGCGAAAGTCCGCCTGCGGGTTTGTTTCCCACCTAGGGACAAATGTTTGTATGATCAATATCTGCATTTCTTCTGGGTGTTTGTGATAATATCTATATATGCTGCATAATGTATTAAGTGTATCAGTTATCTAGTACGCAACACAACCTCTGCTTAGCTTGAGGCTAGATGATGCTGTGTGTCCAGCATGTACATACATACATACATTATATTTACAACATTACAATCCGGCTCGAAGGACCAGGAAAGTTATTGGGGTTATCTCCTCGTTGAGGGCACTCCAGTTATAATTAAGTTCGTCTATATGTATACTAATATCTATACTAATATTATAAAGAGGAAAGATTTGATTGTTTGTTTGTTTGTTTGAATTGAATAGGCTCCGAAACTACTGGACTAATTTGAAAAATTATTTCACCATTAGAATCCAAAATTTTCCGTGATGAACATAGGCTATATAATATTTTCAAAAAAGTTAGGGATCCGCATAAAAAATTCAATAGTTGAACCGTGCGCTGTATGTATATTCCACCGCTTTTTCTATTATGGCGCGTCATCTATACTAATATTATAAAGAGGAAAGATTTGATTGTTTGTTTGTTTGTTTGTTTGAATTGAATAGGCTCCGAAACTACTGGACCAATTAGAAAAATTCTTTCACCATTAGAATCCTAAATTTTCCGTGATGAACATAGGCTATATAATATTTTCAAAAAAGTTAGGGATCCGCATGAAAAATTCAATAATTGAACCGTGCGCTGTATATTCAACCTCTTTTTCTATTATGGCGCGTCAGAATAGAAAAAGAGGTTGCTTGCATTTTCTCTACGGCCAGTGTCAGGAGTGTCGAGTCAATGTCAAAAACACCAATGCTGTTAAAAAAAGTAAGGGATCCGTATGACAACTGTGAAACCCATCGTTTTAATGTGTATAATTTCTGAAATTTTTGTTTAATACCCGTGCGAAGCCGGGGCGGACTGCTAGTAATAGAAAAAGAGGTTGAATATATAGCGCACGGTGCTTGCTTTTTCTCTACGGCCAGTGTCAGTTATGGAGTGTCGAGTCAATGTCAAAAACCCCAATGCTGTTGAAAAAAGTAAGGGATCCGTATGAAAACTGTGAAACCCATATCGTGTTAGAGTGTAGGTATTATTTCTGAAATTTTTGTTTAATACCCGTGCGAAGCCGGGGTGGACCGCTAGTAGTTATATAGCAACACCAAACCACTGTTTTAAAGTCTTTAGATTTATTGATCAATTAGGTAATCTGAGCCGCACGTAATGTTTGGGTACATAAAGAGACACACCGGCGCGTTGTAAAGGTTTTGTTACGACTGTTTTATTGTTTACTAATTAACAAAATGCTGTTGAGCAATATTGGCTACAATATTTATTTATTTACTACCTAGGTAAATACTTTTTTCCCTATAACTACGCAGCTACTTATTAAAATAATAATTATTAATTAATTAGGGATAGATTTAGACCACAGAAATATCTAAGAACACCAAAACAAAACGGTACACTGACACAAAATTTACTCTGTTCAGACAACATGATCAATTGGATCTTGACCGCCTGTAGTGCCGGAGGCAGCTCATTAAAACTTGGTCCGTCGCTCCTTGAGTGCGTCTTCCTTTGGTATGCAAACCTACGTTAGAGGTCACGTGGTTATATTTGAGATGATAGGGTACTTTTGTACTTTTATAAAAATAACAATAATAAATACCTACTTTATTGGACACTTCACTTATGAGTTATTACAAATGTTCGTTGTAAAGTTCTGCTATGCGTTGGTAAGCCACGTATTTTTTGATCGGCAGATAATTGTTTCGGGTGTTCTGGTCGTTTTCTATCTATATAAAATAAATATCTATTAAACAGTTTTAACTGTATTCTGTTATTTATTTATTTGTATTATTATCATTCATAATAAACTCAAATTGTATTTAGTACGTATCGTACATATCTTACTGGACACAAGCTCTGCTTAGCTTGGGGCTGATGCTATATCGACTGTCCCGCATTTTTATTGAACTCGCAGACAAAAACTACTTAATAAACTTAAGAAGCCCACTTACCGGTTTTGGTTACAAAGCTTAACGCCCTAGATCGTTGCTTGTCTCCAATCGATGTGGGTTATTGCGGTTAGTTTCGCTATGCTCGATTCCCTCTATGCACTGATCATAAAATACCTAACAAAAAGTGCCGCTATGCACGGAATCAGATTCTTGGACAGTCGAAAGGAAAATGCTTATGTTTAAATATCACAGTCATCTAAAATGTACCTACTATACACATCGTGTTGCTGTTTCTTGATGGAATTGTATAATAAAAATTTTAATAAATACACTCTTACTAGTTTCAATAACTATAACTAGTAAAAAGTATTCGTGTTAATCAACACATAGCTTAAACCGTCAACACCAAAACAACGAGTTTTTTGGGTTACTTCTTCCAGGAATTTGTACCTGATTGTTGACTTTTGTCCTTGAATAGAAAAGAGACAGTAGGATTGCGGTTTTGGTGCAGTATGTCTGCAATCATGTCGCTTGCATATTATCAGCATATAAACAAGCACAAGTGATTCTCGTGTTAAAAACTGTTTAATTTGTAAATGTTATTTTGAAAAAGGTGTCATTTGATCTTTTACTCAATTATTTGTTGGCTGATTTTAATCAGACTATTTATTACAATTGTTGATTATTTACATAATATTTTATTTAATTATGTGCAAGCACAAGTGATTCTAATGTTAAAAACTGTTTATTTTCTAAATGTTATTTTGAAACGTGTCATTTGATTAATAATATATTTCATTTTAATATGAGCAAGAACATGACGTGATCCTAGTGTTAAAAACTGTTTAAATGTTATTTTGATACGTGTCATTTTTAATCTCTTAATTAAAAAATATTTTCTTGGCTAGTTTTAATCTAATTTTTTGAGTTGATTCATGTTTCATAGCGTCTTTATATTTTTAATCAAAAGCCATTCTTAAATTTAAATTAGATTTTTATTTACCAAAACTTTTTTCCTCAAACTATGCTGTCCCAGGCTAGCTTTAAGAGTAACTTTAGAAACACTTTTCTATCGAATTGTACCTTCCATTGTTAAAGGTAGCACTGAGAAATTCAGAGCAAAGCGGCACTTTTTGGTAGGTATTTAAAGATCAGTGCATAGCGGGAATCGAGCATAGCGAAACTAACCGGGTTATTGGGTCAATGACCTGAGGTCACTAACAAAATTCCGGTCAAGCGTGGATTTATAGACAATCTGCAAAAATCAGGAACGTAGCAAAGATTTAAATCGTTAGATACGCCCCGACACCAAAAATTGTGTCATTGTCCTTGAATGCGTGCGTGTGCAATCTATACACAACAAGCGTACTGAGAAAATAGTGTCATCTCTTTTTCTCCCACATTATTTGCAAACACTACTATCTTTTTCGTGCACTCGCCATTTAAATTTGTTATCGAGATCGCGGAATGATAAATAAAAGTTATTTAATTAAATCGCAATATTTACGAGTGAAATGTTACACCTTTAGCTTTGTTTGTATTTGTAGAATTGTTTTTACACTTCCGAAACACACACGATGGCATTTTGTGAAACTTTTCTTGCAAAAATTGGCAGTTACGATTGGTAACACACGTCCGGATAACACTGTGCTTCGATCTACACTGATTCCAACTGTGCGAGCTGGCTCACCTTAACTTAGCAAAAACGTGGCGCGGACTCACTGCGGACTATCTAACGATTTAAATCTTTGGAACGTAGAGCAAAATTAACCTACTCGTGTACTATATTTATTTTCGTGATAGAAGGAACAAACATGACCGGGGAGAGCAATGAACTTTTACAGAATCTATTGGAAGCTATCCAATAAAGTCTAATATACACTAAGTAATTTAGGATTTTCCGTATCTTTGATATTTCGGTTCATCCACATCCACGGTATATTTAAATAGGTAATTGGTTGGTTGGGAAATGAAGCCCCACTTATTATTCATATTTATAAGTATGTTCCTATTTGTTGGTAAATTTAGTTTTTGCGATATAAGAACTGTTATGTTCATGTTTCGGGTGTAGTATTTTTGATTTATGCCGTATTCATCCCTAGTAAGTTCGGCCCTCTTCAAAAAATCTTCCTTCGTCTCACTTTGTATCAGAAGAATGAATGTTGTAAAATTTTATGTACCTATAGTTTCTAAGTTTTTATTTGTTCTTTTGTATTACATATACCTACTTTAACTAGTGTAATTGGTTTATGTAATCGTCCTAGTTAATAAACTAAACTAAATAAATATTCGGCCCTCATTTTATTTTATTTTTACTAGAATGGCTTACTGGTTAAGCTCAGTAGAATTATTTTTCCTAGAAGCTAACCTAACTTTCCGATTGAAATAAAAATAAATTCATTATCAAGTTCAAGGTTATTTTAATATGTGGTAACATAAACAACCTTGACTTTGATGACTTCTGTGGCGCGGTGGGCGGAGGTCCGCCTCCGACGCAGGAGGTTGCGGGTTCGATATCCGGGACAAATGTTTGTACGATCTGAGGATAAGTTATTAGATTTAGTTCAGGTCGTTTTCTATGTATAATAAAAAAAATATCAATCTATGTAATATATTGTATTATGTATATCAGTCATCTAGTACCCATAACAAAAGCTCTGGTTAGGTTGGGGCTAAATGGTACTGTGTGGATTGTCCAACATTATTTATATATTATTATTATAACCGAGAAGGTTTTTGAAGATCTAGAACGAGAACCTTTTACATAAGAAAAAGTGTTGATTTCGGTCAGCGAATAAGCATCGCCATCCAC
Organism: Eupithecia pulchellata; assembly: GCA_963931895.1. NCBI lineage: Eukaryota > Metazoa > Arthropoda > Insecta > Lepidoptera > Geometridae > Eupithecia > Eupithecia pulchellata. The sequence continues at coordinate 4,560,585 of OZ007524.1, read as the reverse complement.
TGTGACAAAGCTGACAGCATTCTGGGCACTTCTCTTCTGGCCTTCTGGAGGATTAGATTTTTAGGATATAGATACATAATAAGAGTAAAAACTAGTCGCAACGGTTTCATTCTATTAAGTTTTTGATTACCCTAATCTCAAAATATTTACATATTTTTTTTACATAAAAACTTTTATGTACGTTTTGTATGTACAAAATAACAACACATTTCACATTTTCTACAAAGCTGAAAATGGCGCTTGGATCAACTATGCTTCACTGCATTCAGTAATGGTAGCCAGAAGAATTAACAACTATTCATCCAAACTTTCGCATTCATAATATTATTTAGGCTGTCTAAAATCCACTTCCGCTACCCTCACGCTTTCCACTGGAAACGAAACCGAAGTTCCATTATTTATCATATTTAAAAGCGTTTTCATGTGGTTGGTAACAAAAAAAACAGGCTAGGTAGAAACATAGAGCAACGCGGGCCTCCGGCGGACCCGCCGGGGGCCCGCGTTGCTCTATGGGTAGAAAGAACAGATTTGGTTCCTGCACTAAAGTTGTCATTTGAAAAATAGGGGATAATTCGAACGCAACAGAAACTCAGTTTATAACCTAACCGAATGGTTTTGTTTTCAGTGTATCTAAAATATTGTAGCTAGACCCACATTATAATTAGAAAAGTACTTACTTACTTAATTACTCCTGTGGCTCAGCGACCCGAAGTGTGTCTTGGCCTCCGATATAAGAATAATAAGAGAAGTCGCCATTTTTCTCTGTCCTGCAGTTTCCCGCCAGAATAGAAAACTACAACACAAGATTTTTGTTTAGATCATCCGCCATGGCGATGAAAGAATGGCTGCAATGGTTGCCTCCCCCGCGGTCTCTGCTGGCTTTACTGCTTGCGATTGCCGGCTTCAGCGGGCGCCTAGTCGCGTCCTACTTGACTTATTCTCCTACACTACTAGTGGACACTTGCCATTCGCTCTGTCGCCTAGTTGGGCTTATCACCACGCTCATATCTTACAAGGTAAGGATTTAGAATATAGATGAATAAGTACTTTATCCCCTTTTATGCATATGGTACATGTTTTACTTTGCTATTAGCTCACCTTTGCTATTATTTTACATTTTAAGGTTTTTTTGTATATTTTATCGTGCAATAAAGAATTAAGAATGATATAGGGTTCTAATATAAGTGAATAAGAAAAACAAATACAGAAGTAATAATAATTATCATCGCTCTTGAAATAATGTCATTGTATATTTTTATTGTATATTTTATCGTGCAATAATGACACTTTCTTTGTTGGACGCACACAAAAAACAGAGGAAAGTAAGTTGGTTGAGATAGTTTTGTTACCACCTTGTGAATTCGCAAGAATAAAATGATAATAATGGATAAGGTGAACCGAATCCTAAAAAGATTTATCTTCCAGCAAACCTTATTGATATCAGTAACTGAAGTTTGAGTTGAAAAGAACCAACGATAAGTGCGCGTTGAAATCTTTTGTATGCTCAACAGGACATTTTACGAAGTTTAATGTCTACGATATTTTCTCTTTGTTTAATTCGCCCAATTTAGCAGTAGGTACTGTAATGGTTCAGAAAAACAAGTTTTTATTATTTGATCGTTTAGAAAAAACTTAAATCGTCTAGAACCTCCTTTAACATTATGAAATCAGCAAACATACATGGGTTCTGTCAAACACAAAACCTCTTCTTATTTGAAGTCCTTTAAAAATTATTCTCGTCGGTTTCATCATTATCGGCCTATAATAAATAATCCACTGCTGGACCTCTAGGCCTCTCCAGATGAGCGCCATAGATGGCATTATTCATTATTTGGGGGTTTTGCCATGCCATAATCCATAATCATCCCGTCGGTTTAACTGTACCTAATCGTAAATTATTTGTCAGTACGAAAGAGCCGACGAAGGCGCAGGCAATGAAGGCAAATTACGAAACACATTCGGCTGAGCAGCATAGAGGGTTAGAAAAAACTAAATTCGTCTTGAAGCTCCTTTAACATTAAGAAATCAGCAAACATACATAGGTTCCGTCAAACTTCACTCCTTTTTTAAAGTCTTTTAATATCTTTCGTCGGTTTAACTGTACCTAATCGTAAATTATTTGTCAGTACGAAAGAGCGGACGAAGGCGCAGGTAAAGAAGGCAAGTTACGCAACACATTCGGCTGGGCGCGCATAGAGGTCCTCGGCCGGCTGTCAGTCCACGTGCTGTTCGCTTCCTTCACCCTGGCGCTGGTCGTGAACGCGCTGCAGCTGGGAGTCCACTCCTCGCACGGCCAGCCCCCCTGCCACCCGCGGTACATCATCGGAAGTGCTGTTATTGGCTTGCTGCTGCATGCCATCAACTATATGCTGCTCGCTGGTTAGTATTGCGCGTAAACAATTTGTATCATTCTCATTATTTATTATTCCTCTGCTGGAAATAGCTGACGCCCTCTGGGGCGCGGTGGGCGAAGTCCCACCTGCGACGCAGCAGGTTGCGGGTTCGATTCCCGCCTCGGGACAAATATTTGTGCGATCTGCAATTATTTGTTCAGGAATTCTGGTCGTTTTTCTATGTATAATAAAAAATATCTATGTATGTAATATATTGTATTAAATATATCAGTCATCTAGTACCCATAACACAAGCTCTACTTAGCTTGGGGCTAGATGATGTTCTGTGGATTGTCCAGCGTTATTATTTTTATTATAGGACGCTCCTTATGAGTGCCATAGAACCCGGTCTGCAAGTTGTCAGTTCGTCTTCCCACCTGGTCACCGCAATGGTTGGCTTTATGGCAAGCCTACTATACTACCACTTCAGTTTGCTTCTTAGTGTTATGAGAAAAAAGAAGTATATGCAGCAGTTATTGTTATTTTGGGTAGGAAGTAAGATAGTGCTCAAATACAAGAAAGCGAATAAATAAAAAAATTGCACGATGTGTATACCTACGTGAGTTGGATAAGCACCCACCCTAGCTTCTGAAACTTTTTTTATTGTGATTTCTAGGATAAAGATTACACTATCAGTCCGTATCAGTCGATTAAGGTCTCAATAAAGAATTTTTGAAATTGAATTGAATTGATTCGAAAACGTAGCGCTGAGGGATAAGCATCTCATCATTACTTTTAGTCAGAATCATCTTTGAGGGAAGTTTACGTAACTGTCTTGTTTTAGTTAAATATGATCGATGTTTATCAAATATCGAGTAAAAGAAGCCATAAATATGAAAAGCGTCGAATCATGTGCATGACTTTTCTTATTCTTACTTACGATTATACCAAAATCTGTGTAAAGAATATTGGTTTAAGGAGTTGAGAATGTAATGTATGTCTGTACTTAAACTCTACTAAGGTCCGCCGCGGCTTCGCACGGGTGTGTAACAAAACATTTCAAACCTTATAAATTTGTACACACCCTTACACTATATACTACTGAAGTTTTTATACGGATCCCTAACTTTATTAAAAACATTATATGTATAGCCTATGTTCATCAGGGATAGTTAAGGATTAGTGTAATTATTTATATATAAATGTTATTAATCACATTTATGGCACATATAACTATCTCCGGATAATGCAGGTAGCGCGGCAACTGTGGTCATGAACTGATCAGCAGCCTTATTGTCTAACTTGAAATCCATTACCAGTGAACTTCAAACCAGTTGTAGACCCAGCCAGAATGTTGTCAGTATTGTATAGGGGTATTCAACTGGTCTTCGGTTTCAGCTATTTACACAATACGAAAGTGACAATCGAAGTCCAGCCTAGGTTTGAAATGCCAAACTGAAGCCTATTACGATTACCAGTTGAGTTAGACAATAGAGCCGCAGGTGATCAGTGAATGCATAAAATCCGAACAGCCATATCCATGAGCCGTGAAAAGCTACCAGACGGACAGACAGAATTAGTACCTACCTAAGTTTTTTTTTTCTTTTCTTTTCTACATTACATCAAATTTTGCTTTGTATCATCATCATCATTATCACCAGCCTATAATATAGTCCACTGCTGGACATAGGCCTCCCCTAATGAGCGCCATAGATGGCATTTTGGGCCCATTGCTTTGTACAGACGGGTAAAATAAAATCATATTTAAATAACCAAATAAATATATACAATATAAACAACTGCGCTAACTGTAGACTGTTGCACACAATCTACTTTAGCTTAACTGATCCATATCAATAAAGAAAATTACAATTAAATTACCAAATAAATATTTACAATTACAACAACTGAGCTGTGCACAATCTACTTTAGCTCAACTGATCCATATAAACCAGAGAAGATAAGATATTATTATTTATTTATCGATATTAATATTTTGTTTTTGATGTTCCTATGTATTTGACAGGTCGAGAGTTGAGCTACAGTCGACGGCTCAGCATGACCGAGGGCGGAGAAGTCGTCCTGAAGACTGGAAACGCTGAACCGGTCCTAGCACACGCCCCAACAGACATTTCTAGTAAGTTTATATCTTTTATAGAAATCTAGGAAACGCTAGTGACTCTTTTTGCTTCCATAGCCACCTTCTATTTAGGTATATTAATCAGTTCGTAGGTAGGTTAGGTACCTCATATTCCAGCACTGCTACCGCACAGCGCCAAAATATTATTATTAATTAAAGAAATTAGGTCTTGTCGACGTGATGCAATATCCACTATTCTTCCATCAATGCTGAAAAATTTTACTTTTGCAATCTAGCTTCTCCTTGAGTCAGAATTCATATAGCTAATTTTTGGTCTTCCCCCTCCCCGCATTCTACTTTTCCTTCTACGATGCTCCTTATGAATTTGTCCAATCAATCTCTCTTCTGTATTGACTTACTTAACTCTTTTCAACACCCAATTAGTAACCTTTCTCGGTCCAGATAATTCTTTCCAACTGCAGTACCCATAATGATATATCCATATGATGGCCAAGTCATGGCACCTAGGCTTGGATAGGTACATATTTATATCATAAAAGACGTTTATGTTGGTCTTTTTCCAAAAAAATAATTTTTGTAGCTAACCCGCATAAATCCGTAATTACAAGTGGTTTTGAGATGTGTCCGTTCTGAATTTGACCACTTCTTGAAGTACCCAGTTTTATTCCCTCATGTACTCTTCAATCTCTGGATTTGAGCACTTCTTTATCGCTACCCTGTGATAAGTATAAGTAGGTACCTCAATAATTTTGGTTTAATTTCTCATTTTTTTGCTGGATTGCTTCAGTAGCTATAAAGGAATGTAAACCTACAATACATTTATAAAAATCCCACGCTAGTTTCGAACTCTCATATTACCTATTTGTTTTTGAAAAGAAAACTAAACTTCTTGGAATACGAGTTGGTATTATGACGCTGTGAATGCCTATATTAACTGCTAACATAACCTACACCTACCTTTTGATTGTTATCATTAAACAACTTGATAATATGCTACGTACCTAACTGAGGTGTACGACCAGACTAGAGTATTACAAACATTACAATAGGAAAGGCCCTTCGCTTGTGCAAATGTTATGGAATCTATAAACATAGATATAAACACTGTCTTTATTGTATGATGGGCTTCCACAATCATGAGTATTTGATGGCAGAACCATCTGGTTACGCAAGCGATTACTGGCTATATAAATATGCAAGATGAATAGTCATTGACCACGATCGTCGCGTTAGACAATGATTACCTTACCTATGTTATGTAAAGCTTTGTACCAGCTGCCTGCAGTCTTTCATAGATCGTCATGCCACCTGGTTGGAAACTTCCGGAAGAACTCGGCCGAAGACGAGTTGGGACCAAGCGAAGAGATCTCGGCAAACTAAGTGTAGGATGCCCTGCGACCGGAGGTGGGATGACGACCTGTGTATGACTGCAGGCAATTGCTAGATGCGGAAAGACGAAGACTAAGAATCTATGGCACTCATTAGAGGCGTTTGTTCTTATATAGGCTGATAATTATTTAGGCTTATACATATAGGCATTAGCGGCATCATCAACAGAATGATGCTGATAATGAAGAGATGATGTAAACGGGATCTGAGCTCACGATTTTTTCATGAAAATCGAAAACGCCGACGTGGATAACTCTTGATTGAGTGATGGCCGAGAGACAGAATTAGGAGTAAGGTGGTCCACCAAGACCTTGGACTTTAATTAGCCTAGAGTAGCTCAGGAAGAAAAGAATAGTAAAAGAAAATAGAGGTTTAACATGCCCAACAGTAAGACGACAAGTGGAAGGATGCGCGCATATAAAAGTAGGGGGCATTTAATGAAGGAATTACTCGTTTTTTTACTGCTACTTGATAAACTGATAACTAACAAAGTCATGTCTAATCATAATTATAATCCGTATTTTGATGACATTTCTAAAGAGCAAAAGGCACATCATGCCAGGAGTGGGACCTACGTGGCCAGTATACAGTGACCAGCCTGTTTAATATAGGAAGGTATAAAAACTGTTGCATAAACCTAGTGAGCCTGTAGATTCACCGTTAACTGTTTCTTTCAGGCAGCTTGTTCGTGATGGCGGCTGGACTGACGGTGGAATGGGAACCACAGATAGCAGGCATCGCGGACCCTGCGCTATCGGCGGCAGCTGCTCTGATCCTTTGCACGATGAATTATCCCTTCAGTAAGTGCCACAATAGAAACAACCAGACATCAAAAGTACCTATTGTCGGGTACCGTATGACTCGTTCGAGACAGGAATGGAATTTTGTAGAGTAAGTCTTCATCCAACAATAGTAGACGGTGCAAACAGGCTCATTATGTTTATATTGTTATGAGCACACTACTTGAGACATCCTAAGTGTGTGTAGGACTATGATGATATTAAATAGGTAGGTTAAAACTAAATCATGTATCTCCTTTTATGCGCACGTACCGACGTTTATTACTTTAACTCTCTCTGCCCATAATTAGCTGGAAGAGAACTATTTTTAGAGTTAAGCTCGCCATTTCCATTTCTTTTACATCTTTATGTTTTTTGTAAGAATGATATGAATGAATGACATTTATCTGAGCGTCTGGTCGAAGCGACGTATGACCCGAGAACTGGTCAGTATCTGGCGCAGCGCATTGCCATACAGCGAGGCAATGCAGCCAGCATTTGGGTACACTTAGGAACAACTGGTATTAATATGGATCAGTTGAGCTACCTGCAGTCTGTCTGCAGTAAGGTTTGTTTGTTTGTGTTTTAAATTGTAAGTACTAGTTCTAATTTAGTTCTATTATTGTAATTTTCTTTGATAACAACTGAGCGAAAAATTCCGATTAGTATGCTTTTCATCCAGCTCCGCCTAGGTACCGCGTACTGAGGTGTAACAAAACAAACGATAAAGTTCAATAACAACGCAATAAACCGTAGGTACGGTGTAGTTACGCAAATATCTCGTAATCAAACGTTGATCGGCACTATTGTTACTTTTAATACCTAGCGGTCATTGATACTAATAGTTTATTGATGGGATACCTTTTTTATTCTTACCGAATTTCTGTATTCAGCCAGTCAGGCCTTTGCATAGAAAAATATGTAAAATAACAATTGAAGTAGATAAGATATTTATCATTATTGAAAATTAAGACCAGGTTCATTTGTGGCTCCGACGCAATCTAAGTGAGGTAAGATCTAAAATTTGTGTTTTGGAAATGTTCTCAACTGCTACTGTAACTAACTGCTGTTTTTGTTTGAATCTATTAAATAAAATAATAGAAAGAAAGAAGAAACAGAAAATAAATTTATTCTCATAGGTAAGGCAGGGTACAAGATCAACATAATTTAATCTAGAGTAACATTATGTTGATCGGGCCGCCGCCGCCATGTGTGATGTGATGATCAGTGCGGTGTTCCTGGCTACCTATCAGAAAAGGTTCAAGCTCAGCTGGTCGTTGCGAGTATATACTAGTTCTGAAGAGAATATACTAGTTCTATTTGATTATATAATTTAAAGTTTCTTTAAATATCGGATTTAACAAAAGGTTCTACCCCCTTTTGTTAAATCCTACTTTTATTATACCTAAACGCGAATGTTTGTAAGTATAGATGTTTGTTACTCTTCCACGCAAAAACTACTAAACGGATTTTGATGAAACTTAGATACGTAGATAGTTTATGACCTGGAATAACATATGGGCCACTTTTTATCCCGAAAATCCCATGGAATCGGGAGTTACGTAGGTGAAACTGCGGGCACCCAGCTAGTTATACAATGCTGGATTTATTTATTTATTTATAAGGCAATGCCAACAATAGAATCAGATTCAATACCTTTATATCTTTAGGCATACAAAATAAGCACTTAGATAAGTCAAATTTCATACAGATAATTATTATAAATAGTAGTCGGTGCACACACAATACAACATTAATGGATAATTCACACAGAACAAACAAACCGATTACGATAATAAACTTGTGTTTTGTGTACAGTGCGTTCAGCGGGCCTGGTGCTGCTGCAGACGGTCCCCGAAGGTCTGGGCACGTGCGAGCTGCGCGCCGCGGCGCTGAAGGTGCCCGGAGTGATGGCTATCCACGAGCTGCACGTGTGGCAACTCCACAGAGACCGGGTGGTCGCCACCGCTCATGTCTGCTACAACTCACATGCCGTAAGTACTACATTTACTATTGTTTGCGTGGTAAAAATCTGATTGGTGTTTTTCAAAAGTTACCGCTCATATTATTAGTGTAAATTGCCTCCATTCCATGACTAAGACATTTCCATGAACTGGACACTAGCAGAAAAGCGGCATATCAGACACATATTGCCATAACGAAGAAGTCAAGTCAAGTCAAGTGTTACATATTATAGTCTCACTACATTTTCAGAGGCTCATACTACTGGTCGACTTCTAGTCTAAGGAGGATGCAAATGGTACCTATATCCATCCAAAAGCTGTGTGGGCTTGCGATATTACTGAACTGCTCTACCAGTAGATTCAGTCAGACCCATTTCAATTTAATACTTTTTTAGCGATGGTGGAACGGATGAATAGAATTGCCCTTGGGTCAAGCAGAAGAACATATAGGACGATGAGCAAAAAATAAGAGTAACTACGACGCTAACTTCCAATTTTAAAATGTCATTCCATTTAAAATTTGCACGCCTAAAGGTAAACTTTCCAGCCAAGCGTCACAGACGCAGCGTTTATAGCGTCACGCAGCTACTGACGCGGGCGTCTGACAACGCAGTTCCAGCGACACTGACGCCGCGTTAGTGCCGCTGGACTCGAATGATGTTCCTAGAGTTTCATACATTTGCATAGAACATCTATCTGTCGCGGCGTCATTTCAATAAATGTTTTATGTTACAGGACTACTTGAAGAGTGCAGCATTAGTTTGTGAAGTGTTCAAACGACACGGCATCGGTCTAGTCACTTTGCAACCGGAGTTCCTGTTAGCTACACTTGGTGAGACCTTTCGCGAATTACATCAATACCAAGATTTTTCAAAAGGGACTATATATTTTATATATAAAAAACAGATAATAATTAAGTTGGACCTGACTATACATACACCTTTGAAAAGTATTCATAACCGGGGAATCTTGACGTGCGATAAAGCATCACCAAAGAAAATATTGGTGTGTGAGTATCTCGATACCAAACAGTCCAACAAAACAAACAAAAACAAATAATCAAAGAGAGTAAATGACTAAAAGTTACAAGATGAGAGAATTGGAAACTTGGCAATATAAGTAATGATCTCAACTTATCTTATCCACCGCTAACTAGTCAAACTTTCATTTACTTATTAAGAAGACAATTTATTACATCACAGCATATTTTTAACCCTAAGCCACACCAAAACGATGGTATATAAAAATTAAAAAATAATAGATAAAATAAAAAAAAAATAAAAGTTTCGGTTATCATAAAAAATAAACACGCTGTTCATAAACAAGATATTGAGAAATTGATAGCGAGTAACACAAACTAAATTTGAGCAGGCTGGTCTAACATTTGGGTACTTCAAACATAGCCGGGAAAATAAAAATGGCTGATCAGTAAAGACATTTTAAACTGAACTAAATAAAATAAGATAAATGTAAGACCAGGCAATATACATAGATATAAAGGCTTTCGCCCTTTCATTTTTTAAAATAACAATGTAACAAAAAAAACATAAATAACGGGGCGGTTAAACTTAGCGAAACTTGGCAGAGTTTTCACATTTATGTTGATGGTATACTTGTAACGATAATGCTGGTGTATCCAGCTGCGTTTCATTTTCCCCGGTTACGCAAGACTGCATCTGTGACCACTTTCTTGGCTTGCGTTGCGTGACCCGCAAGGTATGGAAACAATAGAAACAGACAACTATGGAGCTTAGTATTAGGAGATAATAATGGTAATAGGAGACTGTTAACCAGGAAAGGATTTTGGATACTCCCGTGAAAATCGCAAAAATGGGTAGATAACTAACCGCACGCTTTATCTACGCATGTAGCGTAGATAAAGTTCGTAATTGAAAATGACCTCTGCTCTGATGCTAAATAATAATGCTGGAAAATTCACACAGCAACATCTTGCCCCAAGCTAAGCAGAGCTTGTGTTATGAATACTAGATAACTGATGGCCATAATAGTATACGACTACATAGATAGATATTTTTTACTTTAAATAGAAAACGACCAGAACACCCTGAACAAATATTTGCAGATCGTACAAATATTTGTCCCGGGGCGGAGATCGAACCCGCAACCTTATGCGTCACAGAGGTCGTCATGCTGTCCCACTTGATCAAATAGATCTAAGCGTCTTGAGGGAAGCAGTCATTTTCAATCCCAATCTTATCTGAGATTATAATAATGTACTTTTAATTCATTATCATCTACCCCAGGATCAACAACTGCTGGGTATAGACTTCCTGTCGGTTTAGCCAGCCTCTTCTTTTCTATGCTTTCTCTACAATATTCTCAACTCAGTCGAGTACAATACAATATTCTAACGTCAGTTAATTACTTTCCAGACACTGATGAAGACAGGAAAGCACTGATCGACTTCGCAAATCTGGCGTGTTCCGGCCCATGTGCGAAAGAGTGCGTCGCCCCAAAATGCTGTGAAGCTCCCGTCAGACCTAGCATTACTCGTATTTAAAGAGACAGTAATTTTAGAGAGCAATCATTTAGTTCAGTATCATTTACAGCCTTTGCTAGTCCACAGTCGGATAAGGCTAACAGATAAGCGCCTAATGCTTTTAAGAATAGGAGCTAATGCCGTAATCCCAAAGCGCCGGGTTGGGTATTATATTTTGTTACCTATTATCTGCCCCCTCCCCCCTTAGTCGGTAAGGGGGTAGTATCCCTTAGTCGTAACTTGTGACTCCCACGGGATCAGTTGGGGCGTTAGTGATAGGTACTGTATATTTTCTGGTTAAGATATTTTTTTGGTTCATTTTCTAGTTGTAGAAATAGGTAAACAGTTATATTAAAGAGGCAGAGTGTAATTTCATTGATTATGAAGTATGTATTTTATATACACGAGCAAAGCTGTGGGCAAAGTATAACTAGGTTTTCTTCTTAGTCGTGGTTTTATGTAAAAAGTGTTGCACTTGTGCTAGAAAATGATGTAGATCCTTTAAATACTGAAAACAATAATAGCAATACAGAAATACACGTAAATCAATATGAAGAAAAGACAAAAAAATATAACGAATCAAAAAATCAAGAACGAAAGTTGATCCCCTCGGGTTTACCCCCTTTCGTACTCCTTGGTTTACAATGTTTCGTGGCAGCCTGTATGAAAAGTACCCAAGTTAAAGAATAGTAAAAAGAACCAGTCAAAGAGAAACTCTAACAAGTTGCGCCTTGCAAACCTACAAGTAAACAAGTGAAAGTGCCGTAAATAAAAACATGATTGACGCTACATTGTCACTTCACTGCGCTTGGCTTGGTTGTTACGGAGACATCACACCGAACCCGTTACGCACAGCCCGATGGGTTGTTAGTTCGATATGTCCTACACGTTTACCCTATTATATAAAAATTTAATTGATCACGGCATGCGGCATCACACGTGAAAAAATGTTGCAAATTCTTTCTTTGTTATTGTGAGAAGGTTCTTATGAAAGAAAAATCGCCTCAAGGCGCAGCTAGTATTCATATAAATTTAACCTGCGTATATCTCTCATGCTGTCCAGCTCAGATCAAATTTGAGACGCCATGTGGCATTCCCCATTGGTATTGAGAGTCACGTCATTACATGACTCTCATCACGTAATGACGTGACCCTCAATACCCGATACCGTGGGATTTTCGGGATAAAAAGCCCATTTTTTATTCCTGGTCATAAACTATCTGTGCACCAAGTTTCATAAAAATCCGTTCAGTAGTTTTTGCGTGAAAGAGTAACAAACATCCATCCATACTTACAAACTTTCGCGTTTATAATATTAGGAGGATTATGAATATTGTGGGCAGATCATCTTGTCGGGCATCACTGCCGTCGGGCGACCCGCAGAATTTGATGTGTAGACAACTAAATTAGTTAAAAGTACCGGTACCTCTCCACTCTACCATATCTGGTACAATTGAAAGCAAAAACCACCTTTCTTTGAAAACTTTCTTTCATTGCTTGGTTAGAATTCTCTTTGAAAATTGTTCGCACAATAAATACCTACAGTCATAGAACATTTTCTTTGAAAAATCGTTATAAAAGATGATATATCAGGTGATACCACCATATCGTAAGATTTATTATGCATAAGGCCTAAGGTAGATTTATGATAATGTAGCGATCAATTGCCGGTACTTTATAATAGTTTGCAAGGTTGAAGTTCTGATTTAACAAATTTTTATATTTGTCTTGTTTACAGTTGCCATTCAAATTTGAGTTGAAATTTCTATGAAATTAAGTCTTATTTGAATTCGATACTAAGGTACCGATGAGGAGGTTATGTTAATAGTGGCAGCTCAAGAATTAGAAAATTCTTCGTTGAAAATTTTGGACCTAGTGGTCTAGAATTTTCTACCGCGGGAAAACGTAATAATAGGCAGATCATCGTAATATTAAAAAGCGAAAATAAGTGTCTGTAGGAATTTTTATGCCTAAACAGAAGAACTTGTTGAAATTTGGCAGGGAGGTAAAAAATATGCGCCGAAGCTGGTTTTAAGTATTTAGGAAGAGATGAGAGTTTTAATCCAATTTAATAGTCATAAGCTAATCTTATTACAAAGATATACCATTATGAATAAGGATTCATAATGGTCAGCTAACTTCAAACAGCTGCTAACCAGTGTTATTTCTTACTCAGACTTATATCAATAGAAGACAGACTGAGAGATAGCAAAGTTTTAAGTTAGCAGACTATTATTTATGAATAAGGAAGATAGTGTTTAAATGCTTGTTTACATAGTTAAAGTTAATTACAGGGATATTTTGAAGATATTAAGAAGAACGAGAATGTTATTGTGATGTTTCTCAACAGTATTAGATTAAGTGTTATGTATGTACAAAGTTTTATTTATTACCTAAGTATTAAAATATGAAACGAATATCGGCCTTTTTAAAAGTCCAACCCTTAGTAGGTACTTATGCTTAAGTGCCTTTATAGTGAACTAATAATAAATTATCTATTGTATAAGTGCTTCGTTATTTATTTAAAACTAGCGGTCCGCCCTGGCTTTGTACGGTTATTTAACAAAGATTCAACACGTTGGTTTACACTATTGAAGTTATACGGATCTCTCACTTTTAGAAAATATTCTATAACCTACACGTTCATCAGTGATAATATAGAATTCTGATGTTGAAAGAATTTTTCAAAATAGTTTCCGAGCCGAACTCAAAAAAAAAACAATCAAATCTTTGGTCTCTGAACTGGAGGCCGTTGAATATGAAGATGGTTAGGAATGAAAGTCCGGTCGCGGGAACCTTTATTCTTATAGGTACTACCATGCATACTGATATGCTATTATATAATTTATTCACTCTTCAATTTACTTCTTGATGTTTCCAAATAGAATAAGCAACCACGTTCTAGATGTTTCCTTCGCGTCTGAAGATAAACTGATTTATCTACCGCTAGGTGTGCCTATGTATACTATGGGCACACTGGGTAGCAAAATGGGTAGAATTTCTACCCATTTTGCTACCCATATTCTACCCCATACATTTCCAAAATTAGAAGAATACAAAATAAACAATAGACGATCAATGGAGATGTTCGAATTTCGAAGGCATGTGCGGCCAGCACCTAGGGCGCAGTAATTAAAACTTTGGAATCCCGCCCGATGAGTCTTGCAAACCCTTGTTTAAGGAACTTGGCTTGTTACCTCTGCCATCGCTCTATATATATGAAGTAGCGAACTTTGTAAGAAATCACGGACATTTATTTCAAAAAGCATGCGACAAAAACCCTAGATTATGTAGAGATCCAAATAGGTTGATTCTTAAAGAAACACCTCATTCAGCAAAGTATAATAAAAGCTGTTTGACAATGTGTATACAAATATATAATAAGATACCAAAGGATCTTAAACTTTTAAATAATTACTCATTTAAAATTAAATTGTTTAAATGGCTAAATGACAGGAATTTCTATGACATAAATGAATTTTTAAATCTTAAATTATAACGGTATTGATTTTCGTTTTTATTTTAATTTATTATATATTGGTATTGTGTTATTTTAGAATTTTTATTGTTTTATTGTATTGTATTATTGCATGCTAGACTTTAGCCAGACATGAGCACATTATTGTATTATTCTCATACCACCTGTATACCATGTTTGATGCAAATAAACATAAATATAATGAATCTATGAATCTATGAATCTATGGAACGTTTTGGAACTAAAATTTTCAAGAAGTATTTGCTATAGATTAGGTTCCTCTTGTTCAAATAGTAAATGTTGTCCTGGACAGTTGGTGCCTATCTTTTTATGTCCAGCCGTGGGATTGCAAGCTGCGAATGTTGATGATGATCATCTAATTAACTTGTAAATAGGTAAGTACCTACATAATTTATATGCAAAAAGGTATCATGTTTAACAAATGCAAATTTTATTGATAGTTCAAGGTATAATTACAATATTTTAACGGCTTTTAGATAAATAGGTACAGTCTCTTGTATTAAAATGTATGAATGCAGCTGACTTTACTGACATTTATTTTAAAGCAAGATACCTATTATAAATAAATATACACACGCACTTGAATATAGAAATGTTACTGAAAGCTGGCGATAAAGTAAATACGGCAATAATTAATAATATCTTATTTAGCAAATTTCACAAAAATTTAGGTTCCGGCAAATTTTAATAATTTTGAATATATTTCTACATAGAAACTATTCTATTATCTTAGAATAGTTTCTATGTAGAAATATATTCAAAATTATTTAAATTTGGCGGAAATCCTTGTTTAGCAAAATTTAAACAAAAATTGAGGTTCTTAAAATAGTTTCTATATAGAAATTTATTTCAAAATTATTAAAATTTACAGGAAAACGGCACAAGTAGGTAAGCGAGTGTAGTACACGTTGAGTTTTGCCTGCGTACGTTGCAGCAGTTGATGAAAAGATCAAATAATAAGCTTTCAGTGTCGTCTTTGAAACGTCAGTGTGGACAATTATATGAAAAAACAAAAGACAATCATGCATGCAAAATAACTAATACAAAATATGCATAGACTTACGATGGCTCCGGCGACTGATTAATTTCCCATACAAACGAGTACCAACCTACCAAAATTATTTGTAATTTGTGAAGTTTTTCACTATGAATTGCTGTTCTATGAATACTATTCTAATACAAATAGTATTAGAATATTTAGTACTATTATGTATTAGTACTATTAATATGTATTATGCCCAGCGTGGGGATTATGGGCAATAACCCCCAAATAATGATGCCATCTATGGGGCTCATTAGGGGAGGCCTATGTCCAGCAGTGGACTAGTATAGGCTGATGATGATGATGATGATGTATTAGTACTATTCTAATACAAATAGTATTAGAATAGTATTCTACCATAAGCTTTTTTAAAAAACCTACAAATACTAAGAAAACTTCTTTTTTTGAAGTAAAAATGCGATTTGGTTCAATTTCATTTCAGAATACTATTTTGAAAAAAATTATAAGTGGTTACCTATACAAGCTCTGGGGCAAAATAATGCTTCGTGGGGTGGTTCACTATTACTTATTTACATTTTGTAAACCTAAAGAAATAAATTTATTGAAATCTGAATCCAAATCCTTTTCGCACTCAGAATTATTGTGGCTTCTAGAACTACGAGCCTAGGTCCTTGTAGTACCTACTTACCTAGTCCCAGAACCAAGCTCTTGTATGTTAATTACCTACCCAGTTCTTCAGTAAGAAACCCTAAAGAGGTCATCTTAACTCATCCCACTTGCTTAGCTTCGTGGGATCATATTTTACATCTTTTATTTGCCAAATAGAAGAAGCATTGCATAAAATTAAGATATCAATTGGATTACTAGAACATATTGTTTCTTAAATTAAAATTCATTGAATATTTAATTGTTAAATGATAAGAAAATGCACAGACATACACAGTGGTATATAAGGCTGGTCTTGGATACCAGAACCATATTCTCATCTACTTTCTACCTAAAGGGAAGACATCAGCCAAACTGTACAACATGAAGTTCGCTCTGGTAAATATATAATTTTTTTATATAAGTTATTTACTATAATTATTTACTTTATTTAGGGAATCCCGTCTTCACAGAAAATACAAATGTTAAAATAAAGAAGGTCGACCTGCTAAGGTCCCGTCTCGGAACAAATGTTTGTACGATCTGCAGATATTTGTTCCGGATGTTCTGTTTTCTGTGCATAATAAAACATCTAGCTTTAAAGTGTATTGCATTTAGTAATTATATGAGTTAATTAGCTAACGCAATATATAGCTTGCTATAGCTATAGCTATGACTTGGAGCACAGAACGTAATACTAAGCTTGGGACTAATTTAATTTGGAACTACTAGATAATACAATATAATACACTTGCACAAATATACAGAAACAGGAAAATAAGAGTTAACAAAGTTGCACAATGGGCAGCGATGTTTAATATTATTTATTTTATAGTTTGTCATTTTTAAAAATGTCATAAATAAAAATCATGCTTTGAAAATCGTCTAAGTTTCATACTTTTTTAAATACATTGAAAAGAGTCGAAACATTTTCAGTAGGCCTACTTACCAACTCCCAAATCTCTAAAGTAACTGGTACCTACCTTTAGTATTGTAGGTATACAACAAAAGTTCAAAACCCTCGGCGCGGGAGTTACACTCGCACTTGACGAATCTTGTTTTTAGATGCGTTATGTCAATGATTCTTGATCTTAGTTATATTGTGTTATTTAGTTCTGCTTGCATCTTTTGTCATTTTCTTATACCTCTATACTTATGATTTACAGATCATGTTATTCGCTATTGCTGCGGTTGCCATGGGTGCTTCAGTTGAATGTAAGTAAATAATAATAATAATATTTTATTTATTCAAGTAAAGGTCTTATAAACAAAGGAAATTACAATAATTATATAACTAAATTAGAGCTAGTATATAGGTAAATATACCTCCCAGCGAGGCAGTGCAGCCAGCATCTTGGGTACACTTCCAACTGGTATTGATATGGATCAGCTGAGCTTCCTGTAGTTTGTTTGCAACAGTCTGCAGTTAGCTCAATTATTTCAAATGTAAATACGGGTACACTTCCAACTGGTATTGATATGGATCCGCTGAGCTTCCTGTAGTTTGTTTGCAACAGTCTGCAGTTAGCTCAATTATTTCAATTGTAAATACTAGCTCTAATTTAGTCATATTATATACAGAGTATTCTTAATAATATAATATAGAGCATATTTTAGGATCTATTCCTGTCTAATACGAAACAGCTAATACCTACCATAGGCATCATATTACCGCTTGTCGTCCGGAACACCGACCACCGTTGGATAAATAAGTTTTGTCTTGACTGGAGACTGCGACTTGGCGAAATTAGTGTAGGACCTAGGACGGTCCGGTAGGATGGTGATCTACGAATGACTTCCATCAGGTGTAGCAGTAGACTAGCATGACTGATGATGTTGATTTCGTTGCCTCATAAAAAAAAGAAATGAAAAAACAATCAAAACACCTATAGATTGTTTAGAACAGTCCGCAGTTAGCTCAACTTTTCCAATTCCAACTAGTTCTGGTTATTAAATTATTATTTATGTACTTATGAAATAACTGTTATTGTATTTCTAAGATATTCACTCAAATTTTATGTTATATTATGTGATTGTGATTTTTGTTAAATAAAGATTGTCGTTATTATCAGACTCAGGGGCGGACTTCGATGGCGCAGGGGCGACCGCCGGGGGCAGAGGGAACAATGTCGCAGCGGATTCTAGAGTCGTAGAAACCAAAGGTGGGTGTGTAAAAATAAACAGACATATATTTATTTTATCAGACAAAAATTAAAGATATACAAAAATTTAGATATTCATATTTAAATATAATTTAGACGTCTACCATTTGTTGTGTACACAGCCAGATATTTTTTAGATACGTATTTTCTATTTGTGCAGGTCTTTTTCATTGTGTAAAAAATTGGTACCTACAGACCAAGTCAGCATTGCGTTGAGGAAAATTGTCGTACAAATTACAAAAAAAAGACCCTCGTTATATTTTACAGACCTAACCGGCTCTGAGGGTCGCGCATCAGCGACCAGAGGTGAGGTGAAGACAAGCTCCGTTATCTTCTCAGGCAAGGTGCGCAAGTCCGCTGTCAACGCGAGAGCGCAGCGAGTTTAATCAAAGTAATAATAATAAAAAACGATATCAGAAACTCTATCAGACAATCAGGCAAAGTGTTGCCCATTTTGGCAGTAATTCCTATGGTATAAATAATAAAATTTTCGGTTTTATAAAATAAGTACAATCCTTTTGGAGCGGTGCTTAATTCTAAATTTTGTTGAATAAATTTCTTGTCAATGATTTTATGTTTTTCTTATGCCCCTCATACTTTTCCTAGATACACCCCCTTATTCAAAATAATTAGGGGGTCTTACTAAAAGCATTGCTTTTTATTTTAACGCTGTCATGTCATGGCCATCTACAGTCAACAGCATTATAGCCCATTAAAAAAAAAGCATTGCTATATGTTTCAGATTCGCTATATGCTTCAGTCTATCTTTTCGACTGACATAAGTCAGAGTGAGAAATAACGTTCCGTAGCAACTGTTTTAAGCAGAACATTATGAATAAGCCGGTTACCTACTGTCTTAAATGTAAAAAACACGAATACATAAATCAATGTGTCTATTGTTAAAAATACTTTAGGCTTAACAAAAATATGGAATAACTTTAAAACTTCATTGATACTAGCATAATGTATGAAAAGTATTGTGTACATAGAAGTGCCCATAATATTCAATTTTTGAGTGCTAACTTATAAACTGAGCCCAAATTCCACCCAAAAATACTAATTTGGATAAGACCACAGTGACAAGCATCTCATGTGGCCATCCTTGTTGAAATAATGAGACGGAAAATTTTAGATAAGGCCGCCCTTTGTACTTCCACTAGCGGCCCGCCCCGGCTTCGCACGGGTATTAAACAAAAATTTCAGAAATTAAACACAATAACACGATGGGTTTCACAGTTTTCATACGGATCCCTTACTTTTTCTAACAGCATTGGGATTTATGACATTGACTCGACACTCCATAACTGACACTGGCCGTAGAGAAAAAGCAAGCACAGTGCGCAACCTCTTTTTCTATTCTGACGCGCCATAAGAGAAAAAGAGGTTGAATATACAGCGCACGGTTCAATTATTGAATTTTTCATGCGGATCCCTATCTTTTTTGAAAATATTATATAGCCTATGTTCATCACGGAAAATTTAGGATTCTAATGGTGAAAGAATTTTTCAAATCGGTCCAATAGTTTCGGAGCCTATTCAATTCAAACAAACAAACAAACAAACATACAAACAATCAAATCTTTCCTCTTTATAATATTAGTATAGATTACTTTAAGCATGTCTGTTTGTAATGTTTCTTTATTTATGTGGTAAAATAAAACGCTCCGTAGCAACTGGACGAATTCGCAGCTGGACGGATTCTCAACTGGACGGATTCTCAGCTGGACGGCTTAGCAACTGGACAGAACGTGTACACCGTGACATAATTAATAGCATGTAGTGTTAATTTATTTGCATCCTATTTAAACACAAAGGCAGACTGTTCGGGCTTCAGAGTCTTAACTTTTTTGTAGGAACTACTGATACAAAACCTACGCATACCACAAGTAAAGTCGGTTTTACCTGAAGGTAGATCGGGATGGTTTAAGTGACAGTGCGAGTCACTGCTAATGTCAAAACTGACAGCTACTGTCCAAAGTGACAGCAACGGTCAAAAAGAGCGCAAATGTCAAAATATACTTAAATGACAGAATTTATAAAAAATACAGGAAATATCTAGATGTATAGTACATGTAGTATGTCTTTAAGTACCAAGTTTTCGTCAAGTAAATAAATTAGATGCGCTTTAGATAAATCTTGAGGACGGTGGGAGATATTCTTTCATGTAACTATAGCATCAACAAAGGGCATCAATGACACAACACACATCAATCCACGGTCCTATTTTATTCTTATAAAATTGTAAGGACTGTTCGCTTTATAGGGTACCTCTTAGACAATTTAACCCGGGTCCTTAAACCTACATTGTGCTGTGAAAGGAAAAAAATGCAATCTGCAAAACAACTAAAGACCCAAAAAAAATCACATGTGACTAAAATTATGTGGAAATAGTGATAATTCCATTATTTTCAGATTGTTTGAAAACAGAACTAGTGATTAAATAAAAACGTCAGTAGGTACCTAGTTAAAGTTAGTTTTTAAAATATTGACGACTGTACTCTGTCCGGCTGCTAATCTGTCCAGCCGAGAATCCGTCCAGCTGAGAAACCGTCCAGTTGCGAATCTGTCCAGTTGCTACGGAGCGAAATAAAATACCTATTATCTATTCTATTCTATTCCAACCGTTTTCCGAATAAGTACATAATTTAAAGTCCATCTTCAAACACGTAGTTCTCGCTATACTCGTCGACCGGCGACGGCGTGGTGGTCGCAGGTGGGATGATGTGCTCGCGGCAGTACGATGGCTGGCATTCTCGACTCTTGATGAGGTGGCTGCATTGCTTGCCGCCGCCGCTCTCTGGTCGCTATGAAATAAGTAATAGTATTTTACTGGGTTTATGGTCGATGATGATGGCTGTAAGCGTAGCGTAACGTGGCGCAGCGTGACGCAGCGCTGTGCGTTGTGCATCACTTGTAGTGCATTTCTGACGGGGTCAGTTATGGGTGGCTTGCTGATCGATGATGATGGCTGTAAGCGCAGCGTAACGTAGCGCAGCGTGACGCAGCATTGCGCAGGCCAATCACGAAACGGTCAGTAATTCAGCCAGAACTGAGACCTAATATTATAAACTATAAACCTCTGTACACTAATAGAATGCAATAAATGATTGGGTAGGTATTGATTTTTTCTCTGTTTTTATAATGAAACTAGCGGTCCACTACAGCTTCGCAAGGGTATATAACAAGAAATTACATGCTGGGTTACACAATTGAAATTTTCATACGGATAGCCTCTGTTCATCGGGGATAATGTAAGATTCTAATAATGAAATAATTTTTCAAAGCTGTCCAGTAGTTTCGGGGCCTATTCAATTCAAACAAACTATCAAATCAAAACTTAATAATATGAGTATAGACAATTATTGATCAACGGATTTCAGCAAAATATCGATGTTAGGTATTTTTATTTATAAATAACTGATACTCACCAAAACGATCCGATAGTTGAGTTTGACAGCATACTCGCAGTCCCCGATGCAGTCGGTCCAACCCAGCCACGGTCCCACAGTACAATCCACATCTACAACAATTGTTTATAAAAACATAGCATCAATCGGCCCACTTTTGCCGCTCCAGATCCACACAAGAAACTTTAATAGCCCTCAAAATTGTCTTTACAATATTTTCTATTTATAACTATTAACCAGAGAGCCACCAAGTATAGCAGCTTTTCTTCTATAGGAATTTATATGATACAAAGGATTAACTGATTTTTCACAATCCAGTGTTCTGTTATGCCCATAACACCTACATTTAAATTAGTTCTAATTGTAGGCTTTTGCTGGGTAAGCCTTAAACATTCTGATGGACTATATGAAATGATTTTTGCTTTCCCGTTGTCGTTGAATTCAATCATTGACACTGAAATTTCACTCCTGACAATGCCCTCTTTAATACTACTACTAACTACATAATTATACAAGCTCTTCAGGTAAGTGCGTTATACAATTTACAACGGGATCAAAAATGCAATTTGGCAATCATCAGTTTCCTTCCTTTAATTACGCACATTGTATCCATAGTCAAATAAAACTAGAAACCTTATCGCCTACCTTAAAAAGTAATAACGTATCAGCATTGCTATACAGCCAGCATCTTGGGGACGTTTCAGACTGATATTTATTTGAATCAGTTGAGCTACCTGTAGGCTGTTGTCACAGTCTGGAGTTACCTCCATTGTTTCAGTTGTAAATACTAGTGGTTGTTAATTTTTATTATTTTATTGCAATTATCTTTCTTAATAAATATAACACTAATATTCATTACGTAAAACAATACCTCTAGAATCAAACAAAAAAATAATTAATAAAGCAGTAAATTACCTTCAACAAAACTTGCTGACCCATCGTTCAACATAACATCGTTATCGTGGATGGATGGTGGTCTCACTTTCATTGCCAAATCTGTCTTATTTCGCCGAGCTGCAAACAGAAAATGGACACGAGTGCAGTGAGTACAAAATGCCTTCAAAGCTAAGTTATAAAACCCCTCGTGATCATGATCATTTCAGCCACCATAATTATGTATGTTCACAGTTGGAGACCTACTCGGAAAAGTAAAATCAAGATTTCTGATCAACTTTCGTGCTAAACTAACTCTTAAGGTTAGCGAGCAGGATAGATTAGGATCTCCTGGTTCTAAACCTATCACATTGCGCAGGGGAGCAAACCAGGATGTCATTGCATGTCATAATTTTTTTTGTCTTTCCAACGATTTTTGTCGTTTTTTATGTATAATACAAAATATCTATATATTTAATATATTGTATTATAAAGTCTATATAAACGTAGGTAGTACTGACGAGGAGTTACTTGGAGCAGATTAGCTAGAGGTAGAGAATCATGGAAGTAAAGGACTCTGGAGGATTTCACCACATAAGTGTACTTACCTTCGATAGTAAATATCAAAACCTTAATTATAATTAAGTTATTATATGTAATAGGCCTACCTATTAGTACTAGTGGTTTCTCTTTCACTTCTTCCAATAGTGGACAAAAAATTTCAGTGAAGAGAAATCAATAACAAATTATTTCTTTTTTTATAATAATTATCTGTATGAAATTTGACTTGTCTAAGTGCTTATTTTATAAGCCTAAAGAAATAAAGTTATTGAATCTGAATATAATATAGGCTGATGATGATGTTTGGGCCGTGTGGTGCCGGCATAGAATTTCACTACTCCCACTCTTCCCGTGGATGTCGTAAGAGACGACTAAGGGAAACACACCGGGGGGCGGGCAGCAGCGCCCTCTGCAGGACAACTCCACCGAACTGCGATCCCCAACCCACATGCCCAGCGTGGGGATTATGGGCATTAACCCCCAAATGATAGTGCCATCTTTGGCGCTCATTAGGGGAGGCCTATGTCCAGCAGTGGACTATTATAGGCTGGTGATGATGATGATGGTAGGCTTGATGATGATGTGTAAGAGAATTATAGCTAATTGTTATTTAATTTTTAGTACTGACGAGGTAGCGGCGGCAGCGAGTAATCCACCGTCACAAGCGTGGTAGCCACGGTAGTGGTCTCCGGTAGAGCCGTGATGTTCCTATCGGCGCAGGCCAGCCTGCACTGCGGCTCACTCCTGAAGTTGTTCGCATTCCCGCCGCAGCCGGAGAACGCGAATGGCTCGCACCGGTTGAACTTCAGGTCGTAGTACCAACGCTCGTGGTAGCCGCGGCAGTGGCCGATCTGCATCCGCTGTCTGCATACGTCTGGAAATGTCTTTACTTATATTATGTTATCTGTGCTTATATTATACTAGCAGTCCACCCCGGCTTCGCACGGGTATTTAACAAAAATTTAATTTTTCATGCGAGTCCCAAATTTTTTGAAAACTATTATATTCTATAGCCTATGTTCACGGAAAATTTGAGATTCTAATGGTGAAAGAATTTTTCAAATCGGTCCAGTAGTTTCGGTGCCTAATCAATTTAAACAAACAATCAAATCTTTCCTCTTTATAATATTAGTATAGAAGTAAAACAGGTCCAATTCTTATTTGCAGTCATGGTATTTCGTTTTCAAGCATTGCAACAACGAGTATGATACCGGCAGTAGTAGCTGATACAGTAGATGGAGATGGAAATTAGGAAGTTATGTACAAACACTCCATCTCCATATAAATTAGATAAATTTATTGAATATCATAATTAAATTAACACTAACATAACATAATAATAAATTTTTACTAAAATGGAGCTAGACATACGTTAAATGAAAAATAAACACATTTATATATTTTTTCATTGCAGTATGGACCACGATGCAAAAAACACTAGATTGAAAAAGAATCTAGAAAGACCGATTTTGAAAAAATATTGTTACTTTTATCCCTAGACGCAAAAACGCGTGGTACTGTTCTCCTAGTATTTAACGGCTCTTAAAAATACATATATATCTTTAAAATGGCTTTAAAAATATAATTACCCTCAGCCACCTCTTCCTTCTCACAGCTGCCTTCATCACCGTCACAGAGCGCCTCCTGCGCTGTCAAAGTGAACTGACAGTTCTCTATGTGTTCTAGAACCGTCTTATCCACCTCAGGGTCCACTGTCACGTCCTGGGGTTTATGTTCCTGAAAGCAGGTTTTAAGAAGAAGAACTATGTTAACAATAAATAATAATAAATAAATTGTTTATTATCAAACAACATAAGAAAATTTAAGGATGGTAATAAACTTATTCTAGGGCCCATATCAACAAATACCTTAAAGACTAACATACATACAAAATAATAAGCGGGGCAACCACGGCGGCAGCGGTGGCAGCGACGGCAACGTATGCGCGCAGGGGGGAAGGAGCGCGCGCACGTGTGCGTAAATATCAATGGATACAGCTACTATAGGGCCTTGACGGAGTATCGAAGAACGGGTTAAAGAACGGAGTCTTACGCGAGTAGCTCTCAGTCAGGCAGCCAAGTCTGGGTTTATAAAATTTATAATCTACTGCGTTTTGTTAAAAGTAAAAAAAACTAGACATGAAATTTTATTCCCTCTGGATTCATGTTTAACCTAACAAACTTAACTGCAGAAAGAATCTACCAACATCCCCTCGTAGTGAAGCACTAATAACAAAACCTTAACCTGCAAGACACCGCTGTACACCGTCGACAGAAGACACCCTGATTCGTCACACGCCGTAGGTACCTAATGTGTACTATTTAGTTATTAAGATTTTTATATACGTACTAGATTTTGCCCGCGAGTTGGTCCGAGTAGAAGTATAAAATGTTTCGAATAGTATTTTAATTGGATTTTAATGTTATTTTGTTATAAAGGATGTATGCTAGTGAACAAGGTATTTGTTGATATTTTTTTTATTCGTGAGGGCCCATGCCTTATAATAAGTCTTAACATCCATGACTGTTCTTATGATGCCTGAAATAGATGATTTATTATCATTATCAACTCACAATATTCTGCAGTTCAGCGTAGCGTCGGTTCCAGGTAGCGAGAAGAGTTCGCGTCATGTGCGCTTGGAGCCTCGCGTCTCTCATGAGGTAGAGCCGGGTCCGAAGTCTCCGACCACGACCACAGCGGGCCGAGCAAGGCGACCAGGAACCCCAAGGGGTTATCCTGCAGTCCTCGCTAGCTGGAAGGTCCTGCAAACAATAAACTTTGTTATTCTGGCTGTGCTGTAGCCAAGGGCGTCGGAAGCCGATGACCCAGGGGGGGAAAGTTCATATTGTGGAGGATAAGACGTATGTGAATTGTAGGTATAGTCTTAACATGGAGCTGTAGACTTGTATCACGAGTCTTTGCCGCCTGTAATGTAACTGTCATGGGTATGCAGCGTGTTGAACGGTAATATTGGAGAACTCATTATGAATGTAAGCGGGTTAACTACGAACCTTTTTTGTGTTGGAAGAACACCAACATTCATCCCTTAACGAGGGACTTCATCAGCGCATAAAAGCGATACGGGCGCGTCGTGAGATAAAGAATTCGACAGACCACGATTCTTTTTATACTAGAGAACTCTAGTGTCTAGATAAACCTAATTTAGGATTCGAGACTCGGCTTACATTTATTTTATTTATTAAGAGTTCTTTTTATTGTTTTTGAATTCTAATTGTAGTTAGATGCAGTTGTGTGGTGAGGGTACTTACCACAAAGAACCAGTCGAAGTCAGTTATATTGACGTACGCATCAGGCTTTCTGAAACATAATAACCACGTATTGCAACCAGACCCACCATACGACTTGAGGAAACAAGCTTCGGCTTAATGCGGCATAATATTGAGACATGGACATTTTTGGACATCGTAATTCGGTTTTTTGTGTAGGTCATTCACGTCGGTCACAGTTTTTAGGTATCTTATATAGCTGAGACCGACGTGACTACTATTCTTGGTTCTCTCTCGTCTTTACTATAAAAACAGGTACGTGTACATACGTGTACTTAGGTACACATACATAATTTCTTCTATTTTTATGTTTCTGGGTTCAAAGATTTAAGTTTGCAATAAGTTTATTTCTTTAGGTTTACAAAAAAAGCACTTAGACAAGTAACATTTCATACAATAAATTATTAAAAAATAAGAAATAAGGTGTAATTGATTTATTCTTCACTCCATTTTTTCACTAGTGTAAGAAATGAAAAAGAAACTACTAGTACATTTAGGTACAACTTATGTGTCTAATACATGTTTGTCTTTGCTAGGAGACCTCTCCTATTTTCGAATGGACTTTAATGCTGTTGACCGCAGATGGCCATGAAAGCGTTACCGAACTTTGAGCGGGCGCAGAAGGCGCCACACCGGTAAAGTTAGGTCGGGGCAACACATCAAGGACCACCACTTAGGTGCGAACCTCGGCTTGGGCTGTTGCCAGATGCTACAAGAGGGTTACCCTCTTGTAGGAGGTTTCGCCTAGGTGGACGAATGCACCAAAGACGGAAGCGGGGAATTCTTCGACCCAGCATCCGGCGGGGTCGGTTTTTGGTCGCAAGAGGAGAGGTTTCGCCTACATAGGTGGACGAGTGCACGTATGAGCGGAAGCGGGGAATTCTTCCACCTCAGCGGGGTTTTTGGTCGGGTATAGTGTGCTAGGAGACCACTCAGAGCCACAGATAGTTGCATGTATATAATTATAAATAAAATAAGAGAACTTGAATAATTTTTGTATACAACAACATCCCACAAAAATAATATGTTTTGTAAATGCTCCGAAGGAAGAGCTTGGCGTCCTGCCGTAAAACAGTTTTTACTAGCACGGAGGACGTCACCTTACTAAAGTTCAGGTTCTGATGACATACCAAATTATAAAATAAGTAATTGTAGACCTAGAATATGTTATTTATTTATTTTCTTTTCTTTACTGTATTTTACTCACTAATGTTTACCTTATACTATAAAAGCACTTACCTAATAAGTCTTCGAAGAATAAATTTTATCCTTTGAAGACTTGTTTTCCATGTATAATAAAAAAATCTATCTATTTAATAATATTGTATCATGTATATCAGTCATCTAGTACCCATAACACAAGCTCTGCTTAGCTTGGGGCTAGATGATGCTGTGTGGATTGTCCAGCATTATTTATTTATTATTTTATTTATTTACTTTAAGGAAGGTTGTTACAGTTAGTAAAGTAATTTATTAGTACAGTAATTTATTTAATATTTTTTTTATGTTTATAGTTACTAACATCTCGCAGGATCCCGCCTCGCACGGCATTGCCTGGTCGAGCACGGTCCGTGCGCGGTAGCCGACGTGACACCGCTTGTGCGCGCGCGGGGCTAAGTAGTGCCGCGTGCGAGCCCTGACGCCGCAGCCTTCGCACGGAGACCATTCCGACCACGCGGACACGGCGCACGGCCCGTGGCTCTGTGCGGGGTCCGGCTCGTATTCCGATTGGGCTCTGTGGAGGTTTTAGTCTTTTTAGTCAAGGAAATACGCAAATTAGACGAGTCTGTTAGCATTGCATTCCGACCAAGCGGACACCGCGCACGGCCCGTGGCTCTGTGCTGGGTCCGGCTCGAATTCCGATTGGGCTCTGTGGAGGTTTTAGTCTTTGTAGTCAAGGAAACACAACTTAGATGAGTCTGTTAGCACTGCATTCCAACCAAGCGGACACCGCGCACGGCCCGTGGCTCTGTGCTGGGTCCGGCTCGTATTCCGATTGGGCTCTGTGGACGTTTTAGTCTTTTTAGTCAAGGAAATACGCAAATTAGACGAGTCTGTTTAGCACTGCATTCCGACCAAGCGGACACCGCGCACGGCCCGTGGCTTTGTGCGGGGTCCGGCTCGTATTCCGATTGGGCTCTGTGGAGGTTTTAGTCTTTTTAGTCAAGGAAATACGCAAATTAGACGAGTCTGTTAGCACTGCATTCCGACCACGCGGACACCGCGCACGGCCCGTGGCTTTGTGCGGGGTCCGGCTCGTATTCCGATTGGGCTCTGTAGAGGTTTTAGTCTTTTTAGTCAAGGATATACACAACTTAGATGAGTTAGTTATGAATGACTATTTAAAAGTAAGGTCCAAGTCTATACATTGATTTATTAATTAAAACCATAATAAACATCATCATCATTAGCCTTAAATAGTCCACGGCTGGACCTCTAGGTCTCCCCTAATGAGCGCCATAGATGACATTATGGATCATTTGGGGATTATTGTCCATAATTCCCACGCTGGGCATGCGGGTTGAGGATCAGAGGGCGCTGCTGCCCACCCCCCGGTGTGTCTCCCTTAATCGCCTCTTACGACACCCACGGGAAGATAAAGGGTGGTGAAATTCTATGCCGGCACCACACGGCAAACGGATGAATTAATAAACAATAAACCATGACATGAAGTCCCACAGATAATAATGCTGGTCAATTCACACAGCTCCCAAATTATCTTATCTCCCAAAGCTGAACGTAACTAAAACAAGTAGGTACGACAAGTGCGAGTGTAACTCGCGCGCCGAGGGTTTTGAACTTTTGTCGTTTAGGTAGGTACGTATATGACAACCTCTTGGCGCGGTGGGCTTACAACGCAGGAGGTGGAGGTTTGATTCCTGCCTCGGGACTAATATTTGTAGGATCTTCAGATTATTTGTTCGGGTGTAGTCCTTTTCAGTACACAAAAATAAATCATCTAATGTGATACTAATACTTTATTAAGTATAACAGCTATCGTAGTAATACCAATAACACAAGCTTTGCTTAGCTTGTGGGTAAATGATACTGTGTGGATTATCTAGGACCATCTCATATCTCATATCTCTTCTCAAAAATTTTGAGAACAACGGTTTTGGTGCGCTGTGGAACTCCTATTACAGTTACTACAGAGATTAGTGGGTAGGTAAGTGGGTTGGTACCTACAATTTTTTTTCGGCTTTTTTCAACCTATTTCACTAAGTATGAAACTTAGACGATTTTCAAAACCTGTTTTGAATTGTCGAAATCCATACCTTTGATTTGATATTACTCTCAATGAAATAGCCCCCATTGTATGAAAATTAGTTTTTTGACCATATTTCAAAAAGTATTATATTTACAGACTTCTCTATATTTTTCCTGTAAAATATAGATATATATCTACAAACCCTTAGTACATTTTACATCAATCACTCTGCAATCTTTGGAGATAATGGGGGAATGGTAAATTTTTTGACCTTTTTCAAAATATTTCGAAAAGTATAAAACTTATCGAAATTTCAAAAACTGTATTGATATGTACAAACCAATACCTTTCATTTGATACCCAACTCGGTGGGATAGTCACCCCTTTAGAAAATTTTCCCGCCCTTTTTTGACCTTATTTCAAAAAGTATTATTTTTACAGACTTCTCTATATTTTTCCTGTAAAATATAGATCGATATCTACAAACACTTGGTACATATCACATCAATCGCTCTGCAATCTTCGGAGATAAGGGGGGGGTACCGGTAAATTTTTCGACCTTTTTCAAAATATATCAAAAAGTGTAAAATCTGTCGAAATTTCAAAAACTGTATTGGAATATACAAGCCAATACCTTTAATTTGATACCCAACTCGGTGGGGTAGTCAGCCTTTCAGAAATTTTTCCCGCCCTTTTTTGACCATATTTCAAAAACTGTTATTTTTACAGACTTCTCTATATTTTTCCTGTAAAATATAGATCCATATCTACAAACACTTGGTACATATCACGTCGATCGCTCTGCAATCTTCGGAGATAGGGGGGGGGAACGTCATTTTTTTGACCTTTTTCAAAATATTTTAAAAAGTATAAAACCTACCAAAATTTCAAAAACTATTTTGAAATCTACAAACATGTACCTTTCATTTGATACCACTTTTGACTTGGTACGTTCCATTTAAAATTTTGATTTCAAAATTTGTATGGAAAATCTTCATTTTGATTTTTCATTTATTTTCATTTATTTTTCTATAAATATGTGCGGGCGCACAAAATGTATTATTATTTCAAATTTCAAGTCAATAGCTGCAGTAGTTTCTGAGATATTAAGGATTCAAAACACAAAACAGACCCAAAGCGATTTCATAAGGGTTTTGCAACCGATGGCAAAACCCTAAAAATCTTCTGTGTTAGCAAAGAAATAAATGATTTCAATGTTTACCAACCTGCAATGCAACCTAAACCCACTACAAGTCTCCCGCTGCGTGAGTTCAGCGCGACAGGTGTCGGCGACGTGGTGCGAGGGGTAGATGTAACCCCGCTGGCGCACCCTGAACCCTTGCCCACAAGTCACGCTGCAAGGACTCCACGCGGCCCACTCGTGGGTCACGCACGTGCCTTCCTTACCCGGCTGGGCTGGGGGCGGTTCTGGACCAGTCTCTGGAAGACAACAAGACACCATGTTTAATTATTACTAACTCATTTATTTCAGATCATTCATAATCATAATCCATAATAATAAAATAAAATAAAAGACAGTACATGAAAAAAAAATCTCAGTCTAATAGTCTAAAAAAACATACCTAGTCACCATAAAACTGCGATTGGTCAGTTGCCTGCTAAGCACGGCCATTATAAAAAATCCTAAAATATCGACCGTTTCAGTTATCTCTCAATAAGAACCAAGCAAATACATTTATAAATTTAACACAGATACTAATAGTGTAAATTCTAAAAATAATTTTGCTTGGTTATCTTACCAAAAGTCACTACTTTCCAAACTGTGTACGCTTTCAAAGGTCTTCTTCCGGTCGTCCTTTGGAAGCCTACACCGTTCTGATCCGTGTAGACTCCCAAAGGTCAACTACCTTTGGAAGCCTACACCGTTTGGATCTGTGTAGACCTCCAAAGGTCAACTACCTTTGGAAGCCTACACCGTTTGGATCTGTGTAGACCTCCAAAGGTCAACTACATTTGGAAGCCTACACCGTTTGGATCTGTGTAGACCTCCAAAGGTCAACTACATTTGGAAGCCTACACCGTTTGGATCTGTGTAGACCTCCAAAGGTCAACTACATTTGGAAGCCTACACCGTTTGGATCTGTGTAGACTTCCAAAGGTCAACTACCTTTGGAAGCCTACACAGTTTGGATCGTAGGGCCACAGATACAAGTGATTGTACCAGTTAATTCAGCTATACCTGGAACTTCACAGCCCTTCTCATAGAGCCTGAGCCTAGTGAACCGCAGGCGAGCGAACGGCCTCATCTCTCCCACCGTACTGAAGAAAGGAGATCGCACGTCCATTGGCCAATCGGGTCTCAGCGCTCGCATAGGTGAGGCGGGAATCGTTGGCACTCTGCGAGACTAAAAACAGAATGAGAATAATAATTACACTCGATCTTAATACTAACTATGTCTAGAATGGTACAATCGGCAGCCTTATCGCGGGATCTCTTTCAGGCAACCTTTGCATGGATTCAACCGGTAAATATTAACTCAAAATTATTTTTAAATGTATACCATTTAAATGTAACATAGAAATATTGTAGATAAAGTTTATGAAAAACCGCTGCACAGACATGTGAAAATTGCGCTGATTCTTGTGGGAAATTGCCAGCCAGTGTGGCTTCTATTAAGCTGATCATCATGATGCGTCACTCATGTTATCTATTCATTAAGTAAGTATTTCTTACACTATACATCACTCACCATATAACTAAGCCCATTATCAGACCCAGCATCATACGGGAACAAGGGCATCGTAAACGACGTGGTCCAAGTACAGTTCAACGCGCAGAGCTCCAACGCGGATACCCCAACGATCCAGTCAGGGGACGGAGCAAGCTTCGTCGCCAGGGATACCAGGTGGTTCCTAGGGTCGACGCGGAATACCGCGAAAGTGCTGGGGTTTCCGGAGCCGGCTGCGGCGATTTGTTGCCAGGATATGCCGCGGGCTTTTATAATTGTTCGGATGTGCTCACTCTGGAACGTTACATACATCTATACTATCTTTAATAATAATATTATAAAGATTCCCTCTTTATAATATTATTAGTATAGATAGTTGATTGTTTGTTTGAATTAAATAGGCTCCGAAACTACTCAACCGATTTGAAAAATTCTTTCACTAGATTACAAAGATTACTCTCACAACATAGATTCAGGAACATAAGTGTTTTTTGAGAGATGGTAAACTGGCTCAATTTGGGAACAAAAATGTCAAGTAGTAATAATTATTAATCCTACATATAAAAACTTGCAGTCCTTTTCAATTTATAATTTTTGTCTCCTGAAACCGTAGCTATAGGTTGGAAATAAATAGTACTCTATCAATCCAATTGCTTTAATTACTCCCTAATTAGTGTGACGCTTATTACCTCTGCTTTAAGTTCCTTTTCGAGAGCCGTAGTTGCACCATCATCAGCCAATCTTCGCATTCCCGAGCTGGCAACCCTGCCCTCCTGCCAGACTCGATACTGAGCTGTGTGCGACGCGCCGATAATTTCGCTAAAATGCGCCCGAGCACTTTCTGGGGGGAATTCCCGTGGATGGGTGTGGCGAGACCATAAGGACTCGAACGTTACCTGAAAAAGACATTGATTCCTATGCATGCCTTTATTTATTCGGCGATGAAATTCGTTTAAACATAAACTAGTCTGGGAACCAGAATTATGTGGAACTCGACGCCCTGAAAAGGACATAATACCCACTAGAACTTCTCCGTTGACCCTTCCTCGGCATTTTGTACCGAACCACGGGAACATTAAGCCTACCACGGCCCGACTGGCGTCCCCTCTTCCTCACATATACATAGCCAGCAAGCCCACCGTTCTACACACTTGCCGACCCCATGCTGCATCACGCTTCATCGCATCGCCCCCATTAGTATACAAACAGGATACTGTTTGTATACTAATGGGTTCAACAGTGTGTGCGATGGTGTGTTCTATCGCACACACTGTTGAAACCGCGATTATATCAAGAAGTGACTGATCGATAATATAAATATACTAGCTACATTAGCCCTGAAAGGCTACATGTGAGTGCTACGTGTGGAGCTATAAGAGCACAAACTAGTACAGGATTAACTTTGGGGCAAACATTAAGTTGTGCTGAGTGCTAGAATGTTAAGCCCGATAATAGAATATAATTATAATAAAAGATAATATACAAATGCGTAGAGAATCACAGAGGTAGTGACTATTACCTAATGTCCTGTCGTCTTGTGTAAGTATAAATATAAAACCATAACAATAAATAAATAAATAAATAAAGGATGTGAGTTTAGAGTATGAAAAAAAATACTTTCTTGCCTCGTATTTAGCCTCGTCACAGGCACAGCAGGGCTCCACAATCAGCGGCTGTTTCGCTATATTAGAAGGGACGGCGGGAGCAGCGCACAATTTTCGCGCCAAAAACGACCACTGATCGTTCTTCGTCGGGCCGAGTCGGGCGCAAAGCCTCACGCATGCGCCCGCTGTAATCAACGGCGCGCTCCAAATCACCTGGAAATTTGGAAATACGGTGGTAGGTACGTCGTCAGACTCCTTACAATAAAATGACATAACATAGGTACCTACAAACGCAGGAACTTGCGGTTTCGATTCCCGCTTCTCATTTGTACAATCTGCTGATATACAAATGTTCCGGATGTTCTGGTCGTTTTCAATGTGTAATAAAATATATCTATCTATGTCATATTTATTAAGTATATCAGTCATCTAATACCCATAACACATGCTCTGCTTAGCTTGGGGCTAGATATGGCATAGACGATGCTGTGTGGATGTTCCAACATTTTTTTTGTTTACTTAATCCCTACCTGAATTTCAGTTTTAGGATGTCCAGTAGCATTATTCGCTGCCGGCGCACATATTGCATGTATCTTCGACTGCGCATCGTATGCCTGGAAGCTACCCAGGGGGTCAGGACCCGCTGTGGACTTCGGATCCTCATCCTTGGTGGTTTTGGAGGAGTCCCTTGTAAGCTCCACCCATATGGTGAAGCCTGAAAATGGCGTAGGGCCTTGCCCAGTGTTCACGCCTTGAAGAGTTACTGAAAATAGAATTGAAGCTTTCAGGAATTGACTTCTTTGGGTTTGTAATGGTACTACAGGTTAAAACAAAACCTATATGGTTTTGATTTAACTCAGTGAAGTCAGTGATAGTTACATAGGTAGATTCTCCCTTCTATTCTAAACCTGCGCGAGGTAACACTACATCTGCGTATGTATACCTACGCACTAAACTTCATTTCTTGCCATCTATTTGAAAGAGGCAGAGGGTTCCTCGATATGTACGAAGAAAGTGAGTCATTCAACAGTGACAAATGACAAATGACTTTTGTATTTGGAACACTATTTAATTTAAAAGTGTAAACGCGATTCTCTACAATAAGTAGTTAAGTAAAAGTAAATAAGTACAATAGTCCTGGCCGGTTATAGAAAAAAAGTACGCGTACCGACGCGGCATTGGTGTCGATTCTGTTGTTTTAGAATTAGCTAAAATTAGGATTTAGGAATGTCAAATAGACAAAAGCTATTCTATGTTTTAAAAATTAGACTGACAGATTTCAAATTAGAACGACAGATCTAAAACAACTCAACATAGGTAAATTAACTAAAACCCTATTCTTTGCATCACATTTTTAACTAAGATAAGAAACGTCAAGCTAATTTTAGGAAGCATCTAATTAGACTGACAGATTTCAAATTAGAACGACAGATCTAAAACAACTCAACATAGGTAAATTAACTAAAACCCTATTCTTTGCATCACATTTTTAACTAAGAAACGTCGACCTAATTTTAGAAAGCATCTAATTTGCTCATGATTAAAATTTATACTTATTAAAAAATATTTTTTGGCACAGATCTAGTGAAAAACGGGAAGATTATTTTGTGAAAAGTGGAAAATGGATTTTGTTGTAGCTGCAGTGGTGGATTCGAGGGAAAGGTGTGTATTATTTGCCAATTCCTCGTTTGGTACCTAACCTAGCCATATCTTCATGATTTCATCCAGCATGCGTAAAGTTTTAGCAGGTAGCACCTAGGTACCTATCAAAAACCAACATTGGCTAACCTAACCTAACTTAGAAAACCTAAAATTTAAGTTAGGAATCCTAAACAACAGAATCGACACCATTGGCTATCAAAAAAATATGAATAGGTACGCGGGAACTTTTTATTATTTGTTATATTTTTAATTTTTATCAAAATATTACAGACATTTTTTATTTGATTGACACAAATTTAATAAAAGATCAGTTCTATGTATAGTTCTTAGCAGTGAAAGTGAAAGAATTTCATGAATTTATTTATTTTCCTTAAAATATTTTATGACTTTTCACAGAGCTGAGAATGAAAAATCGAATCTGCCACACGGTACCAAAATTATTTTACCAAGAGCAACCGACCGAACTTTGAATTAGCTTTGAAATCCTTCGCTTTGATAAATCACTTCCGCGTATCCCATAATTATGAATAATTTAATTCCCATTAAATTCTACTTCAGAATAGAACCAGCCGTTCATTTGACAGTCTAGTTTTACTTCGCAAATCTGTCAAAAAAGCGGCAAATTCGCGCGCAAGGTTAGCGGTAAAACCTACATAACATAACACTCACGTTTTATCAAAAATCTAGAGCAATCTTAGAACTATGAACTAGATAGTTAAGTCTTTTATCTCCATTTAAAGCTAGTAGATAATTTCATACCAGTATACAGTTCTCCAGGTAAGAACAAGTCGGGGTCCCCAGCGACCCCCAGCCGATAGTGTCGGTCCGCGGGCTGCGCGTGTGGCGGGGCCCGCTCGCACTGAGGGGGTGCGGGGGAAACAGGGGGCACTGTGGAACCCCAGCCCACGGAGAAAATGCAGCTCGCAATGACCAACATCGCATCTGTATAATCATTTTAAGGCAAGGAACTTATACCCAAGGTTGGGTATAAGTTCCTTGTTTTAAGGTTAATCAGATTAGGTTGGGACTTTGGGACCCATGCAACAAGGTGCGACTACATTATCAGTGCACCTGACAGTTTTATTTATGAATACGTTGTAGTTAGACTGTGTTTTTAGTGCTCTCGATAAGTGGGGTGTACTATCAACGTCAATTACCTACTACATAAGTAGGTACAGGTACGTAGAAATAGAGACATGAGCGCTAACTACATGTATTTTTTTTTAGCGATTTTTGTCGTTGATTATAACTATGTTTGTCTCATCTATCGGTTAGTTGTCCCACCCACCATCTAATGCTATTAAGGCGCATACAGGAGCGAATGACCTTGAGCAATTTGGGCGGGGCTATGGTTTCGGCCCCGCACCCTTCCGCGCGCCCCCCGCCGCGCCGCTGCATAGCCAAGAAAATGAAATAGATTTCGCGCGTAGCCGCAAAAGATAAGTAGAAATCCTTCATGGCCGCGCGGCGCGGCGTGGTAAACCAAGCCGGCTGACACGCGATAATTGCGGGTTCAATTCCCACTGCGGGATATTTTTTTACAAATTGTCTATCTTTATTTATGTCTGTGCTGTTCTTGTGAAGCTAAATAAATG
Organism: Eupithecia pulchellata; assembly: GCA_963931895.1. NCBI lineage: Eukaryota > Metazoa > Arthropoda > Insecta > Lepidoptera > Geometridae > Eupithecia > Eupithecia pulchellata. Next base: position 4,523,323 of record OZ007524.1, on the reverse strand, counting down.
TATCTTTGTCTTTAAAATTCTGCAAGTATTTGTTCTTGGTCTGAGAACAGAACTCGGTACTTTAGGTAAGTAATAAGTATGTATGTTACCGCCTTACCGCCTCTTGTTACTACCCGCGCGGCGCGGGGCGTTCGCGTTGTAGGTAATTTCCTTCTAAACTAGCCTATATTCCAATCATTCGAAAGTTTTATGCAAATCAGTTTAGTAGTTAGGTACAGACAGAAGCATTAATTGGTAACCCCCCTAATAGCTAAAGTTTACATTGCAAATCACTGTACGATTTACAAATCTTTTACTCAAATACTAAGAAACAAAAACGTAACACCCAGTGGGAATCGAACCAGACATCCAATCGCTCACATGACAAGTTGACCACGCACCAACCAACTAAACCAACGAAGCAGTTATCAGAGCGTCGAAATTTTATGTTATTAGTGTTCGACAGCGGATTTTTATTTATGAGATCTCTTTACACTGGATAAGAAAAAAAAGAAGTGTTTGAGGGTAGATTTAAATATAATCTTGGTGAACAATGAAAAGGTCACTAGCCATTTCCAATTCTAGTCTTGACTTACTGGTTTGAATCATAAATGAATTGAAGAATATTGAAGGAAATTATGCAAATTAAGAATTTTGTGAGAACTAAGATTGCGGTGCTATTCGAACAGCAAATGAGTAATCAGGAGATTGCTCGTTTTGAATTACGGTAAGTTATCAACTGATTATTCTTGTGTCATAATCGTTACGAAACAAATACATATTTTTTTTAGTAAAACCTTGTTATCTTTAACTTCATTTAAGTATTGATTTGTTGTTTTACAGATAAAAACCGTGCGCTTAAGTGTAATGTGGGAATGTGAATGTAAAAAGCAATGGCAGATAAACAACAGGAGTGTATACAAATCAGTGAAGTCGCCACAATAATATTGTTGACATTCAGACTAGTTCGCCTTTTGCATCCACTCGTTCTACTGCTCAACAATATTTGATTATCAACATCAACAGAAGGCATTTGCATGCAGCTGATATACTTACACAATTATCGAGCAGCAAAAATAGGACTGTCTGCTGAACTCCACCACAGGGCATGAATAGCTTTAGGTAAGTGATAATACTGATAATTCTCAACAAATTCGAACACCTTTATCTCTGATTATTTCATCATAATTATAATATTTTTAACAAGTTAGTATTTACACGAACTAAATAAACATTATAACAGTTGATTTTTTTTCTTTTTAGGTTTTGGAGATGGTTATCCTCTATGGGTCCTGGAGAAATAGTAAAAATAACTGGGCGCATGAATGACGAGCAATTGAAAGTGTTGAAGGTTACTACGCGGATCGCGTATCCAGAAGCCCAAATTTATTTTGTCCATGATAATTGTGGAGTGCATCGTACGCGGATGGTTTCTCAAGGGTTTTCATCTCTAGAAGACATTACTGTTATTTCTTGGACATCTAAAAGTTCGGACCTAAATTCGATAGAAAATATATGTGGGGTCAAATGGTTTTAAATTGAGATCCGATCCGTTAGCCCTTAAGCTATTAAGCGATGTATCACTAAATATCACTACCTACTAAACCCTAATGTAATTTTACCTTTTAACATTGTCAAACTCCATTTGACCTCATTTACTTTCAAAACTACCTGATTATTTAGTATTCCATGATTTACAAGAGATCCAAATTGTTTAATTCATTAGATTAGCAAAGTAAACGAAAATCTAATGAAAACATGTGTATTCTCGAGCACTAAATCGAAAATGGAATATTATTTTTCAGGATAGGAAGCTATTTGTAAGTAGGCTAAATAATAAAATAAAACATGTCAGAATTAATTACATTTTTTGTATTGTTGTTTGTATCTAAGGCAAATTTTTGAAAAAAATAAACGAAATTGTTTACCTGAAATTATTATTATTGTTTTATTTTATCAATTACTTTAAATTCATACTAATAGACAAAAACTTCACTATTACACATGAATAAAGGTCATTACATTACTAAAATTAAGTAGTAGTTAAAAAACAAAAACATCCTCTGCAAGGATTCGATGACGATCATTACGATGTGCGGTGACAGAATATCGGTTACACTAACCACTACACCATAGTTACATGTGATACAGGCTCGAAATTTCAGTATCATTACTCCTGATAAAATAAATGTAGGTGTTGAAAAAAACATTTGTTTTTTATTTAAACAGTTAAATAAACTTAAAAAAAAAACAAAAAGAAAAAATAATGTAAATTAAAATGAATATATAAATCTTCACGGGTTTGAACCTACATGCTACTGAATGATAACTATGACATATTCTGTGAGGGGGTTACCAATTAATGCTTCTGTCTGTACATGGTATTCATACAAGCTTCTCTAATTTTCAATGTTTGTAGGATATCAATGATAGGTAGGTTATACGGGTGGAATAATTTGAAACAATAAATCTCTGAGCTAAAGGAAAAAGGTCATAATGGACAAAGAGAAAAAATTACCATTACATGGTATTTACATATAGGTTTTTACACCTATTCAAAGAAATGATGCCAGAAATCGGATGTAAACAGTAAATTTCTAAGCAAGAGGAGAAAGGGCATCCTGGAACAAGAGACAAATTTACTTTTATATAGTAGGTAGATTCTTTTTCTTTTATTTTCTTTCTGCTGTTTTTAGGGGTTTGAAACCGAGGTCAAAACCCTAAAAACCAGCAGAAAGAAAACAAAAGAAAAAAATCTACGATATATAAATTTTGTCCCTTGGTCCAGCCAGGGATCCTTATGACTTTGATTCTGTTTTGTGTTTTGAATCCATAATATTTCAGAAACTACTGCAGCTATTGACTTGAAATTTGAAATAATAATACATTTAGTGCGCCCGCACAGATTTATAGAAAAATAAATAAAAAATTAAAATGAAGATTTTCAGTACAAATTTTGAAATCGAAATTTTAAATGGGCCCTACAGAAATTAAGGTGGTGTGAAATGAAAGGTACTGATTTGTACATTTCGTTTTGGAAATTTTGATAAATTTTATACTTTTTGAGAAAAAGGTCGAAAAAATTACCATTCCCCCTCCCCCCCCCCCCTCCCTATCTCCGAAGATTGCAGAGCGATCGATGTAAAATGTAACCAAGTATTTGAAGATATGGATCTATATTTTACAGGAAAAATATAAAGAAGTCTGTAAAAATAATACTTTTTGAAATATGGTCAAAAAAGGGCGGGAAAAATTTCTAAAGGGGTGACTACCAGAGAAGTCTGTTAACATAATTACTTTTAAAAATTATGGTCAAAAAGGGGGGGGGGGGATTTCTAAAGGGGAGACTACCCCCGTCGAGTGGGGTGGGGTATCAATTTTGTACTTTTCGAAATATTTTGATAAAGGTCGAAAAATTGGCCATCCCCCCCCCCCCCTATCTCCGAAGATTGCAGAGTGATCGATATAAAATGTACAAAGCGTTTGTAGATAAATATACAATGTGTCTGGTCACCGGTGTCGGAGACTTTGGGGGGGGGGGGGGTGAAATACGGTAAATTTTATCGAAAAATCACTATTCCTATCTTTTTTCTACCTCCATTGCAAAATGGCAGTCATTTTGTTTTCTTTTGCCTCGAAGCAAGGTGTTTGTACTGATTTAGCTATAGCTACCCATGTAGAGGTCCTAGGAAGACGATAGAGGGCTCATTTGATAGCCAATAATGTGGACAATAAAGCAATGATAACATTATTTCCATTTCCATTTTATAGTAGAGGAGGAAAAAAGAATTTACAAAACAAAAAAAAAAGATTTTTTTAAAAAGATTTTTTGAATAAACTTCTAAACTATCTTACTTATAGCTAAGATACAAGACTTATTTTGAAGCACACAGTATTTACTATCGTTCAAAAACAAAAAACATGTAGCTTGACAGTTTGGATTCTATGAAAAAGCTAATAATACAAAAAATTTTTTTTCAAAAAATCTTTTTTCAGGTTTCATAAATTATTTTTTCCTCTATTATAAAATGGAAATGGAAACAATGTTATCGTTGCTTTATTGTCCACATTATTGTCTATCAAATAAGCCTCTATCGTCTTCCTAGGACCTCTACATGGGTTGCTATAGCTAAATCAGTATCCGTGCTTCGAGGCAAAAGAAAACAAAATGGCTGCCATTTTGTCATGGATGTAGAAAAAAAATAGGAATAGTGATTTGTCGATAAAATTTACCGTATTTCACCCCCCCCCCAAAGTCGCCGACACCGGTGACCAGACACATTGTAAATCTATATTTTACAGGAAAAACATAAAAAAAAGAAAAAAAAAAATAAGTGCGTTGGTACCAACGCACTTACCTACCCACTAATCTCTGTAGTAACCGCAACCTCCTGCGTTGTAAGCCCACCGCGCCAAGAGGTCGTCAATAAACGTAACAACCTAAACGACAAAAGTTCAAAACCCTCGGCGCGCGAGTTACACTCGCAATTGTCGTACTTTATCTAGAATTCTAGATAATTATGTACAAGTACAAAGGGTGGCCGTCGCGAAGAAAACCCGTAAAAAATACTCGTAAATAAAAAATACCCGTAAAAACACGATAAAATACCTACCCGTTAAAATAGTAATAATAATTATTAATTCAGATCGCGTAAGTTTAAAAATATCCGAGCTCTAGGAGATGAAAAAAGGCTATGTACCATTTTTACCCAGTCTCCTTTACATTATGAATCCCATTCCCATTTCATAACAGTAAGTAAGGTGGGGGTGTACCTACCTAGTGCTTCACTTCGGAGAGTCATAGAACTGTTGCAGCTATACTAGAATTCTGAAGACGATCATGAACCGCGTTAGGAAGAACGCCATACGTACGTACATATTTTATTTCGTCGCATAATACATCATAGCTACCTACCTAATATTAGCTACCTACCTAAGCGTAATGGATGTTTTACCTGTAGCAAAACATTTTCACTCCAGTTTCAACTTGTCCGGTCACTGTAAATCTATAAATAAATAATAATGTAAGATTAGTAATAAAACAAATAAATGGGTAGGTCTAAGGAGTATTTACTTACATTGTCGTTCATTTGTTCCTACCTAGTTTAGTACCTACCCGATCTCCTAAAATAAATATACAAATATGTAAAATCTACATAAGATTGCTAATAGGTAGTTACAATAGCATAAATTTTCTAAAATAACGAGCTTTCAGAGCTCTGGCTTTCTTCAGCTTACTGATCTTCGGAATTTTCATTATTTTACAAACTGTCTTACACCAAATAAAGCGTCCATGCGCGGATAACTTTGAATAATAAATAAAGCGTCTATGTGCATCAATATAGCATTATAGTAAAAAAGCAAAAGTACGCCTCGCGCTCACCTAGAGCGCGAGGCAGACGAACACAACCTCCCCGTACGACAGTCAGGGTTTCACTGCCGCCCGTCGCCCGCGCAGACTACCTTCAAAGGTTACCGCCCACTAATCATACGCAAAAATTTAAAATAATGATTTTCTATGTGAAAAATCGTCGTATCACAAAATCATACGTTCAGTTTGAAGATAAAGTCTTTGCCGACATGATGGTGAAAAAAAAAGTATAAAATTCTAAGTAGTTTAGAAGTAGATACACTTTTTCAGTCAGAAACAGCTCCACTTTGTGATTTTTTTTCACCAGGTAAACGAGCACGTAGAACATTTTTGTACGTTCACTTTACAGATAAAAGGTCAATGTATAACATATATTTTTTTCAGCCCATAAAATTGACTACTCTAGGAGGAGAAAGCCTCCAAAGAGGAGCAATCAGCTACTGTATGCGCCTTAAATTAGCATCAAATAGGAAAAAAATAAAATTCGGTAACAATAATCTCGCGCCAACACGAAACGTAACATACCACCATATAATATTTATACTAACTTTTATATTTTCTGCGTTCTACGAGGAATTTATGTAAGGGAAAATAGTCCTTATTTGCCGCAAATCGTTAGCCATTTTCTATGAACCTAGATAAAAACAACTTCAATTCAATTGTATTTGAGACCCTTATTTTGGAATAAGTACTTTTTCTGTTAGAATAGAATATTTATTTATTTAGTTATTTGTATGACAAAACAAAACAAAACTCAACTATCTACTTCTTTAAAAATTAGGTAGGTACCTACTTAGTTTATTATACTTATTATGATAAAAATAACAGCTTATACTTTCTCACGTGTATGTAAAATAAATAGTACCTATTCATAACTATTTAAATGAGTGAGTGTAGGTAGATTATCGAAGCTTGTACCACTTGTACCTTTGCCCACAAACCGTAAGTAAACTTACTAAGTACCTATTATTTTATTCTACGCCCCATTGCTTTGAGCTTTTCCACAAACAATGCCAGCCACTTGCGACAAAAGTAAACAAAGGAAAGTGCTTCACTTGCTTCCAACTACGTAATGACAAATCTTGAAACTATAAAATACAAAATCGGTAATCTTAATATTCAGAGCTATCTTAGTTATAACAGTTCTGCTGAGATACCTGGTGTAAGGCGTCGTCGCATAATAAGATAAGATAGAGATTCACGCTCAACACACGACCGTCCCGCCCGCCCTCGCGGAAGCGACTGGCCGCCCAGCTTATAAAACAGTCTGTACAATAAGTGGCTTTCCCGCGCAGGTTCTAGTCCAGCTAGGCTTTTAGGTCATTGATTCATAGTTTTGTGGGAACTTGACCTCGTTTAAACAATTGCATGGATTCCAAGCATCTCATTGTCATCTAGGCCTACCTATAATATCCACGATATTATAATGTTATACGAACATTATATGTATAAAATAGTTGCTTTCTGCTGTCTGTGTGTGCATATAAATAAAAACTAAGCAACGGCTTTTGATGCGGTTTTTTTGATAGTGATTCAAGAGGCAAGTTTTTGCGTTATCAGCGTGTCGTGTGGTGCCGGCATAGAATTTCACCACCCCAACTCTTCCCGTGGGTGTCGTATAGGGCTTGAGCTCCGGAATTCCGGAATTGGCATAATTCCGGAATTCCGATAAAATCCAATATCGTTTTCAATTCCGGAATTGACGACATCAATATCGGAATTTCAATATTGAAAAATAAATATTTTATAACGCGCCTTAAAGCGCGGCGCGTCCGCACTTCCTCATTTCATTTCATTCATTTATTGATAATGGATCAATCTTACAGGTGGACATTACAGGTCAATCTTATATAAAAATTATTCAATTTTCAGTTTGTTAGTTCCAGGCTCGTGAGCTCATCGAAGGTATAGAATGTCTGCTCGACAAGCCAGCGTTTAAGTTTTAGTTTAAATGTGGTGAGACGAGCCTCCTTTATTTTCTTGGGCAAGCGGTTGTATAGTGTCGGCCCCATGACATGTGTCAGCTTCCTAGACTTCGCCATAGTACGCGATACCGCAGCAAGCCGACCGGCGGCGTGGCGCGCAGAGCCTCCGCGTTCCTCTCCAAGGTTGGAGAATTCCTCCAGGTTTGTCCGCACATAGACGGCCACCTGAAAGATTACCAGAGCCGCCAAAGTGCAAAGCACGCTCCACCCAGCCTGCCGCAGATGTTGTGGATATGGTATTCCCAGGTGAGCGCGCGGTCTATCTCGAAGCCAAGGAACGTCGTACGCTCCACCTGCACGATCTGCACCCCCTCGGCTAGCCCTACTAAGTGGTCTCACGTGGCGGCCTGAAAGACTAAAGACAGAAAGCTAGCGAGTTGGTGTGCTGCTTGATTCAACCTTTCCTCGAGGCGGTCGACAGATGGCGCAGTTACCACCGCGGCGACATCGTCAGCATACATCATTATCTCGGCGGAGGTCACGGCACTCGGGAGGTCATTAAGAAGTAGCAAAAACAGAATATTCGAGACCGATGATCCCTGTGCCACGCCCATAGTCGTGGTCAGGGGGTCAGATCGTCAGATCTCAGTACCTCCCGCTCCCACCACTATCTGACGTCTGGCTCGCATCATACTGACCAACAGCGCTAGAGGCGCACCCGCGATGCCGTAGTGGCGTAGCTTCATCTCGAGTACGGTGTGGTCGGCCACGTCAAAAGCTTTCAATAAGTCACAGCATATCACAGCTACGTGATGCTTGCTCTCGCGTGCGCACATCACGAGGCGGATGACCTCGCGAGTGAGGGACGTGGTCGACCTACCCTCGCGATACGCGTATTGGCGGTCTGAAAGCGTTCAGGTCGGTCAGGTACTCCGCGAGCCGAGTGCAAAGTCCGTTCTCGAGTACTTTACGAACGTTCTGGATTTAGAAAGTTTAATAAGAGTAAAGATGGCAGTCTATGAAAACGGTGGCGTTAGAGGGCAATATTTACAAAAATGTTTCCAGTATTTAAAAACAATACCGCCAACGAGCGTAGAAGCAGAAAGAGCTTTTTCGGCGGTCACCTATATAGGTAATCGCGTACGAAGCTCACTCAATGACGACAGTTTAAACGCGCTTACATTTTTAAAATTTCACTACAAACAGAATTGCTTGTAGTGAAATTTTAAGAATGCTGAGCTGAGCTTCGTAGATCTGAATCTGATGTCTCTTTTAAATATTTAATACAAGTGCTTAATAATTTAATTTGTTTTATTTGATCATATTTCTTTCTACAACCTAAATCTATAAAATTATTGATATTCGATAGAATTCATACATTGAAATAAATAAATAATAGTACTAGGTAAGACATTTTTGCTTTTTTCACACTTAGAGTCAATGTAAACTTGTAGTCTTGTGCGTATCACAATTTTTATACAAAAAGATGTATGAGTTCCGGAATTCCGGAATTCCGGAATTGGAATACAGGATATCGAAACCCAATTCCGGAATTGAAAAAGCGTCCGATATTCAAGCCCTAGTGTCGTAAGAGACGACTAAGGGAAACACACCGGGGGTTGGGCAGCAGCGCCCTCTGCAGAACAACTCCACCGTACTGCGATCCCCAACCCGCATGCCCAGCGTGGGGGTTATGGGCAATAACCCCCAAATGATAAATGCCATCTATGGCGCTCATTTGGGGAGGCCTAGAGGTCCATCAGTGGACTATTGTAGGCTGATGATGATTGCTCACGTGCCAAGCCTAAGCGGATCGCTAGTTAAATATAATAGAGAGATGGATAGAGATATATCGATAGGATCATTGGATTCTACATCTATAATAATATCATTAACTAGGAAAGATTTGATAGTTTGTTTGGATTGAATAAGGTCCAATTTGAACAATTATTTCACCAAAAAATCCTAGATTATCCCTGATGATGAACATAGGGCAAATAATATTTTTATAAATGTTAGGGATCCGTATGAAACCTTCAATAATGATACCAACGAGTGAATAAATATCAAAAAATATTAACTCTTATATCGCGTACGCTGAGGAATTTTTGCAGATACCTAGAGCAAAGTGTTGTACTAGCTACCGTTTTATAGGGGACATCAATATTTACAAAAACTTATCGATACTATGTCTAACTATTACAGTTGTGGCACAAACAAGGGCGTCGCCAGGGGGGGGGGCAGGGGGGGGCAGCTGCCCCCCCCCCCCTAGAGATCAAAAAATGTACCTAGCCAACTGCAAAACGACGAAAGTCCTGCTATTGTCTTGCTTTGCCGATAAACCCCGCATAAATTCACTATAACTAGGAATAAGTAGTGACAGTTAGTACAATAATATAACTTTAAAAAAATATTGTATTTAAAGTAATTTTCTTTTCGGATATTTCGGTCGGTCATTTGAAACAAAATATTATAATATGTACGTGCTTTGTATAGCTCGTAAAGCTTTTCACATGGAAGTTGAAACCATTCTTATTTACCTACAATCGCCATACAGGCAAACAGATCCGTAGGGATAGGGGTTTTGGGGATTCAAGCCACCCCCCGAAAAGTTTTCTCGGATACGTGGAAGTACTTGAAGTGGTTGTTCTGTCTTAAAAACAATTTTTTGTTCGTCATAATTCATCGGGTGGCTCGCTCTCACGCTAAGTATCATTCGATTCGTATTATTTAAGTGTACCTTATAATATGTAAGTGACCTAGGCGCACGCATCACATTCATTTACGCCTGACATCTTCGAAGGCAGATCACGACATTAATTTTAATTTCGTTAATCGATGAATGTATTAAGCACCTACATATTTTCTTGTTTTAACGTTATTGAATTGCTCCCTCCGTTTGCTGTTATTCCTTTAGATATACAGGGTGTCCCGTAACTCAACGTCAACCCGAAAACGCCGGACAGGTGGGTTCATGACGACCCAGAACAACTATTAAATTATGGGTCTATCTTCAATGGTTTCAGAGTTATAGACTTTTCTTTTAGTATTAATTTTATAACATTTTCGTAAACATTTAATTTATATTATAGTTTTTTAATCTGATAGACAACTAATGTAACTGGTTATTAAATCGTGTTAATTGTTAAAAAAATAAAAATAACTTTTCTATGCTGTGACTACAGATGTCAATATTTAGCAATTTTTATTTTTGTATTACAAACTCAAATAACATTTTCTTATAATGAATTGCAAAATTTACACATATTGAGTTAAGTTTTTGAAATAAAATACTGTTTAGTTCGATTATTGCATCAATGATTTTCATTCGAGTAATTTTGACTCGTCATACTGAAAATAAAATCACTACAATAGTGGAAAGTTGGAAAGTACAACTGTGGAAAGTTGGCGCAGTTATCCTAGATTTCAAAATGGTATCATACGTTACACTTTTCGTCTTTAAATAATAGTAAAATATTGATTTTCTGAAATAAGACCTAAATTCAAAGTTACGGGACACCCTGTATATATACAACACAATTTTTTGCATACGTCCGAAAAAGTCTCAAAAAAAAATCGCGGCTCGCTCCGCTCGCCGTTTATTGTATAGTCTTCAGTTTCGACTATTTCCAGCGGCCGCACACTACAAAATATCGGCGCTATTACACACCGTTAAATTTTTTTTGTCCTACCTAATGACCCGAAAAGAAGCTCTAACACCCCCCCCCCCCCCCCCGCTGATTAGTACATATTTCTGGCTACGACTTGCCCCCCCCTAGGCCGAGGGCTGGCGACGCCCTTGGGCACAAATAATTACTTTTTCATATTATAATATGCAATAGTAACGCTAGGCAGCATCATACGATGTAGGCGTCAATGCGGAATTGCATATTTTTGAATTAAAGATATTTTGAATTCGCTCTTAATTCCGATAATATCCTAAACTTTATAACTCTTTTTAGTAACCACCGACACAAAAATAGGGTGCAGTGTGTTAAAATTTTTAATTTTGGATTATTTTGTTAATTTACGTGCGAAGCCGGTGCGAGTTGCTAGTACTAAAACTTCTATATATAACTAAAATTACTGTGAAACATACCTATGGAGGATTAAGTGGTAGGTGTGCAGTAAAAGGCTATTTAATAGTAGTACATTTTTATTTTTCATAATAGTAAATACCTACAATTTTATAAACAATCTTTGTCATCTAGATATAAAATAGGTAGTCAAATAAAAAACACAATTTATAACATCTACTAATTTTGAACATAATTTAACTTTATCCTATAAAAAAATTAAGAGTCATAAGTTCGTGACTGATGTGAACATATTTGATAACTAAGATATCCAAAACAACTGAACAAGGCAAGATAGATTTTGGTGTATTTAAAAAGAATATTCAAACCTGAATTCAAAAAACTAGTTTTCAAACTGTAAAGAGCGAGGCCTTTGGCAAAAACTAGTTTAACAGATTGTTGCTATGCTGTACGTAAAAATTAAATATTATATTCTATCAAATTCTATATCTATACTTATGTCTATATATGGATTGAGATAATTAATTCTACCCTAACTCGAGGTATATTGCGATATCTAAGCTATCTAAGCAAAATAATTTAAGATAAAAATACTTCAAAATATTCATTATGAATGTAAGCGGGTTAACTACGAACCTATTATTATGTTGTCATAATGTAGTTAACCTGCTTACATTCATAATGAATTCATCAATCTACGATAGTTTTTATAGTAAAATACTTCAAAACAATAACAAATAGCGGAAGAAAAGTGTTTAGTTTTTAAAATAATGTTTGACGTCTTGGAACATAGCTCTGTAAATCAAATTGAATTGAATAAATAAATAAAAATAAATAAATAAAAGTCAGATGGTCATGTGGTGCGATTTGAGCAATACATTTTTTTTTAACTGATAGACCTCCGTTTGATCACGATCTCACCTGATGGAAAGTGAAGATGTGGCCGACAGTGGATCACGCAGGTCTAGAAGACACCTATTCACATTTATATTTCAGCAATTACTTATACTGTTTAGATTGAGAATTCTAACAAAATCAATTAAACGCCACGCGCGCTGTACGACAAAGTCTGTAGGGTTCGTCAATAGTGTGTTTTCTGGCTTGCTTATTTATTTATTTTTTACATTCATGTCAATTAAAGGTGTTACATTTTTGAGATAGAATCTTAATTAACCCTGCAAGGGTGTTGTGTGCAAGATTCTAAGTTAGGCGCTATGCAGATAGAGTAAGATAAAGTGGCCCACTGCATACTGCTTAACTGTGACGGATGCATGCAATGTCATAGTTATAAAAAATATGCGTTTCACATTATTTTATTCATTAAATAAATTTACAAGTTGAGATAAACAAAACCCAACTCGTCACTTATTATAAAGTTTATTATAAATATTATTATGTTGATTATTAAATTATATTAAAATATCCTTACGATTATTTCTGTGCTTATAACTAATAACATCATCAATCAATTGATACTATTATAAATATCTAAACACCGAACCTCCATTGTTGGTCTGTCAGAAATTAAATATAATTGACTAGAGAGAAATTAAACATTCCTGTAGATAACCTATTTCTGTATAATACATTTTAGAACATCATTGTTAAAAGGCTAGCTACAGACAGCTTATTTTAAATCAAATACACGACGGCCTTAACTTTTTTATATGTGAAATATATGCTATCATATATTTCACATATAAAAAAGTTAATGACATAGAGTGTACATGCAAGACATAAGTCTTGCATGTACACTCTATGTAACATTGCGCCGGTAAATGATAATATAGTTTTGGAATGTGCTTATGTGGTCATCAACCTAGAAAGTAATAAAAATATGGCGCACCCATACTGTATTCATATTTTTGGCTTTGTTTTAAAAATATGGTGTTACTGAACACCTCTGTTTAGTAACACCATACCTTGTGAATGGCTCATTAAATATTTCTCAGGTAAACTAGCTGTAATTTATTAGGCTGTAGTGTAACTTTAAGTGCATGGTTACTTTTTTATATAGATAATTTTTTTTTATCGCAAACATAACATAACAATCAAAACACAAAATAAAAATTACAAGAAATGTGACAATTGGCGGTCTTATATATTTTTTATTTAATATATTATATATTCACTGATAGAACTCCGTTTGACCACGATCTCACCTGATGGAAAGTGAAGATGTGGCGTCCGGTGGATTTATTTTATATATTATAGTTTATCTCCCAAATTTAAATAATATAACATAGAAGAACTACTTATCTATGACTGCGGTCGGTTAGGCAGATTGTCCCTCAGCTCTAAGACGTGGTCGATAGCTTGCGGCCGTCCGTCGGGGCCTAGGCGAGCTGGCTTCACCACGCCTTGGGTAACCATCGCATCGAAGAGATTGACCAGCCGCATAGCTTCATACTCTTTCTGTTCAACAAAAAGGATTTAAGAGTGTACCTTATGTAATTTTATAGTTAGAAATCGTTATTTATCTCAGAATCTGTGAAAGCTACCACCTTCATATTTAGGTAAATGATAATTCGAACTTTTATCTTGGATTCCGTCTTTTCAAAAACACGATTGGTGAAAATTTTCTCGATACTTTTATTTTTTGAAAAATACATGTTTTGCACACATTTTGCTATTTATCTCAGGAACCACCTCATTTTTTTGCTGGATTTTTGTTTTGTCAAGAAACGTAGTAGAATTTCTTCGTTTTCGTCTTTTTAATTTTTCGATTAGTTGTGTAAATAACTTGTAATTAGGCATAACAGTTTTGGCGGAGCAAAATACGGAGCACGTCTATCGCTCTGTGCTTCTCACTCATACGCAAATCATATCTTGTCATCCTGCTCGAAATTTGAATTTTGGCTGAGGTATGGCACGCTCTTAAGTAAAATACCAGGTAAAAGTTACATATACATTATATCATCTGGCTCTGAATCTAAGGAAAGCAGCTTGTGTTATTGTTACCAGATGACTGATATAATAAAGTCTTTCTATAAAATAGCCGTTTTTTCGTGCCAATTTATTTTGTTCATATTTATTTTTAATTAAAATTTATACAATATCATCTTCTGAACATAATTGCACAAGTTCATTAAATACCGTTTTTGGGGAGGAACATACCCTAAAAATGAAAAACTCCTAAACTCATGTGTTGTCTTGTCGCTTTAAAAGCTTAAATTTGTTGTTTTTACAAATAACTAGCGGTCCGCCCCGGCTTCGCACGGGTATTAAACAAAAATTTCAGAAACTATACACACTAACACGATGGGTTTCACAGTTTTCACACGGACCCCTTACTTTTTTTAACAGTATTGGGATTTTGACATTGACTTGCACTCCATAACTGACACTGGCCGTAGAGAAAAAGCAAGTACCTTGCGCTATATATTCAACCTCTTTTTCTATTCTGACGCGCCATAATGGAAAAAGAGGTTGAATATACAGCACACGGTTCAATTATTGAATTTTTCATGCGGATCCCTAACTTTTTTGAAAATATTATATAGCCTATGTTCATCACGGAAAATTTAGGATTCTAATGGTGAAAGAATTTTTCAAATCGGTCCAGTAGTTTCGGAGCCTATTCAATTCAAACAAACAAACAAACAAACATACAAACAATCAAATCTATCTTCTTTATAAATTAGTATAGAATACAATTACAAGATATAGTATCAGCATTGCTTCCGTGCGTGGACGGGTATACTAGTAGATAGACATTTAGAGTTATTGTTACCTGCTCCTCAGTCATCCCTTCAAAAGGGTTCACCCTCGGCGGCCTCGTGCACCCGACCACGGGGTCAATGTTCGGCTGGGCCTCCAAATACTCCTCGGTGTCCGAGTCGTCGCTGCTGGAGGAGTATTCCGCGCTCTTGAGGCCGCTGAGGAGGCCATTCTGGGCGAGGTGGCCAGCCGCGTTGCCGAAGCCGGTGTATTTCACCATGCGACCCACTAAAAAAACACCCTTATATTATAAATACAAAAAATAATGTAAAATTAAAAGTTTCTTTATTCAGACAAAATTAGTCCATACATTACACATTACAAAAATAAAAACAAAATCAATACACAAAATCAAAACAAAACCAAGCATAAAATGTATACTAACGATCCAAACGTTTCGCACGGGTTTATATCATATATATTTATTACAATCCAAATCTAAAGCAAATTGTTCATTCAAATCATGATTGATTTTGAATGAAGGTATTACTTATTACTTAGTAATATACAGTATTATAGCTTCTGTTTATTTTTCCCAAAACCCGTTGGGTTGGAACTCATCACATCACTATTAACATCTCACCATTGAATCATATTTAATACAACATCTTAGTACCTGCACATATTTCAAGCAATAAAAATACTTCACACTTTATATTAAAACTTAGTTCACATTTAGATTCAGTTTCAATAACTTTATTTCTTTAGGCTTAACACAAATAACTTTAGGCTTAAGACAAAATAAGCACTTAGACAAGTCAAATTTCAAACAGATAATTATTAAAATAATAAATAATTTGTTATTGATTTCTCTTCACTTCAATTTTTTGTCCACTAGTGGAAGAAGTGAAAGTAGCTACACATATTTCAAGCAATATACAATACCTTACCTTTCTCTTTGCAGAGTATAAACAAGAACTCCGCGACCAGATCCCTAACAGCGGTAACAGGGGTGGTCAACAGTCTGCAGAGCTGGTTCCTCAAGGCACTTCCCTTCTCCGGGGGATGAGAAACGTCACGTAATGGCGGCAGCACCACCTGACGCAAGTACTTCCGTTGTGACCGGCTGCTGCGCGAGCATTTATTCATCACGGTCAGGATTGGGGATAAATTCTCGTACTGGTTTACTGTGCTCTGGAAATAATTAATTATGTAAGTAACTCTATCTGTTCCACCGCCTCACCTATAACTCTTAGGTTTGCTGGAAGAAAACTCTTTTCAGGGTTAAGCTCGCCTATGCACATAACCTTTTAATTTAAGTTCATTCTATGTTTTATGTGTGCACAATAAAGAATAAGTAAGTAAGCATTTATTTGACACATAAAACACACACATACATACAATTTATCAGCTTAATCATAGAAGTACAAAATTAAAACAAAACATAATTAACAAAAGTAATCGCTAAGAAATTCGTGTGTGTAGCAGTGCCATTATGCTTTTCAAGTGAAACATATCGCGTTTCTGAACGAAGATATCTATACAGCACAAGTATTTAACAAAAATTGCATTTTAATTTTTCATGCGGATGCCATGTTCATCGGGGAAAATTTATGGTGAAAGAGTTTTTCAAATCAGTCCAGTAGTTTCGGAGCCTATTCAATTCAAACAAACAATCAAATCTTTCTTTATAATATTACTTTCCTCTTTATACATTCCACATAACAGAGCCATACTAACATAGCAATGTACAGGGTGTCCGGTGGCAGAATTCGGTTTTAAAATCTAAATTTCTCCGTAAAGGCTAAGCGTAGGAGTGAGGAGCGGGCGGCGTTGAGTTCGTCAATCGTGCGGGTTTTTTATTCACGATGCCGCGGGGTGGTCTGGTCGGATGAACAACGTGCGTTCGTAATTGAAGCGTATTTCAAGGCTAATGATTCCTGTGTAACTGCTCGTCGTAGATTTTGTTCGCGTTACAATATTCGACGTTTAAGTGATGCTCCAAGTGATAATTTAATTCGATTATGGGTGCAAAGATTCCGGGCAACAAGTTCGGCAGGAAATAACCCTCGGCCAGGGCCTAGCAGGTCGTCTAGAACAACTAACAACATTGAACTCGTAGCGAACAGTTTACAAGACGATCCGCGTCAGTCCGTGCGCAAGAGAGCGTTTGTTTTAGGGCTTCCAAAAACTGTTGTGCATGAAATATTGAAGAAGGATCTCAAATTTCACCCTTTCAAGATTCAAGTTGTGCAAGCACTTAAACCTAACGATCACAATTTGCGTAAAAATTTTTGCGAGAAAATGTTGGAGCGATTTAGTACGATAAACACTATCTTTTGGAGTGATGAAGCCCATTTTCATTTAAATGGAAGTGTAAACAAACAAAATTGCCGTTACTGGTCACCTAAAGGACAAAACCCTCGGTTGAAACACCAACAACCACTTCACAGCCCCAAAGTGACGGTTTGGTGTGCATTGTCAAGCATTTGTGTATAAAATAAACATGTGTAACTTGTAGTTTTCTTAGTATTACATTTTTAAATCCTAATTCTGCCACCGGACACCCTGTATATGCTACTCCATAGCTCAGGAAAGAGAACAGAGTTACCGCGTCAAGTCACCAGTTGGTCACTTACGAATTTATTAAGCAGTCGCGTAAATTGCAAATATTTTAATAATAACTAATAATAATAACTTACCTGTGTAATAGTCAGTTTATTTTGCAGCAAATTGACAAGAGATTGCAGGGCGTCCATGTTCGCCCCATCATAGGAATGTGTAGCCGACACTCCTTCATTGAGCCATGGAGTGAGGTATGGATAGAATGTATTTGGCACACTGAAACAAAGTTGTAGATTATTATAAAATAAATAAAGCTAGACAATCCACAGAGCATCATCTAGCTCCAAGTAAAACAGAGCTTGTTATGAGGTGGCTGCTAAACCGGCACATGATCCACAGAGCATCATCTAGCTCCAAGTAAAACAGAGCTTGTTATGAGGTGGCTGCTAAACCGGCACATGATCCACAGAGCATCATCTAGCTCCAAGTAAAACAGAGCTTGTTATGAGGTGGCTGCTAAACCGGCACATGTGAATGAACACCACAGCTACAGACATGCCAAATCGATAATGATAATAACCCAATCGATACAATTGTTTAATTTTTTAGATCGATAGAAAATTCTTTATTGCACACCAACACCATAAAAAACAAAATAAAAATTACAACAAATTGTGACAATTGGCGGTCTTATCGCTCAAGAGCGATCTCTACCAGACAACCGTGGATGGATAGGATTTTATAATTAGAGGAACTGGTTACTCTGAAGCAATAACAGTAGTTAAAAATTATAACTCGCTTCGAATTCAATGTGTTTCATTGGATGTAATTAATGAGCATACAACTCATTGGCACAACACTTCAGGCCGAGATTTGTTTTGAGAGTAAACAAACTGTTATTTAGTGGTTAAGGTTATATTTTGCATTTATTTTAAGGATTATTTTTGTACTGTTTTCTTGTGTGAGCCAAAGAAACGATTTTCTTTTTATTTTTCAAATCTGGCTTCTTCTCTTTTTTTGCTGAGACAGAAGTAAAAAATGAGACACTTCCCGCCTTTACGCCGCACACTCTGCGGCCCAATTTATGATTCTTTTATCTAAATATTTATGATCTCATTTTTGGTGATTCTAAACCTCTTTTAATAAATATATTTTTTTATTCATGAACATGGACCAGTGTGATCATAAATAAAATTGTAAAATGCATCTAGGCCGCCTGGATTCATCATGGTGCATGAACAATTTGTAAAATATTAAAAGCAACTTATACCTTATACATTCTGGTCATTTTCTATGTATATTAAAAAATATCTATACATATATGTATTAATATTGTATTATGTATATCAGTCATCTAGTACCCATAACACAAGATCTGATTAGCTTGGGGCTAGATGATGCTGTGTGGATTGTCCGGCATTATTTATTTATTTATAAGGATTTAATAAATACCTTGTAAGTAAATTTGCAATATTATTATGCAGTTCATATATCTTCTCATCACTAGATGCTTGGGAGTTCAAAAGTGCTGTAAGCACAGGCATCAACTTTAGGAACATGGTCGCTTCTTCATTTTCTTCCATAGAAACTTCTGCACTAGAGTGCATGATGAGGTTGAACTGGACTTTTAGGATGTCACAGGCAATTGCATGTTTCTGATCCTGAAGATAAAATGGAAAGAAATATATTTAGAACAGTATTCTTAAAACAAATCCATAAACATTTATATTCTGGACTTATTTAAATATCTGCAATCTGCACCAGCTTACCCATGCAAAGTTCAACAGAAAGTTTAGAAAAACAATTTCAAAAATTATAAATTTTTACACACACATTGGATTACATTATTGAATTTGCAGATGAGAGATGCAGATCCCTAACCTTTTTCTATAGCCTATATTCATTAGGGATACTGTAGGATTCCAATGGTGAAATATTTTTTTAAATCAGTCCTGTAGTTTTGGAACTTATTCAAGTCAAAAAAAAAACAATCAAATCCTTCCTCTATAATATTAGTATACATTCATAAAGACCATTTTTGTATCTGATCATCTCTAAAATATAGCAAAGGATATGATTAGAAACAACGAGCTATAACTGTGATAGATACCTGTAAGATATATTTTGCTTCAGTACAGCATGATGCATTCATAGAACACGATGACTCAAGGACCAGCTCATTCAAACAGCTTGTTAAATAATCCATGCCATGTAGCTCCTTAACCTTCAATCTGACGTCTTGTCTCAAAGCAGTGAGAATGAACAGCAGTTTCATATCAAAAAGCATGATGTCATCTTTGAATTGAATGTCCTTGTATATCCTCAGCCTAGTAACCAGGCTTTGAGCAACATCGGTTTCAGCACAGTACATGCGTGCCACCTCACTATTGTAAGTTATATTACAGAGACATTTCAGTGCCTCTACAATGATCTCTTTATCTGACGGATTAATGGATCCCATTAGCTTTTCTTCCATTTCTATTATACTGTAAAGCTCAGATTTTTCAATTAGTACCTTTATCCATTGCTCACATAGTAGATTTTCTAGATCTGTTTTATCTCGACTGAAAGGTATGGAAATTAATTAGTGACATGACTAACATTGTTAATTGAATTAAAATGGTGAGTAGCACAGGTCCTTATACTTTTGAGAACTTTTACCTTAGGATCCTTATTGCTGCCAGGCACATGCCATGGACGGGCTGGCACTCCTTCCTCTGCAGTAGTTGGAACAAGGCAGTCCACAAAATAACACGTTGATTGCTCTTCATGAGACTTGGAAATGTGAATGTTTGTGTCTCGTGCTGTAATTGTTTGATGGATTCAATATTTCTGACCTAAATAATCAAGGTTACTATAAAAAAAGCTTTAAGACTCACATTTTGCAAGAATATGCTTAGAATTCCAGATACTTCTTCCAAGTTCGAACCACGGCACAGTTGTTCAATAGCTCCTTCCTCCATTTTTAAGGCGTTTTATTTTATGCAGGTTTTTGCAATAAATGGTGCTTTCGTAGTAAAATGAGATTTTGTTTGATAAACTTTCAACTTATTTGTTTATTGAACAACAAACGGGCTACATATGCAAATTATTTGTTTTGTTTGGCTGTATTCTCTTCTTCTTCTTATTTCATGGCTCGCTTCGCTTAATTGTCTGCAGCCGGTGCGGGGCGGGGGGGGGGAGGAGGGGCTGTCAAATAAGATGGGAACCAAGGGCTACACTTAGAATAACTAAACTTAGAACCCTAGTAGGCGCACGCGAAATGAAGGTGTTTCAAGGGAGCCTTTAAAGGCTTCCTACATCGCTCGACGCGTCAGTGCTCAAGGTCAACACTAACTGGGAAGAGCTCCGTAATTTTTCAATAAAAATGACATACTGTGCAGTGAAAGGGTGTCACAACTCTTCACATAATCACCAGAAACAATTAAAGATTCCATTTCACAGGTAAGTACAACACATTATCGAGTAAAACATCCGTTTAGGCACAAAAACTAATTGTAAACAAAACAGACGCCATTACATAAAAATGTTGCTAGCTACGAGCGAAAAATATTTTACCCCGTACCTACTTATTTGTTTTGTCTATTTCTACTTTCCACTGGTAGGTACTTTAATTTCCAAATGTTATTAGGGTTATACTAATTATCAGACTTGGTTTTTTTAGTTATTAATACAGGATGTTTGTGTAAACAGTGTTATCCTTAAAACCAGAGGTTTTGTCTATTCTACTTTCCACTGGTAGGCACATTTATTTGCCAAATATTATTAGGGTAACTTCTTATCTAACCTGGATTTTTAAGTAAAATATACAGGGTGTTTGTGTAAACAGTGTTATCCTTAAAACCAGAGGTTTTGTCTATTTTTTGACGACCTTTGTGGCGCGGTGGGTGAAGATCAGTCTGTGGCGCAGTAGGTTGCGGGTTCGATTCCCGCCTCGAAACAAATGTTTGTAAGATCTGCAAATATATGTTTCGGGTGTTCTGGTCGTTTTCTATGTATAGTAAAAAAATATCTATCTAAGTATAGTAATTTTGTATTAAGTATTTATGTCTGACATCTAGTACCCACAACACAATCTCTGCTTAGCTTGGGGCTAGATGATGCTGTGTGGATTGTCCCGCATTATTTATTTCTACTTTCCACTGCTTTTATTTGCCAAATATTATAAGGGTTACTTGATTACTTCTTATCTTACCTGGATTTTTAAGTTAATACAGGGTGTCTGTGTAAACAGTGTCATCCTTAAAACCAGAGGTTTTGTATATTTTTTGACGATCTTTAATTAACATAATTAATTTCATCCGAAGGTTGCCTGTCTTATCGCTTCTAGGCGATAAGGCCGCCCATTGTACCTGTTTTTTTTTTATTATTATGTTCTTTTTCTTGTGTTATAAATAAAGTATTTTGTTATTGTATTGTTTAATTTAATGATTTTACTTTTGTCATACTTACTACTCGACTTAACTACTTAACCTTTATATAAACGCCCATAGAGTATGTAATATTAACAGAAAAATGATTATCATAAACTCCTTACAATTATTACAATTTCCCTAATTTATGGGGTAAATGTTGATAGCTTGCAACATTATTTGTGCGCTTGTGTGCGTGTCGGCTAATGTAATCACGAGCCGCTTACGCACACATTGGTTGTTTTGTTGCTTCAACTTCGAGCGGAATTTTTGTGTGAAATTATCACTCTACGTCTTATTACTCTAAGGGGCTACAGATTTTTTTTTTGGAGTTCTGAATCTATTTCACTGTTTCGCTTGTAATGTTCACTAGTTTTCGTAAGCAATTTAGTGCTTAAGTTAAAAAAAAGAAAAACGAAAACGTTTGTTTAGCGTTCACCATAAACTTCTCTTTCTTTCCCATACTTAGACCTTAATTAAATTTGTTTTAACAACTGCTGTTTTACGTGCTGGTTTTGAAATATAATTTTGGTTGAAATGATGGTGGAGAATTCAATAATATACAGATGTTTCTAGGTACAGGTATTATGATCCCGTAGTAAAATCCAGCCAATATCCGCGAAAAAATACGATACAGCACAAGAGGCATATTTGTGTCTGATTTGCCACATTTCTGCCAGTAAAGACGTGAATTTTTATACGTAAATATAGAAAATAAGATTAACGTAACACTAGGCAATGTAATAATTATAACTGCTATCGCCAGTTCATAAAAAAAACAATGAAACAAAAAAAAGGAGTGTTCTATTCAAATAAAATCGAAAATCTAAAATCGAATTGACTTCATCTTTTTCTTCTTTTCGTTTTGGCCTTTGAGTATCTAGAACGGGAGTTGGCAAGGTCAGGATACCCCTCTGTTGGTCACAAGACTTTACTGACCATAGACGATTATTAAAACTACTTCACTCGTAACTTCGCGGCCATTTGCTGTCGTTTCGTGTCGCGAGGTAGTGCTCACCACAAATGGTGAATTGTGCGGTTTATGGGTATAAAAGGCAATTGGAGACATCCAACTTAAGGGTACATAGTGTTTCCTATCACAAGTAAGTGATATTTTTCTGAATTGTTTTTTGTTATATTGTATAATTTCGATTTTAATAGAACATCAGTTGCGACATTTTTATTCCTTGGTAGTATCCCTATATAGTTTGTGATTCCTTGGTAGAAGGCGTAGTGCGGGGACAAGTTGAGTGAAATTGATTGAACGAATGATGGAATGAACGAAAAATTTGTGTAAAATGCGATGTTTTTTGTAACAAAAAATCTATTGATATAGGAAAATTGGTTATGCAAATGATACCATAATACCTTAAGAGATACCAGAATCCATTTTTTATGGAAAACTGTGTACGTCACATTTACAATAAATTATTCCATTTTAAATGTAATATAGATTTATAAGAAACAACAAATAAAATGACACAAATAATGATATATAATAATATAGTATTAAAAATATAATATTATTATAAGTCAGAAGCAGATTTATTTATAAAAAAAAGGAATTACAAAACAACCTCGATACAGAAAGACACAAGCGAAGTGATGATAGATAGCTCGTGTTTTATCTTTTAGTAGGAATTTTCTCCATCAATTTATTAATATTAAAATACCCTTTTTATAGGTAGCGCAGGAACACCGCACTGATCATGAAACACGGCGGCGGGGCGGCCCGATCTACATAATGTTAATCTAGATAAAATTTTATTATCCCTGTACCCGGCCTGTACCTATCACAATAAATATATTTTCTGTCTTTCTTTCTCTCTTTCTTACTGCCGCTTTTCTTCTCCTGCTCTCTATGAAAACATATAGATATAGATAATGAAAACTTTTCGATTTGCATAAATAAAAAAAATAATAGTCCCAAATAGACGGGGCGTCAATTACAAATTATGGTTCTTAGTTAATGTCAAATTTGAAAGGAAAACCAACTTTTACGCTTTTCTCTCATTCGGAACAATTTTTTTTCTATATTTAAATGCATGTCTAAAATCTCTCAGTAAGAAACAATACCTTTATCAAAAAAGCATTGTATAATTTTAACAACCCTGATTTCATTCATTCGAAATCATTATTTTTTCGGTCGTTTTACATCCAGCACTACTTTTTTGTGTTAGTGTGTAACTAAACAATAGTGTAACAACACTAATTCTATATTTGTGTGCGTGTTCTTTTGTTTGTGTCCAGCTTTTACTTTAGTGTGCGTTTATATGGACGCTTTATTTTTCTGCATTAGTATGCGTGATTATGTAAACGTGTGCTGTACCGTATTACCTCGCCCCCCTCGAAATCTGACAGAAAGATTTTAGTACTGACAGAAGCGCTTGGCAACTCCCGTTCTAGATACTCAAAGGTTTTGGCTCTGCATCTGGTTTGATGCGATTTTACTGACTTGACTTCAATATTTTGATGTTCATTGACGTCCATTTCGATATGTCACTGTCAGTCGGCCAAGAAAATATTAGAGTCACCTTTCTTTCTTTCAACTCAAAGCTTTCAAATCAAATCAATCAAAATAAAATCAAAATCACATTTTCGCGATTTGTGAGAGAAATTCGATTTTTAGAAAAGTAGATTACTGTGGCAAGTGTTGAATGATAGGCCTGGGAATGGCTACTGTCGCACTAACAGGCCAAATCGCCAATAAAGTAATACGTAAGTTAAAAATACAGTATTTACCGAAACAAACATCTCTTACATAATGGCTGCATATCTAATTTATCTGCGCTATAATTGTTTATGAGACAATATATCTAACAATTACTCTTCTACTTACAGCTCTCAATGGCTCTCTTGGCATTCTGTACATCAAGAGTGCCCAGTACAGCTCCGATGCCAAAATCAACCTGGCCGCCTTCAAAAGAGGCACAGGCGGACGAAGCAGCTTCAATGGGGTGGTTGCAACTGTGTTTGGCTGCACCGGCTTTGTAGGAAGATATGTCTGCAATAAACTGGGAAAGATGGGTTCCCAGGTAAGCTGAACAAATACCATTATAAAGAAGATCAATATGATAGATCTTTACTACTAGCATTTGCTAGCAACTCCACACTCGCTTTTCTTGCCTATAGAATATTCTAAGTCCTTACCCAGGATACTGTCTACCTTCTTGAAATTAATTTGGACCTGTCCAGTCATTAAGTCTTGAAAAGGTAACACAAGACAGAACTAGCTTGTACAATACATTAGAAATACTCCAGGATGGAGTGATGTGGTGTAAAAGTATGGATGTCTTATCATAATTGATATTTATAGTAATTCTTTCTTTTTCTAGATGATTCTACCATATAGAAGTGATTTCTATGAAGCTGCAAGGTTAAAAGTATGTGGAGATTTGGGCCAAGTTCTGTTCTGCCCATTTGACTTAAATGATGAAGAAACTATTGAAAAAGCAGTCCGTCACTCAAATGTCGTTATTAACTTGATTGGACGAGACTATGAAACGAAGAATTTCAAATTTGATGAAGTCCATGTGAATGGACCGGCACGTATTGCTCAGTAAGTTATGAAAAGTTTCTTCTTAGAACATAATCCCACAAGCTAAAGTTATGTTGAAATTATGATTAGTTAAAAATTAATGAATTCATACAACAACAACAACAACATATATACATAGGTTGATATGTTCTTGTTGTCTCTTAACAATATTATAAAAGTCCTCTCTAATACAAATTATATTTATGTTAACAATAGAAAACAGCAATACAAGTTATTGTATCCATCCTGGTTTGTTCCCAAGAGGAAAAAATAATTAGCAGCTTTGTAAATTTAACATCAATTATAATTGCAACCTTTAATATATTTACCCTTTAATCATAATAATCTGTTAACTTAAAACAGTTTTTTCTCACTTTGCTTTATGTCTATAGGAGAAATTAAAGTTTGCAAGAACACTGCTTAACAACTGTTATGAAATTAATAGATTATTAATTTATTTTAAAAATAAATAAATAATGCCAGACAATCCACACAGCACCATCTAACCCCAAGCCAAGCAGAGCTTGTGTCATAGATGACTGATATACTTTAAGTATATAATACAATATTATTAATAGAACACCATGGACAAAATATCTGCAGATCATACAAATATTTGTCCCAAGGGGGGAATCGAACCCGCAACCTTATGCGTCACAGGCGGACCTTCGCCTACCGCGCCACAGAGGTCAATTAAAATTAAATTAACTATATTTAACAGATTATTATTATAGTTGGGCTATGTGAATCTTCACATTACACTACGCGATTTCTTCAACACAGATAATAAAAAAAACATCAGTTGAATCCTTATTATTTTTCATTATAAGTAGCATATAAGTTACTTAAATAGGTATGTTAGTCAGCTATCTGCCAGTAATGACGCGGCATAATCTATATATTATTATTATTATTATAATCAAAGTCAAGCAGTTTCAGAAATTACCCAAAGCAAAGTGACAACAAAAATTGATTAAATACCTACCTACTGACGGTCTACCTTACAGTACCAATGCATTTGGTAAAAATCTGTCAATTACTAAATTTATTTTTTTTGCGCAAAATTAACCCCTTTATAGAATGGCTAGGCCGATAGCGAAAGTAACGCTGATTTTTTGAGAATACCTAATGAAATGCTCGACGCGATACCTAAGTGAAATTTAGAGATATTGTTGAATTTTGGTTTTTTAACCATCGCAAGCCTGCAAGAGGCCTAGCCATTCTTCAAACGTTCTGATTCTACAATCCGGCGCCGACATTCACACTACTGGCTGACATAAAAACTCTTTCAGGATTTCCCGTAAGTGCGGTGTGGAGAGATTTATTCACTTGTCTTACCTGAATGCTGTGGAAAATCCAACACCACTGGTGATGAGCAGCCCATCCCAATGGAAAATGAGCAAATACTTTGGTGAAAAAGAAGTTAAGAAGGAATTCCCCAATGCTACAATAATTAAAGCCTCTGAAATCTATGGCTCTGAGGATAGATTTATCAGGTATTAAGTACTCTTATAAGTATAATATGATTATAATAAGACGTGTATACATATAATTTCACCACTCTAACTCTTCCCGTTTGTATCTTAAGAGGCGACTAAGGGACACACTGCCCGCCCCCTGGTGTGTGTCCTTTCAACATGTTGTTGATGTTGAAAGGATACACACCAGGGGGCGGGCAGCATCGCCCTCTGCAGAACATCTCCACCGAACTGCGATCCCCAACTCGCATGCCCAGCGTGGGGACTATGGTCAATAACCCCCAAATGATAAATAAAGCCACCTATGCCGCTCATTAGGGGAAGCCTATGTAGGTTGATGATGATAAATATGCAAGAGCGTCAATCATTACGCCGAATAAGACAACCTCAGTGGCATAGCAAGGTAGATGATGCAGTGTGAATTGTACAGATCGTGTTAACAATTTATTTTCAGGTACTTCGCCTCCTACTGGCGCAGACACGGCCAACTCTTT
Organism: Eupithecia pulchellata; assembly: GCA_963931895.1. Taxonomy (NCBI): domain Eukaryota; kingdom Metazoa; phylum Arthropoda; class Insecta; order Lepidoptera; family Geometridae; genus Eupithecia; species Eupithecia pulchellata. The sequence continues at coordinate 4,495,864 of OZ007524.1, read as the reverse complement.
CCGATGTACAAGAATGGGCAGGACACTATCAAAATGCCAGTTTTTGTGTCAGACGTCGCTCAAGGAATCATTAACGCAATTCGTGACGGCAGTACTATCGGCCAGACTTACCAAGCTGTTGGGTGGGTTATTTTTTCATGTACATTGATTTTTGTGTATCAATTCTTGAATAACACCTTATCCTGATACGACTATAATGTCGCAGTGCACGTCGCACGATAATCAGAGCAGGGCTCCATTACTTTATAATAATTAACTGTATAAAATTTGACTTGTCTAAGTGCTTATTTTGTAAGCCTAAAGAAATAAAGTTATTGAATCTGAATCTACTCCAGTCATCCCGTAAGCACGACAGGGTTCAATAAACTTTCTAAAACGTTAAGAAATATAGGCAAATGAACGCGATAAATGTCCGAGAATACTTATTTATAATAATATACACAACACACTCCCAGACACCCCGAAGGAACGTGTGTGTACACCATGTATACACACGTGTATGTATTATGCTGCACTCGTCTTGCCTCTCAGTTTTCTCTAGAATCACGTATCGGGCTCTATTCAAGTGAAACAATAAGTGTGTACAGTCACCAGCATAAATATACGACTATGGGCAGCGCTGCAAAAATATCTGATCATCAATTGAACGTATTCATATTTATATTTGTAAAACGAAATCTGCTAAAATCATGTCACAAAACGTCAGACAGCGATCCAATGACAGATTGATGCTCTTTTTAAGAAGCGTCATACTGTTTCGTTCAAATCACGGCTCTATGCTTAGGCATTTAAAGTTCATCCTTGCAGATTGTTGAGATATTTCTTACTGTATCAGATATTCATGCAGTCTTTACGTGATCCGATACTTATGCTGTTACAAAGCAAACGATTATTTTGCCGGGTGTAAATCATCACATATTTTTACATCCTACGTATCATCATTCCTACGTATCCTACGTATCACATAATTATACGTTCAATTGATGATCAGATATTTTTGCAGCGCTGCCCATAGTCATATATTTATGCTGGTGACTGTACATACATGGTAGGTATAGTTGCCGTCAAAAATCTTATCCAGTGACGGGTTGCGAGAATCGGTTTACGAATGTACAAATCATCTTTATCTTTTCCAGACCGAGCAAATATCTTCTAGCCGACATGGTTGATTGGTTCTACCAAGTAATGAGGAAGGATGAGCGATGGGGCTATAAGCGCTACGACATGAAGTACGACCTTTTGATGCGCCTTAAGGTTCCAATTGTTAATTTGATATCGCCAGCCTATCCCTTGGGAAACCTGAGCTGGGAAGCACTTGAAAGGGTGAGTTATTCAATTGCGTTTAAAGTACAGCAATAATGCTGGACAGTGGACTATCCACACAGCATCATCATGCATCTTAGATACTAAGATGACTGATGTAGGTATTACAATACATTATAAACATATTAGAGGACTTGATCCAATTCAGATTTAGATTTCTTTATATTATATTTATATTAAGATTCATATTTCAATAACTTTGTTTCTTTAGGCTTACAAAATAAGCACTTAGACAAGTCAAACTTCATACAGTTAATTATTAATTATATATAAAATAAGAATTTAATTGGAAATCCTATAGACTTTAACACCATGTGATGTAGGTATTACAATACATTATACTTAAAAAAATAAATAATCTATAATTAATTATGCTGGAAAATCCTTACAGCATAAGATTTTTTTTAATGAAACAGAAAATACACAGATAGCGGCATAATACTGAGACAGGGACCTATGGACCCCTGTTACATTACATTATTCTTGTTTGTTTCTGTTTTTCTTTTGTTTAGTTATTAAGATAAGATTATAATTCTTTATTCTCGAAACTTATGACTAAGACAAAATAAAATTATTATGTCTTAAATCATTTAAGTAGTCTTCTCTGTTCCCTGTTTTTTGTAGGAACTCATATTTATTAAATACTATCTGGGTGCCCGGTTTCACACGCGTATCTCCCGATCCCGTGGGATTTTCGGTTTAAAAAGTGGTTGTTCAAGTTCAAGTTTCATCAAAATCCGTTTAGTACTTTTTGCATGAAAAGAAAGAGTAACAAATATCCATCTGTACTTACAAACTTCCGCGTTTATAATATTAGTAGGATTGTGTTACTGGGTGGATATAAATTCTTTTTGGTTTTGCTAGTATTACCAGCTCCACTCTGACCAATGACATCGACAAGTGATGATTTCTGTTTCATGTAATATTTTTTATTACTTGCAGGAAGCTACCTCAGACCAAATGATACCGGGAATGCCGACACTAGAAGACCTTGGCGTCACATTGACTCATTTGGAAGACCAAGCTCCTTGGGAATTGAAGCCTTTCCGCGCCTACCAATACTACGAGGACCGCATCGGGGAGTTCGTCAAGCCACCAAACCCAAGAACTCTTTAAATTGGCTAATATGGATTTATGATTTAATATCATGTATCAGTTTATATCACCATCAAATTGTAGATTCTATTAAATAGATAAATTATTTGTTTCTTTGTTTTTTCATTGTCCAACATCTATACAAATATCTGCATCCCTAATAGATGGTCAGACTTTTCTGTACCTGTTATCAGATATTTAACGGCATATATTTTTGTTTTATGTAGGTACATTAGATTAAACATATTAGAGGACTTGACCCAATTCAGATTTAGATTTCTTTATATTATATTTATATTAAGATTCATATTTCAATAACTGTTTCTTTAGGCTTACAAAATAGCACTTAGACAAGTCAAACTTCATACAGTTAATTATTAATTATAAAATAAGAATTTAATTGGAAATCCTATAGACTTTGAGACCAGTTTTTGCCCGCGGCTTCTTACGCTTTATTTAAATGGAAACATTTTATAGTTATTTATTTCTCACGGAAACAACTAATATTCTATGGCTAAGAAGTACCTAAGTTAAAACCTGCATCAGCCCGATCTGTTGAGCAGTTCGTAGATTAAGAATTAAAAACATCTATATATTCAACCATCATTTACTTTCGCATATTTATCTGGTACTTAATAGTCTCGTGTGATGTGATTTAATTTGAACTTGTCCACAGACTGGACTACGGAAATCACCCCCTGAACAAATATCTGCAGATCGTTCAAGTATTTGTCCAGAGGCGGGAATCGAACCCGCAACGTCCGGACCTTCGCCCACCGCGCCACAGAGATCGTCATGATAAACCACAAACTGGGGAGATCTCTGTTTTACATTAGGTACTGTCTGGGACAATGTTATTTGACGAGTGAAATACCCCCCCCCCCCCCCCCCCCATAATCCCTTAGATATGTTAAACAGAGTAAGAAAACGCACAGACTACTCGAAGATAGAAAAGGGTAGGTACCGATTGATAAAAATAAGTGATTAAGGGATTTCTGGGGTTCCGAAATCAAAAAAAAATTAAGTATCAGTAGACGCTAGATTTTTGAAACGGGAACTTGCTTATTGCGTATTTGCTTAGATACAAATGAAACAACTACAAAAAATATGAACCTTATGATGCAAATAATACACACCAGGGGGCGGGCAGCAGCGCCCTCTGCAGAACAACTCCACCGAACTGCGATCCCCAACCCGCATGCCCAGCGTGGGATTATGGGCAATAACCCCCAAATGGTAATGACATCTATGGCGCTCATTAGGGGAGGCCTATGTCCAGCAGTGGACTATTATAGGCTGGTGATGATGATGATGATGATGATGCAAATAAACTATGTACTTACGTAGTAGGTACCTAACACAGATCAGCCAATTTAAACAAAAAACGATATTTATGATAGAGCTGTGAGCACGCACAAGTGTCAGCTTAAAACTATAGTAAAATCTCAGTGTAAAATATAAATGCCGTCAAATACCTATTATTTCTTTCAAGTGGCGCTCCCAATATTTTACTAGGAACAAATTTATTTTGTCCTCTCATCACTATATGGCAGTTTTAGCGATATCATTGCTTGTCTTTACTAATATTATACAGAGGAAAGATTTGATGGTTTGTTTGTTTGAATTGAATAGGCTCCGAAACTACTTGACCGATTTGTAAAATTCTTTCACAATTCGAATCGTAAATTTTCTCTGATGAACATAGAATATTTTCTAAAAAGTTAGGGGTCCCCATGAAAATTAAATTTTTATTAAATACCCGTGCGAGGCCGGGGCGGACCGCTAGTTTACACATTCCCCAAAGCCGCACTTGCCCCAACTGACTCTACTGTCTGTAACGTAGGCTATATTTACCTATCTCAGATTCTACCGTAGCGTAAATCCCCGTATAATTTTACTGTTTGTTTAATAGGTTGGGGGGAAAAGTTTCTTCGCTTTTTTTAAGAAAATTCGAAACATTTTTTAAAATACTTTATTTACATTGAACTTAAGTACCTATGTAAGGTAGGGATTTTTTTTATTATTTTTATTATTATTAATTTATTTATTTATTTACCTACTATTTTGTTCGATAACTTTTTGCCATCTTGTAGGTAGGGACATGATCCCATTGCTATAGAAATGTTTGGGCTTCTGATCAAAATACCGGCGACAAGTGGTTTTGGCAGTCCCACAGAGTACATTATAAGTCCTCTCGTATAAGTCCTTCGATGTGAACCTGACCATAGAGAACCAGACACTGCGTAAAGAATTCTGAAGAGACCGAAACAAGTGGAAATCTGAAGGTCAGGACTATCGACGATAGACGGCGGATGCGGTAACACCTCCAAGCTAAACTCTCCTAATGTTTGCTGAGTGGCTAAGATGTGTGAGGAGGTGTGAGGTCTAACGTTATCAAGTTATCATGACTAATAACCACACCGCATGAACCTATAAATTACTTTTCATAGGTCCATGCCACACCCCTTCTGTTGATTGATTCCGGCGCTTTCTCTTAACTTTTTGCTTTAATCTAAACAACTGATGTGTTCGCAGTAGAGTTCAGAATCGATTGTCCTGCCTGGTGGTAACAGCTCATAACCAAAAAAAAGAAGATAGTAGACAGATTTCAACGCATAAGAGTAAGAAGGCAATTACAAGCTACATACTTCGCTTGAGTTATTTATTAAACTAGCGGTCCGCCCCGGCTTCGCACGGGTTAAACAAAAATTTCAGAAATTATACCCACTAACACGATGGATTTCACAGTTTTCATACGGATCCCTTAGTTTTTTTAACAGCATTGGGGTTTTTGACATTGACTCGACACTCCATAACTGACACTTGCCGAAAAAGCAAGCACCGTGCGCTATATATTCAACCTCTTTTTCTATTATGATGACGCGCCATAATAGAAAAAGAGGTTGAATTTACAGCGCACGGTTCAATTAGTGAATTTTTCATGCGGGTTCCTAACTTGTTTGAAATATTATATAGCCTACGTTCATCACGGAAAATTTAATTTCTAATGGTGAAAGAATTTTTAAAATTGGTCCAGTAGTTTCGGAGCCTATTCAATTCAAACATACAAACAATCAAATCTTTCCTTTTTATAATATTAGTATAGTTATAGATATGCAAAAATTGTGTTATCAAATGTCCCGTGATACACAAAATAAGAAAATTTGTAAAGTTAGTAAAAGGTTTACATGGAATGTTGCATACCGTTAGAAAGGGGATAGACTAGAGAAGTTTTTAAAAAAATTGAAGAAATTAACAATGCCTATTTTTTTTATAATTTCGTTTAAAGTTTTCAATTTTATTTAGTTTTTTTAGAAACATTGTAAGACGATAAAATAAAAACTAGCAATCGCATAAGAGTAATTATGGATTCGATCGAACCGAAGAACAATACAAATTATTATAAATCACCAATTTGGAGGCTTCACTGCATATTTATTTTTAAATCCAAGTTTAAGTGCAGAATTTTGTAAATAACATAAAAAATTAAAAAAATCTCCTTAAAACCTCCGTGACGCCACAATTTCTTTTAGGGGAGAAGGTAGCAAAAACCCCTCTCCACTCATTTTATTTTGGCAAGTGATGCACAAAACACCTTGTATACTGCGAAAAGACTTTTTCCCCAACCTAATACATTATAGCCTGTGTATCATCCATCAGGGAGGGAAATAAAAATCTAGGGTGGGTGCTTCCGTTCATATGTGCAATAAGTCCTACTAAATTTGTGCCGAAGGAACCTTTCAACATCACATCATGAAGCAACTAGCCATTGAACGTAAAGCGAGCTATTATAAAAGAAGTTGAAGTTCTAACTGTCAAGCAAAAAGGCGCGAATTTTTGACAGCTTCCTTCCACCAAATGGATTTATTTTGCACAGAGAAACGAAGTCTTCTCTTTTATTTCCGATATTAAAATACTGAGTCAAACTAAAACCAACCATGACTACGAATGGTTATAAACCTCATGATGAGTTTCAATACCTAAAACTTGTGGAACAGATCATCGAAAATGGTAAGATCAAGTGAACCAAATTGTAGTAAAAATAAAGTACCTAGCCGAAGTAGGTAATAAACTTAATACTATTATTATTATCTATGATTTAAAAACTTTATTACAGGAGATAAAAGAGTCGACCGGACTGGTGTTGGGACCCTCTCTATATTTGGAGCTTTACAAAGGTACTCTCTAAAAAACAACACATTACCCCTGCTTACTACAAAAAGGGTGTTTGTTAGAGGTGTTATTGAAGAGCTTTTGTGGATGATATCTGGATCTACTGATTCAAAAGCACTGGCTGACCGAGGTGTTCATATTTGGGATGCTAATGGATCCAGAAGTTTCCTTGACAATCTAGGATTCACTAACAGAGAAGAAGGTAAACTGCTCACTATATCATCTAGAAACTAAGTTAACCCACAAAATCCTCTCTACAACCAGAAAGCTTTTAATGTTAATAATTTTGCTTTCATAACTGGTATGATAAACTGAGTGTCTTTGAATTTAAGCCCAAAATGAAAGTGTATTTCACTAAAATTTCCTGTGTTTAGAAATATTTTCACCTCACCTAATTTGATAATTAATTCATCAGTTTGAGGTGGCTCATCTGATACCAATTATGATAAAGCATGTACTTATTTATCTATTGATTAATTTTTCAGGTGACCTTGGACCTGTTTATGGTTTTCAATGGAGGCATAGTGGAGCGCAGTATGTTGATTGTAAAACTGACTACACAGGTCAGGGTATTGACCAATTACAAAATGTTATAAATACAATAAAGTAAGGGTTTTTTTATATGCTTGAATTGTTATTTTTTATTAGCAATGGGAAAGCCTTCGCCTACCATAACACATAAAAGATAAGGCTTAAGATGGAGCATGCTTTCTCAAATAAGAAATATTTTGTCTCCTTTAGGCATGATGTAACTGTTATTATAATACAATCCCATTTAACAGTTTTTATAAAACTATGAAGCTAAATGTTACTATAATAGTAAAAAAGGCTTATGTCAGCACTTATTATTTGTTTATCTTACAGAAAGAACCCAGCTGATAGAAGAATGATAATGTGTGCATGGAACCCCTCGGATTTAGGCCAGATGGCACTACCACCTTGCCACTGTCTATCACAGTTCTATGTAGCTGGCAACAAACTGTCTTGCATAATGTATCAAAGGAGTGCAGACATGGGATTGGGTGTACCATTTAACATAGCCAGCTATTCATTGCTAACCCACATGATAGCACATATAACAGGATTAGAGGTTATTTTATTTTTTTAATTTATTGAATGATTATTTAGGCGTTAACAAGTATTGCAACTGGTACAAAAACAAACATCCTATTTTTTTACGTACACAATCTGAACACAATTAGTACTATTTTGATGGGTAATTATAAATTTATTTTCCTATCAACCTGACGTTTTAACTAACCTGTTAAAACGGGCCAGGAAAATACCATAGATACTGTTTATAGTAATCCTAATAATAACATGCTGTACATCAAAAGTTAGGGAGTACAGATAACACACTATTTTTTTGCATTTCTAGCCCAATCAGCATTCCTGTTAAATTCTGATCTATTTATCTTTTACTTCCAGGCTGGAGAGTTCATCCATTCTACAGGAGACACACATGTATACCTGAATCATATTGAACCTCTTAAACAACAAATCCAAAGAGTGCCGAAAGAATTCCCTACATTGAAGTTTGCCCGTAAGATTGAATCTATTGATGATTTCAAATATGATGACTTTATAATCAATGATTATAAGCCACATCCAAAAATTGATATGGAAATGGCTGTATAAGTTAATTAAGGCATTTTTATGTTACAAATACTTATTAAGATCACGCTTTCCGCAACTCTTGTGTTAGTAAGTAATGTTTTGCAAAAATAAAATATTCATTAAATATATCATTTTATTAAATCTTAACAATAGGCACTAATAATAAATCCCAAAAATTCTTATTTTAATGGCATTTCTTTCAAAATGTTAGGCTATAAGTACCAATATACATAGCTACCTATGTTTATTGCTTGGTACTAATAGCTACTACAACCTTATGCAATATTTAAGTGATGGATTGTTTGAGCATTAAAATATAATTGTGATCTTAGTTCAATTGAATGACTTTGGTGAATACCTGATGATAAAAAAATTATGGGTACAATAGGTAAAACTGTGCTGAAATCTAATTTGTTCAAGTCTTGCAATCTACATAAACACAACAAATTGTTGCAAATCTTAAAACAATTAGATAACAATACAGCCCTATAGTATGCCTTCTACCTTATTCCTGTAGGTTCTATTTTGTACATCTTTTTATAAATTTAAATTTACCAACACACATCTATTATTTAGTAGATCAACCTAGTTGCTATGAAAATATTACAAAGTGGATAATATATTGATTAGATTATGGGCATTAACTTAAAAATTAAAAAATATTCGTAATTCATCATGATTTCAAATGTAAAAATATAATTATACAAATTTTATAGTAATATATTTATTTAAAAATTAAACCCTATGGCAGAAAAACTAATAAATAAAAATTAAATAACTGATTGATTGTTTTGAACACATTAAATAAAAGTGATAGCAGTATGCAACATTTGACAGATTTTAATATTTTTAACTGATGCAATGAGGGGTTTTATACATGGGACACTACAGTTATGAAAATTATTTTACAATAAATTGATTCAGAGTATAGTCAGTCATACACCAAGTGGTCAATCAAAATGTGAATGCAATGTGAACACCATAATAATTTAGGTACCAGAACTTTGATATAAGGCCAGAAGTCTATGTTTGATGTTCAGAAGAAACTAGCTAACTACCACTTATGTGCTTCCATAGCTGATCAGTCCATCACTACACATAATCAGTTTAAAAGTGGGCCTTTCTTCCCAAGAATAACCTACATTCTAAGCACTACATGCCATGTGGAGCAAACTCAGGAACTAGGACTGTCACAAAAACCATTCTTTGGCTGCACATGTTCATAAATGAAGAAATCTAAAACTTAATTCAATAAATATGTTGTGATAAAGTCATTATGACTTTTGTTTCTTACCAGGAATATGTATGTAAAATAAATACATCTATTTACTAATTAATGTCATCTTGTGATGAAGCCTGAAACAAAATAAAATCAAGTAAAAATCATTTTATCATCTATATGGGATATCCTGTAGGTTGTTAGCAAGACTCGAGCACAAAATCATCTCATTTAATAGATATGTATGACTTACTGGTGTTCCAGAATCTTCCATCCTACTACTGGGGACAGGTAAGGCTGCTAGTTGCTCTACAAGGGCAATTGTCATCTCCGACTCCACTCTCACTCTCACTTGCAGGATTTCTGCGAAAAAGTATCAGTAATTAGCTATAAAAAAAATATGCTATAATGGTTTAGCTGATGTTAAAGATTTTTATGCTTAACACATTCATTGCCCAGCGCAACATGTATGAGCAGGCAGACTAGACCACAGCTATAGCACAAATCGAACATGTTAATCCTACTTAACAACTTCAACTTACCACCAAAAGGTTCCCCTTTATCTGTCACTAAATGAAAGGAAGCAGAGACAATGCCTGTTGCAGCTGGAGCTGTTAACTTCAGGGTGGCCGTTGTGGTGTGACCGGGAGGCAGAGGTGGCACATAACATCGGGCAGCTCCCAATGACTCACCACTATACTGAACAATACTACAACTTGCAGGCCATTGTTCTGTCCCTGTATTTGCTATAGTCCAGGATTCTTCAAAACTGAAATGCAAAATAGTTTAAATTCAATTAGAATTGAGGTTTATTACATTGGTAAAAAGGATTATTGAAATGAGAGGTAGGCGTTATGTGGATAGAAATTTACGTAACACTTACTATAAGTTGTTTTTCTCATATAAGTGAACTATTGTGTGTTCTTTGAGAAATAAAGAATCTATAAACCGAGGTGAAATGAAAAACAAGTTATAAACTGTATGCCTCAATATTTACCTTGAATTGGGTCCTACGGTCTGTACAAGACTTGAAGCAGCAGCAATAGACATCATTGGAGCTTTTGGAACACTGTAGTCTAAATAACAGCATATTGCAGCTTGCAAATTCCTGAAACCAGAGTAGGTATTATAAATATCTTCATGATTGAACTTCCACAATTAATTCAAAATCGTTCAAGCTTACCAGTTGCTCATGTCCAGGAAAAAGCTAGCTGTGTAATAGTTTAAATTAGGACCAAGCAATCTTTGCATTTGATTTATTAATTCTTCTCGGTCAGTTGTATTCATACAACTAAATTGTAATAATAGGTTCTGGTCTATATCACCACCACTCATTGAGGAACCGTCGACATCCATTCTTGAGAGATTATAGTTTTAAACAAAGCACTACGAAACTGATGAAACCAATATCATGTCTGTATGTACACACGTCAGCTGACTTTGTTGTCCAAAGCAGAAAAAATCAATTTATCGAATTGATGCATAAATTGGTGTATATTGTTACCCATTCACCAACACTCAATTATTTTCAATGTTGAGATTTGGTTGTGACGCAATTTGTTTTTAGAAATAATCAAAAATGGACATGGACAAGACAATCATCAACAAACATCAAAAACACAAAAGGAAAGGAATGATCTAAATCTAAAGAGTGAATGAATCAACTGGATAAATGAATAGACAAGATGTAGATTTTTTTTATACCATTGTTTATTCCTACGTCCGGCCTTTGAAAGGTTAATTAGGAACAGGCGAAAGCCGATAAGCGTAGTCTTGCGTTTAGGTACATTATTCTTTAGATGGTTTAAAATCTTTGACTTTAAAATACACGTCTTTACTCGTCAGGCAGAATTGAATGAATGAATAACCTTGATGAATTACAACAGCAACATCAGCCTAACAGTCCACAGCTGGATATAGGCCTCACCTAATGAGCGCCATATATGGCAATATTATCATCCCCAACGCTGCGCTGGGGCAAGTGGGTTGGGGATCGCCTTTCGAAGGAGTTGTTCTGTTCTGCAGAGGGCGCTGCTGGGATGGAACGTGACAACCCGAGTCGTTAACAGAAAAAAACGCTGTTTTTAGGGTTTTGCCATCGGTTGCAAAACCCTTATGAAATCGCTTTGGGTCTGTTTTGTGTTTTGAATCCTTAATATCTCAGAAACTACTGCAGCTATTGACTGAAATTTGAAATAATAATACATTTTGTGCGCCCGCACATATTTATAGAAAAATAAATGAAAATAAATTAAAAATCAAAATGAAGATTTTCCATACAAATTTTGAAATCGAAATTTTAAATGGAACGTACAAAGTCGAAAGTGGTATCAAATGAAAGGTACTCGTTTGTAGATTTCAAAATAGTTTTTGAAATTTCGGTAGATTTCATACTTTTTAAAATATTTTGAAAATGGTAAAAAAAATGACCGTTCCCCCCCCCCCCTATCTCCGAAGATTGCAGAGCGATCGACGTGATATGTACCAAGTGTTTGTAGGTATTGATCTATATTTAATAGGAAAAATATAGAGAAGTCTGTAAAAATAATACTTTTTGAAATATGGTCAAAAAGGGCGGGAAAAATTTCTAAAGGGGTGACTATCCCCCCGAGTTGGGTATCAAATGAAAGGTATTGGTTTGTACATTCCAATGCAGTTTTTGAAATGTCGATAGATTTTATACTTTTTGATATATTTTGAAAAAGGTCGAAAAATTGACCGGTACCTACCCCCCCTCTATCTCCTTCACGAAGGCGGCGATAAGTGAGACAGTAACGAACTTCGTTCGTTTTGTTTATTTTATTTATTATTTTTACAAAATCAACAGCCCTTATCTAGAAAGTTCGAACCGTAATAATCTAACTAACGGTTAATAAAAGATTTACTGTTTTATAAAAGAAACATACGAAATGACGAGAGTCTAACATAAACGATTCCCGAATTCTTTCACGGAGTCCCGCGGCGTATCCATACTATTGATAATGTTTGAGGTCATTAACACTAAATTGCACTACCTATTCCTGTCTCTGTTTATTACTTACCTATTTTTTTTTATGGGCAAAAAGCGTTTATTAACAAATAAAATGATCTTACTTAATTAAAAAAACTAGTATTTACAATTGAATCAATTGAGCTAACTGCAGACTGTTGCGAACAGCTCAACTGATCCATATTAATACCAGTTGGAAGCATGGCCGTAGGGAGGGGGGGGGGGTTGGAGGTTCAAACCCCCCCCCCCCGAAATGTTGAGGCACCGTTAAAAATCAAACTTGAATAGGTAGAATTTTCTCGGATACGTATTCGTACGTGGAAAGTGCGGCTTACTTTAGATAGCTATTCTCTCTTAAAAACACAAAAATTTTGTCTAATTTCGTCTCTGATTAGTGATTATCAACAGCGCGCTCCGAGTCATCGGTGGCGGACGGGGCGCGCTGGCGCTCCGTGCCATGCGATGCGATTCCTATTGTGTATCTACATACATTGTACTCGTCCTTGGAAGATAGGAGGGCGCAAGTGTGTCGACGCAAATAGCGTCCCACACAATGGGCCTCCCCAACTCCCATGGGACAAGTGTCATACCGTTGGGCCTCTTACCATCATCGTCACGCAACAGACCATTCGGTTGGAGAATAGCTGGTACGTTAGCGGTGACAAAGGCCCGCCGGATGATGTCGTTAAGGCTGGCATGGCGAGACATCTGACCGGCAGCCCTAGAACACGATAATCCGTGATGATGACCTTCTTATTTTTTATGAGGTAATATTATAAGGTAGTATAAACCATTCAGAGCCAAACTACAAATCTCCAACTTTATTAACCAGCTTCATCCATTACAGGAATATTAAGTAAAATCCTGAAACATGTGTTCAATAGTTTTGTACTTTTACCATCGTAAGTTTCTATCAAATCGGCTGTAAACTGGGGACAGATAAAGAATAAAAAAAAAGAACCAAAGACGACTATAAGGATAGAATTTCCGAAATAACAAAGATAATTCAATGAACTAAAACAATATTTTTATTTATTACATACTACTATGAATAAACACAAGGTCACACATAATCTGGTACAAAGATATCAGAACTAACAGATGGAAACATGATTTATTCCAGGCTTGAAGCAGAGAAGCTTCACTTATTTGGTCTTGAATAAAAAATACTAATTTCTATATCCAATATAACCCGAACAACAGAATGTATTCTAAACTACCAGAACATACTATAAATTACAAATTCAAACGTAATATGTTTATGGTAGATAGCAATATATAACGATGCAGAATTTGGCAAAGACCTTAACCCAGGGTTAGGCTATTTTTATCCTGTATAAATGTGTGTGTGTGTGTGTGTGTGTGCGCACCAGAATCTAGTTTAGCCATTAGGAAGGAACAGAGACACAATACATCTAAATTATTTATTTACATAATAGTTTGGTGACATCTACAAATTTATATATGTCTATTATATACATCTATTTTAAATAGGACTCCTTACTTTTGGAACGGATAGTAATCAAGACCGGAGTTATACTTGAACTTATGGGTAAAGCGGTTGACTTGTGTCTTTCCAATTTTAATCATCTTTTGAACCTCTTGTCTGTAAGCCGGTGGCAGGAGTTCGGTTTCTAGTGTGCAATCATGCTTCTGCTGGTCACTATCAGGAACTTTGAAAACTCGCTGCCTAACAATATCAACATCCCTGCTGTATTCTTCCTGCAGGTCAGCAACTGCTTGAGTAGGTGAATCAATTTTAAACAGGAAATAGTTGGCTTCTCTGTGGACTAAACCATGCGCACTTGTTTTATAAGGCATCGGTCTAAATCCTAGATTTTCAATATTTCTAAGGATTCCGCCACGATCAAATATTGCAGTAGCCACTCGTTTGAGGGTGGTTTTGAGTTCAGGTTTCGGCATCGTTCGCAGCATCAATGCTAATTCATAGGTAGGCATTGTAAATTATTCAGGAACCCTATTATTTTCCACCAGAATCTACCAATAAATTTTGTCTTGAAATAAAACGTAAAAGAAAACAGTCGACTATTATTTTATTTTGATTTTGCTTTGTAGGTTATGCTTGCTTCAGTCTTTGTCTTGAGTCTTGACTTCACTTCGTTCGTTCCTCAGACGAAGGAATAATTAGTCTGAGGTTCGTTCTCAGGTTCGTTCGGGCAATGTGTCTGATTTGCACGTTTCTGTTATTGTCCAGATTATGCAAATGTCATTGTCAAGGAATGGAAGCCATTTAAATCTCAGATTATGGAAACATTAGTGAACGGTAAATTTTGAAAAATCGGCTGTTCAAGACGGAATGGATCGATGCAAAAGAGTAGGATGCCTTTAATAACAAAAAAAATTACAATTACTATATAAATAAATTAGAACTAGCATTTACAATTGAAACAATTGAGTTAACTACAGAATGTTACAAACAAACTATCCCAGGATCAGATGAGCTAGAGCTACCTACCTACAGTTTGTTTGTAAGAGTCTGCAGTTAGCTCAATTGTTCCTATACCAGTTGGAAGTGTACCCAAGATGCTGGTTGCATTGCATCGCTGTATGGCAATGCTGATGCGGTACGCTAGATACTGATCAGCTCTCGGGTCACACGTCATTTCGAATAGACGCTTAGGTATATAATTTTTCGAAAATTCGGAGATCCTCGGTACCTTACGGACCTAGGGTCTCTACTCCAAGGGGAGCAGAGAACAGAGTCGGCTCTGTCGAGACCCTAACATTTGCGCGTCTTGAGATCCTCAGTCAAATCTGCTGCCGCACCAGCTCTTACGAATGTCCTCGAAAGATGGGAGACGCAAGTGAGACGACGACGGAAGTAGCATGGGCCTCTCTAACTTGCATGGGACAAGTCCGCATCAAGTCCATGGATTAAATTTGATTTTGGATTGGATGGGTCGGTTGGGTTACGAAAGAGTTCCACATATTATTTAAGCACAAATAGCTTAGGACAAGAGAAGTAGATAGACATGGAAATAGTACATCGTCTGTTAATGTTCGAAGAGAGTAGATAGATAGAGGCCTCAGTGTATTCTGGTCCGAAACAAAGAGAATATAACCACTACGTCCGAAAACCTCAACAAAGCTAAGCAAGTCAATCGATTACAACAAAATTAAATGTAATCGATTGACTTGCACAAATCCCATCCTTGTTTCCATTCACCATACATTCCGATTTCTTCATTCATTCACTCACTCAATAACTCGTAAATCATGGCGGTGGTGGCGTGAAGCTTGTTTTTCAATTGAAAATTAAATATTTCTCAATATTTGACCATGGGTTCATATGCCAAATTTTTGGCCGACTACTGTAGAAGTTGGGAAAAATCTGGCAAAGATCAGTTGTAAGTAAAATTGTCGATAAACATGGTATTTTTGCCACATGATTATCCAGAACATTTTTGCAGTTTTTGTTATCCCTATTTTTTCATCGTATATACCGACAACTAATATGTACCGTGTATTGTTAGCATATCCTGTCTTATTTATAATCCGCTACGACAGCTACACTTGAACTGTTGGTGACCGATAGCGTCATAGAAAAAAATATCGCTGTAATGCAACCCTTTTTTGAGGCTGGGTTGTGGGTTCTTGTGGCATGTACCTATGTTATGGTCCACTAACGACTTTATCCATTTTATATTTATCATATTTTGCAGTATAAAATATGTGACACAATCTGTAAATGATGAAGATAAAAGTCCACTGTTTTCCAAATCCGGAAAGCTGTCAGGATTGTCACAAAACATATATGACCTCTTACTGTGTGGCTTAAATGGAGACCTGAAAAAAGAATCCATCGTATCTGTTCTTCGAGAGATAACAGTAAGTAGTCTGTCTATTTACGTTAAGATATTTAATAAATATGAAATAAAGAAAAACATGTTATGGTTTCAGGGTTTCCATGCAGATATTCCGTCAATTATTCTTGATGTTATCTGTGTTCTTGATGCTGAAACATGTGTGAACGTGCAGAGTGATGAACGATCAAACTTTTGCCACATTGTTAGAGAACTGGAATCTTTTATATCGGAAAAACTCTTGAAGGAAAGATTAGAAATTGACACCCTACAAGATGTTGGGACACTCAAAAACAAAATATTTTATACAAAATTCATTAAAATCAAAACAAAGTTGTAGTAAGTAAACAATATAAATATTTTAAGTATAATTTATGTTCTAAATGAAACTGTTAATAATTTCTTTTATATTTTCAGTTATAAACAGCGCAAATTTAACTTATTTAGAGAAGAAAGCGAAGGATATGCAAAATTAATAGTTGAGCTCAATCAAGATTTCAGTGAGGAAATGGAATGGACTAGTTTGCTAGAAATTATCCAATCACTTATAGGTAAAGTCATAAAATAATATATGCCCATAACAGACATTACTTTTTACAGTGGGAATACAATAAATTTATTCCAATTAAGCCATTAAAGAGTGTGTTCATTAATAAGTTATTAGGACAATAACAATTTAATTGACTGTTATGATAAGACAGAAGTTTTCATTACTTGTAGTATTAGGTTCTGGCTGAGGCTTTGCATGCATTGTTTTCAAAATTCCTAAGCATAGAAATAACCTTTAAACTTTGAAAGTAATTTAAACTAATTTCAATCCCATGGGAACTTATTTATGGGGTAAAAACTAAGTTATTCCAGACCTACAACTACTATACAAAATTTCAGATAATATACTTGATGAGTCTCATAGTTTTTGCGTAAAGAAATAACAAACATTCAACCATCTGTCTATCCAAACTTGTGAAAGTTAATAAATATGTGAATTTATAATCATAAGTGATTGTGTGTATATTTTGAAGAACACTACTTTAAAAGGTCTTGAATGAACAACCTTTTCAACATTTCACCTCCATGTTGTACCACTATCAAATATTTACACAAATGATGTGTACTTATTTATTTGTTTACCTATACATTTGATAAGGAAGCAATCAAATGTATACTTAACCTTCAGCTGTCGGTTAATTCTTATTAAAATTGTATAATTTTTGTATTCATTGAAACAATATGTTTTGAATTTTCCAGGTTGCTTCAACTTGGACCCAAATAGAGTACTGGACATAATTCTAGAATCATTTGAAGCCAGACCCCATCTCGACCAATTGTTTGTGCCACTGGTCAAAAACTACATGTGTGATGCTCAGGTCATATCTGAGGTCTTGGGATTCAAGCTAGGCAATGCTGATGTCCTGGAGGAGTACAAAGAACCTCCCGCTTTGATGACTGTGATAGCACTGCTGCTGCAGTATCAAGTTATATCATTAGATGATATTTATCCTTGGGTGAGTTGCAAAACTTGACAAATCAATCAATATATTAATTTAGATTAAGGTATACCCAGTGGGCACTACCTTACATCTTCAATAGAAGGCACTGTGGATCATATTCAGTGCCACAGTTGAAATCTGTGCTTAGTAATAAATCGTACAAAACTAAGCTATCTGTAGCTGTTCCATATGTAAATCCTGTAATAATAAATACTGTTACTACTGCTAATATGTATAACCTTTTTATCATGATTTCAGCTACGTCCAGATGATTCGATAATGGCCAAAACTGCGGAGAAAGAGATTAAATCAGTTCAAGACTACATACGTAAACTCAGTATAGTTTCAACCAAAGGACCGCAGGCTAATGCCCCCACTGAATACATGGAAGAGAAAGCCGATCCTCAGGTATTGTATTAAAGCTAATCCTCGCGGCTAAAAAAGCGTTAAACGGCAAATAGGCTGTTGTAATTAAAAGTACATCATGTAAATAAAATTTATTGCACAATATGTGCATATGTTAATAAAATTTTAACTTTTACTTTACTTTTAATGGATGGCATGGTGATTATCCGTTGATGTCCTTTTCATTGATTTTTCTTCCGGACCAAAGATCTGTCACATACACTAGTTAATCTAAATAAATTATTTATTTTTAACATTAAAAGTATGTATTCAAAGTCGAAATTGTAAAATTCAACCATTTCCATTGATGCATTGTCAAACAGCCACCCTGTAGCAAGGGGGGGTTTGCGGATGTCTAATTTACTTTATATTTGTCAGGACTACTGGGGTAACCAAAAGCTGGTGCTGTGTGAAGCGCTGTTGAACGTGACAGCTTGGCGCGAGTTCGCGGCGCTGTTTGCGCGACTACCCGCGACCGTGATGCCGGAACGACCAGCTACGGCCCTGTGTAACATGCTGCATGCTATTGTGGAGCCGCTGTATAGAAGGTAGGCATAATCAATCATTTCCGCAATCTTCATATAATCACCAGCTCATGGTAGTTCTTTTTTCTAGTAGTAGAAAAAAACCGCATCAAAATCTGTTCCGTAGTTTTGAAGATCTAAGCATACATAGATTCTCATTAGGGGAGGCCTATGTCCAGCAGTGGACTATTATAGGCTGGCGATGTTGTTGTTTGTTGTAAGCGTACATAGGGGCAAGCACACGTATAGCGATGAGCGACTTTGTTTTATACTATACTATGTGTATATACCGTGTGGTACAGGAAGCAGCGCAGCGCCATTATGTGTGAAACTAGTAAATAGCTTTTTCTTCCCTTTGTTTTATTTTTTTTATAATTAAAATATTTTTAATACAGTATTTATTAATTGTTCACAGTCAATGCTTGGTATCGCCCAAAATCCCTGGCAAACCGATCCCGCCGTTGAAGTCTTCACTAGCACCGACGCCTTGCAAGACTTTTGCGGATATAAAGGAGACCGTCATACCAGCTCTGATATCATTAGGACCATCTCTGCACTATGATCCCATTCTAATGTACAAAGTTAGTATTTATCTATCTTTCGGTTACAATAACAATAAAAAGGTCATTCACATCAAAATTTAGAAATATTTCGAAATAAAAAATCATGGAAATCCGCGCCGCGCGTGCCTTTGAAATCCGGGCACATAAGGGTAATGCAAAATAGCTTGGTCATACCAAAGGTTAACCCGTGGCTAGGTGGAAAAAGGTTCGCCTGTGACGCAGGAAGTTGCGGGTTCGATTCCCGCCTCGGGGCAAATGTTTGTACGATCTGCAGATTTCAGGTTGTTTTCTATGTATGATAAAAAAATATCTATGTTATTTATTTAATGTCTATCAGTTATCTATTACCCATAACACAAGTTCTGCTTAGCTTGGGGCTAGGTAATGATGTGTGGATTGTCCATCATTATTTATGAATAACTATCAGTCTTACAGGGTTTCTGTAGCGAGGTAACATTAAATGTTACCACAAATGTTTTACTTATGAGTAAATAATATGGTTGGTTATTTCATATTTTTTTACCTTGCAGATAATTCGTATATTAAAAACGGCACGAGCTCAGAAAGGCGACCCCTTGCACCACGAAGCCCTGACGGTGCTTGACGCCGCCATTCTACCAGCGTTGACATTGATGGAGGGGAACTGTTGTATGGCTGAAGAAATCTATACACTTATCAAGCTGTATCCGTATCAATGCAGGTAATATATTACGATACAATATAATACAAAAATTCTTTATTGTACATCAGAAAAAGAACATAAAAATAGACATAACAATGGGCGGTATTATCGCTTAGAAGCGATCTGTTCCAGGCAGCCTTTGGATTCATGGACGTGTAACGAGAGCCCTAAATAAGGGTCATGATAAAAAATTATAATATTTTTATTACACCTAAATAACCAAATTACAAATAGTATTTACAATTGAAATAAACTACAGGTAGCAACAGATCCATATCAATACCAGACGGAAATGTCCCCAAGATGCTGGCTATGTGTGTACCAAGTTTCATCAAAATCCGTTGAATAGATTTTACGCGAAAGAGTAACAAACTTACAAACTCTAAGGTTTATAATATAAGTATGATATTATCAGAATATCTTCCTTCCCAGGTACTGCCTATACTCTCGCTGGAAGAACGAAGCGGGCGAGCGTATCCCCACCCTCATGCGAGTACGCGGCAACGCACTCCAACGCATCAAGCATATCATGAAACGTGTCTCCAAAGAGAACATCAAACCCCAAGGACGGCTTATAGGCAAGCTATCGCATGCTGCGCCCGCTTTCCTCTTCGATTATATGCTTTTGCAGGTAAGGTCACAGCCGCACTGTAAGGTGGTTGGATAGATGAGGAAATAAACGTGAAAGTGTAAGGTGCTGTCTGTTGTCTGAACGGTTTTTTATTATTAACTCATTTATTTCAGATTAAAATCCATAGAATATTTAAAAATTATTACATAATGTCACAATCAGAATTCAATATAAATATAAAAATTAGGTAGGTACATAATCATATTGCTTTTGGTAATTTGCTTATTATAATACAAACTAGCGGCCCGCCCCGGCTTCGCACGGGTATTAAACAAAAATTTCAGAAATTATACACACTAAAACGATGGGTTTCACAGTTTTCATACGGATCTTTACTTTTTTTAACAGCATTGGGGTTTTTGACATTGACTCGACATTCCAAAACTGACACTGGCCGTAGAGAAAAAGCAAGCACCGTGCGCTATACAACCTCTTTTTCTATTCTGACGCGCCATAATAGAAAAAGAGGTTGAATAAACAGCCCACGGTTCAATTATTGAATTTTTCATGCGGATCCCTAACTTTTTTGAAAATATTATATAGCCTATGTTCATCACGGAAAATTAAGGATTCTAATGGTAAAAAATTTTTTTAACTCGGTCCAGTAGTTTCGGAGCCTATTCAATTCAAACAAACAAACAAACAAACAAACAAACAAACAAACAAACAAACATACAAACAAACAAACAATCAAATCTTTCCTCTTTATAATATTAGTATAGAGAACTGTAATTTTCTTTGTTAATAAATTTATTTATAAATAAATAAATAACGCTGGACAATCCACACAGCATCATCTAGCCCCAAGCTAAGCAGAGCTTGTGTTATGGGTACTAGATGACTGACATACATAATACAATATTATTAAATACTTAGATAGATATTATTAGTATAGATATAATTTACCAGAATATCGATTACAGAAGTCTTAATACATTGACTTATATAATAACATTGTGCCCTGTGCATTAATGAACGAGTTTGATGTTTTATTTGATGACTTTAAATATAAATTTTTGACTACAAATATGATGATCCTGATCGGTCCAGTGGTTGAATCCCTGAATAAATAATTACCTCTCCATCTAAAACCTTCATATCCACAGATCCAAACGTATGACAACCTGATCGGTCCTGTGGTGGAATCCCTAAATGAATTAATAATTATCTATCTATCTAAAACCCACTCTACAAATCCAAACGTATGACAACCTGATCAGTCCAGTGGTGGAATCCCTGAATCCATCTAACACCTACTCCTCAGATCCAAACGTATGACAACCTGATCTATTTATCTAACACCTACTCCACATATCCAAACGTATGACAACCTGATCTGTCTATCTAAAATCTATTCCACAGATCCAAACATATGACAACCTGATCGCTCCAGTTGTGGAATCCCTGAATAAATAATTATCTCTCCATCTAAAACCAATCCTACTCCACAGATCCAAACGTATGACAGCCTGATCCATCTATCTAAAACTTATTCCACAGATCCAAACATATGACAACCTGATCTATCTATCTAAACCTACTCCACAGTTTCAAACATATGACAACCTGATCGGTCCCGTTGTAGAATCTTACATCTATAGCTAAAACCTACTCCACAGATCCAAACATATGACAATCTGATCGGTCCCGTGGTGGAATCCCTGAAGTACCTGACGTCACTCTCACTGGATGTCCTCGGGTACTGCCTCCTGGAAGCGCTGTGCGTCGGCCGCGCGTCCGCCGGCGCCGCGCACCCGCCCTGGCTTCAAGCGCTGGCGGCCTTCGCGGGGGCAGCCTTCAAGAAGCATAATATTGAGCTGACCGCGCTGCTGCAATTTGTGGCTAATCGGCTCAAGTCTCAGCAGAGGTGATCTATTAAACCTTATTTAATGACGGCTTCACCATCAGGCCATGTTAGTCCACTGCTGGACATAGGTCTCTAATGAGTGCCATTGTTTTATATCTTATTAGTTATTGTCCAAGAGTCCTGTAAGGTCTAAAGGAAATAAAGCATTTTGATTTTGGGTTGCCTTTCTTCGAGCAAGCTTAGTCAATTGTTACGACTCTGCAGGCTTCGCGGCAAATGCTCTTCGTTGGCACCTCCCAACAAATGCTTTATTTTACTCTTAGGAAATTAACTGAAAAACGCACCAAATTGTAAAAAACTCTGTATTTACTGCAAAAGAAGTGAATCCCGATCACCGAAGCGAACTGGAAAGCATTTAAAGGATTACAAATTGATGAATGACCATTTTATTTACTTAATTTCCAGTCAAGATCTGCTGATCCTAAAAGAAATAGTACAAAAAATGGCTGGGATTGAAGCGGCAGAAGAAATGACTCCGGAACAGTTGGATGCTATGGCCGGTGGAGATTTGCTGAAGGGAGAGGTATGCAATGAACTATGTACACTTTTTTAATGTCAATAAGGTTGATTTTAAGTTTTATTGGTCAAAAAGTGTGTCAGAACAACAACTTTTGTTCAACGACTTTTCGCATTTCGATTGGTATCTCTGAAAAAAACTGCATCAAAAACTTTTTTTTTTACGCATCGTCTAGTAATCCCCGCTATTGCTGACATTAACGAAGATAAATACCTACGTACCTGCAGAGGTAGTAGGTATAGGTTACCCGGATAGGGTCTTTGGTTTTTTTAGGCACTAGTTAACTAAAACTTTTTGTATGGTTTTTATTTTAGTTTCTAAAATAGGAATTTTTAATTATCTCCCCACAACTGGTCAGCATTTCGGTCTGAAACCTCCCCTTTCGGGGTAGTACACATATTATGATACACGTTGTATATGGTATTAGGCATATTAGTCTAGTACCCATAGCACAAGCTCTGCTAAGGCCTAGGTGACGCTGTGGATTGTCCAGCATTATTTTATTATTTAAGAGATAGATAGATCAATAAATCAATAAAATGTATGAAATTCCGCAGGCTGGATATTTCTCGCAAGTTCGCAACACGCGGCGGTCGTCTGCCCGACTCAAGGAAGCTATGGTGGGCAACAATCTCGACATATCGCTGTGTATATTGTCCGCGCAGCAGCGCCATTGTTGCGTTTGGAAAGGTATATTAATTACAATGCTTATTCATTTATACTAATATCATCATCGTCAGTCTAAATCAGTCCAATGCTGGACATAGGTGCCTCCTTATGAGCGTCATAGATGGTTATCATAAATAGATGTAGTATTGCCCATAGTCCCCACGCTGGGCATGCGAGTTGGGATCGCAGTTCGGTGAAGTTGTTCTGTAGGAACGCTGCTGCCCGTCCGCCGATACTAAATCCTAATGTAATAAAGAGGAAAGAATTGATTGTTTGTTTGAATTGAATATTGGGCCAATTTGACTTGCACCATAATCTTACATTAAACCTGATGAACATAGGCATATTTTCAAAAAAGTTATGATCTGAATCAATCCATATGTAAATTTCAATAATGTACCCTAAGTATGCCTATGTTTTTGTTTGTGTGTAAATATGTATATAATTTGTATTGGGGAGGGAAAGTCGCGCTTTCTTTGAAAAACCTATTTCAATCATTAAGACTGAAAAGGGGGCGCTTTCTAGTTATTATACACTAACATTCAATGAATTCGTCAAACTACGATAGTTTTTATATAATATCTTAATGTGTTCCATAGAGTACGAAGACATAGACACGCCTAGGACCCCAGGTGAACCCCCCGGCTCGCAGTTGAAGGTGGTGGGGCGCTTGGCAGACCAGTGCCAGGACGCGCTCGTGCAACTGGGCACGTTCCTAGCTTCCTCGCACGCGCCCGACGAGTACGCCAAGAGGTTACCGTCTCTGCAGGTAAGGTTACCCCCTCGCAGCAACTACAAACAGACAATGAAGTTAGTGGAGTGTGCAAGTCGTGTAGATGAAGATTGTAATATCATGCTGTCCCGTTATACATAAAGCTATTTAGAAAACCGCATCAAATCCGTTGCGTAGGTTTAAACATCTAAGTATACAAAGGCGCTTCTCCCTTGTTTTTAAGATAGATAGATAATTATTTTATTTTGTTCACAAACATACAGCGTACAAACAAACTTAGAAAATAAAGTAAACTAATAGAATAAATAAGGTAGGTGTCGTAAGTAAAATAAGCGACTTTGTTTTATATTATGCAGTGACAGTGAATTCCATGTCCAGCATGCAGAATAGCATACACTCTTGAAGTGTATGTGATTGATCTATGCACATGACCATAGTGATTGAATCTAATTTTAAGATTTCTTCTGTGCCACAAAACAACAAACTAAATTAGAAACAATTAATATAAGTCTGTTTCGTTAAATAATCCCAACTATTTGCATTCCACAGTCCCTCCTTCGCGAATACCACGTAGACGCGGACGTGGCCTTCTTCCTGCATCGTCCAGTGCTGACGCAGAAGATCAACGCCAAAGTGGAGGCCTTGCGGAAGGCCTCGGATAGTAAATCTGAGAGCGTCGAGAAGAGTGTGGAGAGGTATACAGCGGCTGCACAGGAGGCCTTGGAGCCGGTGGTCACCGCTGTGACGCCAATGCTGCCGGCGAGGGTCTGGGAAGATATCTCGCCAGAGTTCTATGTTACGTTTTGGTGAGTGAATTTTATTTGAGGTGAAGTGTCGAAATTTGTCCTTACCTATCTCCACAAATAATAAGAAAACGTGTTCTCTTTGTAAACATCTAATTCGGTTTCATTTAATTTTACCAAAGTATTTTGAAAAGTTTTTATAGTAGGAACCTAGATAAATACAATCTTAATACAAATAATAGCAGATCACGGTAAAAATATGCTCAAATTACAAATATCTTGTTATTACGTTTGTATATATTTGAAACTCATCAGTCACCAGAGACTAAACAAATCACTGTTTATCTTCATAGGTCTTAATACTCATCAGTCACCGGAGACTAAACAAATCACTGTTTATCTTCATAGGTCTTAATACTCATCAGTCACCGGAGACTAAACAAAACACTGTTTCTCCACAGGTCCCTATCAATGTACGACCTCAGAGTTCCAGAAGAGAGCTACGACCGTGAGATCGAGCGGCTGCGGAGCGCCGCCGCCGCCGCAGCCAAGGACAGCTCGCAAGGCGGCTCCAAGATCAAGAAGGAACAGGAGCGCTTCAACACTTTGATTGATAAACTGCAGGTTGGGAACTATTGTATATCTACTAGCGGTCCGCCCCGGCTTCGCACGGGTATTAACCAAAAAATAATTTTTTTATTCAATAACGTAACAAGAGTTGTATAAGAGTTTATAATTTTTGAAACTTTGTGGGCGGACCGTTGTATTAAATATAAAAATATTCATAAACATTTAAGAAAAATATGTTACAATATACTGTTACTTTTTGCTATCTCTATTCTCTAAAGGTTAAACTTCTGCCATTACAAGGTCACCTAAAATTAACTTTTAGGTTTTCTTTCATTGAACATATTATTTATTTACCATATAATCTGTTAACCAGGACGAGCGTCGCCGCCAGCAAGAGCACGTGTCCCGCGTAATGGCGCGCCTCCAACGCGAGTGCACCAGCTGGTTCCCCGCGCGCGCCGCCAAGTCCGCCAAGAACGAGACCGTCACGCGGCTGATGCAGCTCTGCCTCTTCCCCCGCTGCGTGTTCACCGCTGCTGACGCGCTCTACTGCGCTGAGTTTGTGCATACAGTGCATTCGCTGAAGACACCCAACTTCTCTACACTGCTGTGTTATGACCGGGTATGATTACATTAAATAATGGACAATTCACACAGCATCATCTAGCCTCGCAGAGCGTAAGCAAGCCTAGGAGCCTCGCAGAGCTTCTTCTGTTCTGTCTACTAGATTTATTTATTTATAAAAGCACAAACAAATTTTAAGACTTAGAAACTAGAAATAGTTGGCTATTAATAACCGCCAAGAACGAGACCGTCACGCGGCTGATGCAGCTCTGCCTCTTCCCCCGCTGCGTGTTCACCGCCGCGCACGCGCTCTACTACGCTGACATATTAAAGAATATTTATCGGGTATTTATCGCGTACCTTTTGTTTTATTTTCCCCTACGTTTCCATCGCGTTGCAGCGATCGTGGTCACGGGGCGACTGGATGTTCTGCGAGTTACTGCCAAGAATTGACGGCAGTATCCACGACTACCCTCAATTCGTCTTCTGAATCAGGAATGTTCACGTTCACAGTACGACACACTACACTGACCGTGTCCGAATGCAGTGCAGTCTGTACACGACGCCCGCACTTATTAATCACCGGATTCCACGAGGACGAGAGACGAAAACCATCTTCACGATTGAAATTTGGGTGTTTTTTGATCTCAATCGCCTCTCGAACCATCCTTTTATAATAGTGACGCTCACGAGATAGAACCTTTGGGTCATGTAACTCGATCCAATGGTTACTTCCTGAGTCTAGCAGATGTTCCGCTATTGCCGACTTATTCAGTTGCCTATTTTTGACCGCTGCTATGTGCTCTTTCACCCGCTCAGCAATGGTTCTTTTAGTTTGCCCTATGTATGAGCGACCACAGCTGCAGTCAATCTTGTAAACGCCAGGCATTTGTAGAGGTATGACATCTTTTGGTGTTCTTAATAACTGAGCAACTTTTGTATGAGGGGTGAGAACCGACTTTATTGAAAACTTTTTAAGTATATTTGCAACTTTATCTGTCACCCCTTTCACATATGGCAGAAAGATGTGTTGTCTGCATACCTCTAGCGTTTTTCGGCTCCTTCGCTTTGTGTGTCGTGTATTTACATATCCGTTTTGTTGGAGAACCTCCTGAACATGGCTAAGTTCAACCTCCAGATGTTCAGGGTCACACAGAGCATGAGCTCTGTTCGTGAGTGATGCCACAACGGACTGTAAATGGTGCGGATGGTGATGTGATGCGGCGTTCAGATACCTATCTGTGTGAGTGGGTTTTCGGTAAACACTGTGTGCTAAGGAACCATCTTGTCTCACCATCACTCTGACGTCAAGAAAGGCCAAGGACCTGTTTTCCTCCAACTCGTGTGTGAACCGGACGTTTGGATGTAAGGAGTTCAACGTGCTGACCAATTGCAGTACTTCATGTTCGCTTCCCCTCATAATGCAGAACACGTCATCGACGTAGCGCTTCCACAACTTTATACCGTTGGCGGTGAAATCTACCTTACTCTCAAAATGTTCCATCCAGATGTTGGCCAATACTGGAGCTACTGGGCTACCCATCGCCACTCCGTCAATCTGGAGGTAGTGCTGCCCACGGTATAAAAAGAAATTTCCGTCCAAACAGTGTTCAAGTAAAACTGCATACTGGTCTGGGAGTTCGTTGTCCTTAAGCATTTCTCTTACTACATCAAGACATTCCTGAAGTGGGACATTGGTGAAGAGTGACTCCACCTCCAAATACCCGATAAATATTCTTTAATATGTCAACAAATCGTGAAAGTTTAAAAAGTTTTACTACTACGCTGAGTTTGTGCACACAGTGCATATTGACTCGACACTCCATAACTGACACTGGCCGTAGAGAAAAAGCAAGCACCGTGCGCTATATATTCAACCTCTTTCACTATTATGACGCGCCATAATAGAAAAAGAGGTTGAATATATAGCGCACGGTTTAATTATTGAATTTTTCATGCGGATCCCTAACTTTTTTGAAAATATTATATAGCCTATGTTCATCACGGAAAATTAAGGATTCTAATGGTGAAAGAATTTTTCAAATCAGTCCAGTAGTTACGGAGCCTATTCAATTCAAACTAACAAACAAATAAACAAACAAACAATCAAATCTTTCCTCTTTATAATATTAGTATAGATAGTGAAGTATGCATTCTGATGATCAATTCATTTCCTTCCAGCTATTCTGCGACATAACGTACTCCGTGATGTCGTGCTCGGAAGGCGAGGCGCGGCGCTACGGAGCGTTCCTCTGCCACGTGCTCGGGACAGCGATGCGTTGGCACGCGGACAGACAGGCGTTCCACCGCGAGTGCGCGCACTACCCGGGCTTCGTCACCAAGTACCGCGTCTCCAACCAGTTCACGGAGGCGAACGACCACGTCGGGTACGAGAACTATAGGTACGTTTATTTATTTATGTTTATAGTAAGTACTTAAAGATAATTACGATTATCTAACTAAATTAGAGCTAGTATGCAATTGAAACAATTGAGCTGACTGCAGACTGTTGCGGACAAACTACAGGTAGATCAACTGATCAATATCAGTTGGAAGTGTACGCAAGATGCTGGCTGCATTGCCTCGCTGTATGGCAATGCTGATGCGCTGCGCCAGATATTGACTAGCTCTCGGGTCACACGTCCCTTCGACCAGACGCTCGGAATTTGTTTTTGAAAACCCGTAGAACCTCGTACCACGAAAGGCCATATAAAAGTATAATAGAAACTAAATAATAACAATATATTCTTGAATTTACTATAAAGTATCAGATAGTCTAGATGACAAAAAGCTTGGGACGAGTTTTACTCCAATTCGAAAACTAACAAGGTAAAGGTTTCTTGTTCACTTCTTAAAAAGATTGAAGTGAACAAGGAATCAAAGTGATGACTTTATTCCCAGTATTACTAGTGCAATTTGTATTTTGTGACGCGTCCAAGAATCCTGTAAGGTCTAAAGGAAATAAAGCACTTTGATTTTCATTTTGATTACCTGAATGGTAACTGTAAAAAATAAAAAAACAGTAAGGTTACAGACAAATGTCAGCCGTGTAGACACGCTCGCCCAAAGGTCGTTGCTCGACTGATGTCCATGTAACCAAAAATATTCTACCTCAGCATAATGTTGCTTACATTACTCAGGTAGAAACTTTTTGGTTTATACGGTGTAGGTACGATACTAGAGGTATAACTTAGGATTATTTTAGGGTTATTTTTGGACATTATGTTTTCTTATGTGAGCCAAAAAAAAATATTTTCTTTCTTTATTCTTTCTCCTTTCTTTCTTCATTCTTTCTTCTTTATTTTTTCATTTTTCATTATTTCTTCTTTCTTTCTTCATTCTTTTTCTTACATGTTCCCTCTTGTTACAGACACGTGTGCCACAAATGGCACTACAAGATCACGAAGGCTATGGTCGTTTGCCTAGATTCGGGGGATTACGTGCAAATCCGTAACGCGCTCATCGTGCTGATACGCGTGCTGCCACACTTCCCCGTGCTCCTTAAACTAGCGCAGATCATTGAGAAGAAGGTTGATAAGGTACGACTTAAACTTTCATATACCTACTTACAGGAGTAAGCCAAGGTTCTGCGACCCAAAGTGTGTGTTTGCCTCCGATAAGAGAAGGCGCCATTTTTCTGTGAAATGCGCAGTTTCCCGCCAGTTCTCTGTTTGTATTTCTCGCAGGTTAGATTCAACCACATTTACAGTACGGCGGGATATATTTCAAATTAATATTTATTGAATTTCTCCTAGATAGCGCTAAGTTTTCAGTGATTGGTTGATTGGTAGTAGTATATACATACAGAAGTAGTAGTATATTACAAGTATAGTAGTAAGTTCTCTATGACATAGGACATCCCTTTCTCAAACTGTGTGACGTCACAACGTGCTCTAAATAAGGTCCGATTCCACGCCGTCGTCTTGTTGTATCTGAGTAACGCATTTGGATTGGTAATACTATACTAATATTATATAAAAGATTTGATTTTTTGTTTGTTTGAATTGAATAGGCAACGAAACTACTGCACCGATTTGAAAAAAATCTTTTATCATTAGAATCCTAAATTTTCCCTGATGAACATGGGCTATAACATGGGCTATAGCCCATGTTCATCAGGGAAGATATTCTATAGAAGATATTCTATAGAATATCTTCAAAAAAGTTAGGGATCTACATGAAAACTAAAATTAACTAAACTAAAATTATAAACATACTAAATTTTTTGTTAAATACTTGTGCGAAGCCGGTGCGGACCGCTAGTAATGCATAAAGGCCCGGCACGTATTTCACTCAAACCGTGTGACGTCACAACGTGTTCTAAATACGGTCCGATTTCACCCCATCGGCTTGTCGTATGTGTAACGCGATGAATTGGCAATAATAAAGTCCTGCTAGGACGTATGCGTATTTCTCTTGTTTTAGTATTCATTTTCAGTTTTTATATTTATAGGTAAAGGACGAAGAGAAAGTGAAGAGGCAAGATCTGTATGCGCTTGCTACCGTGTACAGCGGACAGCTTCGGAACAAAGCGCACTCGATGATGCGGGAGAGTGATTTTCACCATGTAAGCACAATGTAATCCATTGGTTATTGTTAAGTACAGGATCACAATAAGGCTAAACCAATCCTTTAAGAGGTTGTAATATGCAATTTTGTAGTTTATAGTCGTAACTCATAACCTTAAGGAATATCTAAAGTTTGTTAAAAAGTCGAATTCTCACTTATCAACCCGCGATTCATCTTCATGTTTACAAATAACTGAAGTTGTTAACGTCGAATAACGATGTTAATTTCTAGGTGGGTGACCGTCAGAAAGTGGCGACTGCGGCCGCGGCTGCGCCAGTCGCCGCCAAGGAGGAGCCAGCACCGACGAAGGAAGAACCCTCCGTTTCACCAACACAGGCCAACGGTCAGTTTAAATTAATATTCGCAGATATTTGTTCAAGGTGTTCTGGTCGTTTTCTATGTCTAATAAGAAATATCTAAATATTATACAGGGCGTCCCACAGCTATGCCACATGGAGGAAAAGTACCCTAAATATTGTACATAGAAAATTTTACTGAAAGAAAACATTATTTGAATTTAAAAAACAATTTAAACTGCATTCATAGATTTTTAAATAATTACATGGGTGAACCGGGAATAGAACTCGCTACACGAGATAATAATTACCCTGTAGCTTTATCATACCGATCGAAAGGCTTAATCATAAGGATTATTGTTTGCTCAGTAACATAGTATCAGAAATCGCCATATCAGAAATTGTCCAGCATTATTTATATATTTAGAGATCTTTATAGAAATAATGCAGAGTCTTTGTTTCTACAGAGTCTGAAAAGCGGGAGCCACGTAGCAGCGACAGGCGTAGAGATGACTCCGACCGCGAAAAAGAATCCAAGCGCGAATCGAGATCGTATGTACCTCATAATAGAGTCTATTATTTAGCTATCAAAACATTGCAATTGCATACACTGCTCGGCAGGCCCAAAGGTCAATATTATATACCTATAGCCCAAAGGTTGCTTGGCAGAGTATTTGGATTTAGATCGTTGCAGATCTATACCGCAACGCTACCGGAAACACAAATATATATTTGAATGCTCATTTCGTAATGTTTAGATGCAACAATTAACAATATCGAATTACAGTAGCTCGGGCCAGTCTTTCAAAGCTTGTGGAAAGCCATTTTATAAATTGTATCTTAGGATAAAGAAATAAATAGTGTATTAAACAAAACATTCAAAAGACACACATAGAAACTTAGTTCAATATTAAAGCAAAATAAAACAATACAATAAGGCAAACACAGAGAAGCAACTTAAGTACGAACTATGAACTAGATGTACTACAATAAAAACACAGTTAAACAGTAAGTACTAAGCAGCTCATCCGTCAGATAACGAGTTAAACTCGTCATCCCCTTAGTATAGTCCATATTCGAGTGCTTATTTTTTGCTATGCGGGAGCGCTGTTGGTTGTATGTGCTTGCCTTGTATATACTGTCCTGTTTTTATACCCGTAGGTTTGCTGTAAGAAAACTATTTTAGGGTTTAGCTCGCCTTTGTACGTGTCCATTATTTACTTGCCGTGTGGTGCCGGCATAGAATTGCACCACCCTTACTCTTCCCGTGGGTGGCGTAAGAGGCGACTAAGGGAAACATACCGGGGGGTGGGCAGCAGCGCCCTCTGCAGAACAACTCCACCGTACTGCGATCCCCAACCCGCATGCCCAGCGTGGGGATTATGGGCAATAACCCCCAAATGATGAATAATGCCATCTATGGCGCTCATTTGGGGAGGCCTAGAGGTCCAGCAGGGGACTATTGTAGGTTGATGATGATTATTTACTTGAACATTATGTTTGATATAACTTGTGTGCACACACAACAATAAAGAATTTATAAATTTATAATATCTATTTATACAGAGTCTGACAAAAGTTAATGATATTGTAGATTTCCTAAATAAGGTATATTGAGGATATCCTCAGATGGGATACTGTAGATATCTACAGTATCCTCATAAGTTAGTTGCTTTTGTTCTTAAAAAACTATTGATTTATTTCGAAGAATATATTTACATCCGTTATTAGTATTACGTCATTAAGTTAAGTTATTAAGTGTTAGTATTGGAGAAATTTCCAAATCCAGAAATGCTATTTAAAAAATATATTATATATATATTTAAAAAAAACTACTACTAAAGAACAGATCAATGAGTTGACCCATCGCTTCTTGTTTAAATAATTTACTATTTCAGAAGCCTCAAGGAACGGGCAAAAGAAGAGATGAGAGTCAAAGATAGATCGCCCAGGGAGAGATCGCATAGGGTAAGTATCTAAAGTAAAAACCTCTTTAGGCTCAAATTACATCACAGTTTCAATTGTGTCTGTCCTCTCTGTGTCCTAATCGGGGGGAGGAAACTTGATGGATGGATGGGGTCGGCGAGCGTGTTGAAAGGCTTGTCGGCCATGAATATGTGAGGAAGAGGGGACCCCAGTCGGGCCGCGGAAGGTACCAGAGGCCAACAACGTACGCCTGCGATGCACGAGGTTGCGATATAGACAAATGTTTAAACGATCTATATTTTGGTTACTTTATATAATACGTATATATTGAGTAAATCATTTATTAATAAACCCCTAACACAAGCTCTGCTTAGCTTGGGGCTAGATGAAGCTGTGTGTGTAATATTATTATTCATGTAAGGTTTTTTTATTTAGGAGGAACGTTATTTGGAAGCGGTGTCGCCTCCGCACGAACATCGCGGCGTTCCCGATGACATAGAACGAGGTAAGTTTCCTTTTGCATATTTATTTATTATAATATCACCCCTATCACACATGGTGTTATGATTATTTTACATGGTTATCAATTGGTCTCACATTCACTGGCTGTGTTGGTATCGATTGGCTTTCCTTTTCACGATAGTTCTTTAAGACACTTCACAGCACTTACTACTACTTTTAAAATTACTACTCTTATGTATCATAGTCTTTCACATCAAAGGAAAACAAATGACTGTTAGCCTTTCTATAGGCTTACAAAATAAGCACTTAGCCCGTTTTGTTTTTTTACCAAGTTAAGTAGGGTGTAAGTATTGTTTTCTGTTCTGTGTCCCCTCTATTTCTATACAGGATCCATGCAACCTACAGGTAGCACACCTGTATAATCCTGGTGTTCATAAGGGTCCAATCCATAGGTATTGGTCTACCCAGCCAGATCACAGACCTTCGCTGTTATAGGTTGAATGGGACACCCTGTACCGTGCGTGAATAGTCCAGTGTGCACTTTCGACTTGTCAACTTATTAATGCCTGGTAGTATATCTTTCTAAGCTTTGAGTTGCAAATAACTTTCAATTGTCTATTGTTTAAGATGTGAAACGGCGTAAAGTAGAAGGCAGCAGCAATGGCAAGGTGAGTACCGTGGTCAGAAGACATACGCGCCGCTCGCTAGCGCCGGACTAAGGATTGGGCTGGACGGCGCTTTACTGGACCTGTTATTGTGGCGCGGATGAACTAACAGTGATCTAAATAATAAATATAAATAACAAAAAATTAAATTCAAATAAAGTAACGATAGCGTAAGAGAAAACGACGCTGTGTTCAAGAGAATTAATATGAAAGTGATATACCAAAAATAATGCAACAGCGGTACAAATGGATAGAAAAAGGAATAACGACTATCAAATAAGACAGGAATATACTAATATGCTACAAGAAACAGGCAAAAGGATAATATATGAGAATGAAGGAAAATACACAAAAATCAACAGGAAAA
This sequence comes from Eupithecia pulchellata, assembly GCA_963931895.1. Classification (NCBI taxonomy): domain Eukaryota; kingdom Metazoa; phylum Arthropoda; class Insecta; order Lepidoptera; family Geometridae; genus Eupithecia; species Eupithecia pulchellata. The sequence goes on along the minus strand of OZ007524.1, from coordinate 4,461,381 downwards.
TAGCTGATCTCAGTGTAGTAAGCAACAAGCAACAAGGTATAAGGAAGAAGCGGTGTTCAAATTCAAGGAATATCATCATCATTACAGTTAGCGCTCACAGCACTTGCTTCAATTAGTCAACGAATATAAATGAGGAAAATAAACAATGAGAAAAAGACAGTTTGTAAGAAAATAAAAGAAGTCGGATGATGGATGACTCCACTTGTCAATAGCTACTGCGTACAGAAAAAGAATTGAGTTCTTGAAAATAAAAATAAACAACAAATGAATTACTGAAGCGTTAAATATATCATGACAAAGAACTGCGCTTGTTTACAATGGCAACCAAAATAAAATGCGATCAATCAAATTTAAAGATTAATAATAAAAATCATATTAACTGAAATCTACAAATAAATAACAAAAAAATTACTGTAAAAAGACTACATCACAGCATTTCTCCGAGTGAGTCCAACAGGAACCGGCGTATGGATTTGGCGTATCGAATAAATCAAAGTAATATACCTCAATCTAAAAGAAGACTGAAGAATCGAGCTGAAGTCGGGAAATCTAACGTAAAAAGTAAATAAAAAGTTGGAATAATTATCGGGTGCCACCAGTCCACAGCCCAGTCCAAAAACGGTCAGATTCAGATGGTAAGCGTTAGGTTTACACTACACACGTAATAAATCTAATACAATCTTGGAATCACCGGGAAACTGGAAGACTGGAAGCAGAATACCAGATCATTGCTTTCCAATTGTGTTTGATTTATTACTTTTTGATAAGAGTCAATAGGTTCTTTGGGAGAGGAGAAGTCAAAAGACAGAGGCCCAGCCAACGGCCTTGCTTAGTCGGGCAGACGGACAAGATCCCTTTTCTCTAAGCGGCCCGAGGCAGCTTTTCGCTCAAGAGCTTTATGAAAATTTAGAAAAGCAGTTGGGTAAATAGTCGCCTTTTACTGGTCATCATCAAAAGCTGTTTGATAGTCGAGAGCATTGAACATTACTAACAAACAATCAATGAGGTGATAAAAATCAAAACTGAATACAACAAAACATAACCCTGAACAGGAACCAAAACATCCCGATAAACCAACCGACATAGCATCTCTGGATAAACTGCAACCGTGGTGTATACGTGAAGTTAAAGATTGACGGAACCGAATTTTCTACCAGAATACAGCTGTAAACACTTCAACAACAATGCAATATATAAGCAACATGAAATCAAGGTCAACCAAATAAATATTTAAACGCAGCCGACGAATAGGAATATTAGAAAAGTAAGAACTGAAAATACTACAAACCCTTATTGAACATGATTTTGCACTGGCAACCAGCGAAGAAACCACCAGAAGCGACACCAGCAAAAACGACACCTACATAACTGAAGATCATTGAATCTGCGAGCAGAAATAATCTAAGTGGCAGTAACTTCACCGGGTTTTTAACCGACGAAAAGTAAAATGAGTAGAAGTTCTCAAATCGAAACATTTATTTCTAAGTTCATGCTATTTGAGACCCACTAAATTCTAAATATACACGAGAAGCTTAATACTTAAAATGCAAAAGAAGAAAAAGTGTCTGAATAATCATGGTGAACGTGCAAAGAACGCCACAACTTTCAGGATATTTTTAGCACGCAATTGCTTTAATATAACAGAATGCACGCTAAATTATACACCTGACATGCTGAACAAAGAAGATTAGCTATATATGGGACAAGATACAATACCATGAATGCCTCCTCTAGGTTCTCATAGGCCCTATTGACTCCTAACCGGCAAACAAACTAAATGACCCACACCGATATATTTTTCACTGCTATTCGCCAATAAAAGTAACACTTTAACAGTTTAAAGTGTTGCATTTATTCGCGAATACTAATACTATTGATGTTTTAGGCTAATATATTTTTCTGCAAGCAGGGTAGCAAAGAAATAGAGGAACGCTCACCGGAAAAGGAAAAACGAAAGACAAAATTAAGATGCGATGAGCGAAAAGAGCGTAAGATGAGTCGCAAACGGGTAAGTCAGTGGTGGATTCTGAGTTGCCGAAGCAATAATATTAATGTTACTGTTAATCTAAACAGATTAGGCTGAGCGCACATTGGCCACTATCGCTTGCTTGATCAGCTGATAGCTTCCGCGGTTATGTAGCGGTGTACAGATTCTATGGTCGGTGCCAGATAGCGTGGCAATATAGGTCGTTGACCTATTTCCTTTAAGAAATCGCACTGAGGCACAAATTAAATTCATGTTTTAGGGTTATACTATCTTACTACATAGTATAAAACAAAGTTGATTCCCGCTGTCTGTCTGTATGTCTGTAGAGTTATGCAAGAGGAATGTTTTTGTATCAGCGTTGTACCCGTGCGAAGTTGGAGCCTAAAGCTTACAAAATAAGCACTGCGACAAGTCAAACTACATACAATATTTTTTCGGAGCTTAAATTTTTTTTTGTTCAACAAAGTTAAATTAATTAGAAACGTAATTTTTTTTTTTATTTAGCCTGTTTCGTCCCACTCCTGGGCAAAGGCCTCCCCCAAATCGAAAAAATCGAGAAACTTAAATATTCAGTAAATAATTATTCAAGATTTTTCTAGTTAAAACCAACATTTCCAAGTGCTCCAAAAGTACCGTTGAATTCAATCGAAGTTATTAGGCAAATAATGTTTTCCGCTAGTCTTTTTCATTGGAGAAAGCCAAGAAATAAACCTCGTTAATCGAACCGCAACTTGCTCTGTGTGAGACATCACATGATAGTTGCTAATGTGCGTTCAGACTAAATAAATCAAAATGTTTATTTGAAACTTAACAACTAACTATGCTTACCACTAAATGCTTAGTTTCGTTGCTTTATTTTCTAGAAAATAGTTATCTTTATATTACAATGAATCTCAATAAATGCGGACCTTTTTACAGGATAGAGCAGAGGAGAGCGCAATCCTTGAACAAAAACGACGGCGTGACGAACAAAAGGGTATGTTATCGTGCTATTTTCTCTAAGCTGACCAGTGCACCTATTGCTGTTGTATAAAAAAGGTTGTGAAACGCGTGTTTTTTAAACAACATGAATGAATGAACACACAAGAAAAAAACAGCTGTAAAATGTAAATTAAATTAAAAAAAGGTACAATGGCCTTATTGCTTAAAGCAACATGTTTTCTTACACTACTGCTTGCTTATTATACCTTATTCAAATAAATTTAAGCCCTAAATATAAATTTATGGTCCATCCAAGCATTTCTTCAACTTTTGACAGCATTTGTGACAGTGACTAGTGATGTCCTGTTACCGATAGATTTCATAGAACAACCGACCTTAATAAGGAAGGATTTTTAATATTTTTTTGTTATTTTTGCTGTATATCATAAAACTTTGTGTTAATTTTTACATACTTGATTTACTAAGTCGCTTAAATGACTTCTTTTATTGAATCAGACGATTCACTTGAAAACAAAAATAGTATATTAGTTATTTTTGCTACTTGCTTCCGCATGCGTTATTTTATGGTAAAAATACGGATCCCTATCGAGCCCGATCGGCATGAAAATAGATAAAAGTTATTCTCTAAAGCATGAAAAGGTGACTATGTATAATCTCGTACAATAATTCTGTTTCGCAAAAGATACCGAAATAATCGAAAAAAAGCCATGCGTTTAAAAAACAGTTAACAACCAATCATGCACCCAGTGTTGTCACATACAATTTTGACAAAATGGTAGAACAAGTTGTAAAAATTAGTAGAAATTGGTAGAATTTGGAATGAGAAATAGGTAGTTCTACCGACGCCGACGCCCGACACTCTTAAGATTCCAGCTGTTGGTTCATGGTTAGGTCTGACCAGGCGATCATATATTTTTTTAGAGATATTTTGTAGAGCATTCTGACGTAGTGTCTCGACTCATAGGATGGTAGATGCGTAGGCTCTGTCGGGACCTGCAAAATTTACGCCTCTTGAAATCCTCGGGGAATCTGTCGCCGCACCAGCCCTCACAGTGCTCGGAAGATGGGAAAGAGCAAGTGTATCAACGAATGTACCGTTCCATTAGTATTCGGGATGCCCATTGTGTATTCCCATTGTGACCTCCCGAACTCGCATGGAACGAGTGTCATACCGTCAGGCCTCCTACCATCGTCACGCAACGGACCATTCGGTTCGAGATTAGCTGGTACGTTAGCGCTGACAAAGGCCCGCTGGATGATGTCGTTAAGGCTGATATTGGGTAAATATTATAGGCTTTTGAACATTTACTATTTTTTTCAGTTCTACTGAAAATGGGAAGTCATCAAAACGGGTCGCAAGAGGAGCATCCCAATCACCATTATGAAAAGTATCATAAAAGGGTAATGTATAAATAGGCATTTGCTATTTTACCACTTATTATTGTTGGTCGAGTAATTATGACTATATCTTATTTTGCAAGAGTTATTAGATTATAAATTATTGTTTATTTGTTCTTACAGGAGAAATCACCTTTCCGAGATCGGTCCCATGAAGAACCCAGGGATAAACAATATCCTTTTTAATTAATTAATCATTTTACGGAAATAAATAAAACGAATTCGTATTGCCCATGCTAGTCCAAGCCGAAGTTGACATATCCATTTTATTTTTCAATTTGATTTGCTGTATCTTTGGGAGTTCCTAATATTGGTCGTTTAACTAAAGCTGGCACGATCACAGCATTCACTTAAGCAATTTCATTATACAGTATGTTCGAACTATGTGACATCCAAGTATGTGTCAATTAGTTCCAAAGCATCGCCTAGGATCCTGGTTAACAATTACATCTGCAATACGCACATGTCTGTGTGCAGCACGGCTTGTGCGTCTTGGCCGCACATGGACAGTGAATGCGTAAACGTACCTACTCATGGTAAAGCGATACCGAAAAACGTGTGTGGCCTGAGTTTGTCAAAGCAACATTACTGAGAACAAGCAAATTGCTGTGTTTAAAAAAACATCAAGCGCTGCACCAGAATTAAATGCTATACGTGTTGCCAGTATTATATGTATAGCATGCACCCTGCGAAGCCGTGTCCACCCCGGCATGCTTTGCTAGTTGACAATAAAAGACAACCATCATAAACGAATAGAGGCATTGAGAAGTGTGAGGGTGTACCAACGCATAAGTTGTACTCAAAATATAAAAAACATTGAAGTCTTGAAGGAATTAGAATCAAAAGACCCAACCTTGTGAGAACCATCACAAAAGAAAAGTCGCTTACCGGTCATGTCTTACGACATCGATACTAATACTAACTGTTGCAAGTGATGAAGTACAGGGTAAAAGAGCGGGTGGAAGACTTCGCGTTCACAACATCTGGTAATGGACTGGGTTAAAGAAAGCTTTGCTTTTTTCTCCTATTTAGGCAGGCCCTGGAAAAGGAAAAATTCAAGAGCATCATCGCCGACGACTTTTGAGGCACTATAAAAAGATGAAGTACTTTAATGCAACTTCTCGCCACTCCATGATTCACGGACAATACATAAGCAACGTGGTGTATGTGTAGGCAATGGAATGAGTTGAACGTGCCAGCTTTAGTAAAACGACCTATAGGAGATAGCGTCCATTTAAACCCGAATTCTTTGTTTTCACTCCTAGGATGACTTTTTAAAATAAACCCATAGGTACTCCAGCCATACGATAAACTAACAAAACCTTGTGTGCGTTCGCCCAGCAAAAAGTATCGTCTTTTCAAGAATCGAATGATGCAGATAATTTGTGCCCTATGTCGTGTAAATGTGCCCAAAATTTTAAATTTGTGCCCCCAAGGGCTGCAGAGTTATTTAGGAAAATCTGATTTTGCTGCACGAACGTTCGCCCAGCAAAACTTTTTTTAAAAAAAGGGTATAGCTGTATTTTAAATATGCAAAAAGATAGCTTAAATACTAGTGTAAATGTGCCGTAAAAGCAAAATTTGTGCCCCTAAAGGTTTTAGAGATATTTCGTTTTTTGCTGGGCGAACGTTTTGGTGATTTCTATATCTCGGAAACGGCTGAACGCACAGTCATAATTTTTTGTTCCTACAGATACGGTAAATTTGTGCCATTTGTGCCGTAATTTTCATTAACATGAGTAGCATGGTTCAGGAGCTATTATTGTTTTTCCTAGAAAACGGAAAAATGCTCTGGCTCTCGAATGAACAAGACCATCGACTTCACGTTGGTGCCGACTGGTACCCATTAATATTCACACGATCCTGTAAAGTTTCACCGGCCTACTACTTATAATAGACGAGTTATTAACGATTTTGTCTTTTTTTTGAGGTTATTTTGAGTGAAATTACTTAGGATACGAAAACACTAGTTTCCTGTGAGCTGGCTTATTACATGCTTTTACAATAATTTGAGCCCTATTTTAAGAATACGTATGCAAAAAATCATCTTTGTATACCTAATACTTTAGACAATAATGATAAAATACCATTCGAAGTATTTTTGGTAGATAACCAGACCAAATTCGAATGAACATTAAAAAGCGGCCGTACGATACTACAAGCTATCCTTCTTAAATCGTCATGATAATATTTAGTGTTTAGAGAACGTTGCGTACAAAAGTGGAATTGTCATTTTAAAAATATACTTTTGATGATGAATAATGAAAAATGATGAATATAATATGATGAAAATGCTCTTTTCAATAAATAATTAAGTAGGTACCTACTTAGTAAGTACCTATACGTAGGCATACCTGTACCTACATATGTTTTTTATCTGATAATCCTAAAGAGTATCCCCTGTAAGAAAATAATCCACGGCTCTTTTGCGAATAAATAATTAGTAGGCTGGTTTGTTTGTTTGCTAAATCATAACGAGCCAACCTTTTCATAGGTACCAATATTATAATGGTAGGTAAGTATTTGCCAACACGCTCTACAAATTGATAAGTAAATACAATATTCAACTCGGAGTGACCGACGACCGTTGTGTGTGCTCTTCGAATGCACACACACACACATCCTTATCGCACGCACCCATAAGTAATTTGTTTTTGAGTCTGCCTGCCTCTCGGGTTATTGTAATTTACAATAGCATATTTCATTGTTATTTGTCTATAAAAAATAAATCAATGTAAAAAAAGAACAATACTGTTTTGTTATTTTCGTTTATTACTTACCTTCTAAAAAAAAACAAATACCTATACTGTCAACGGCACATCAAGCTAGATCAGATGTCAAGTTGTACCTATAGGTATTTGGTGTTAAATCATTCATTCATTATTATCTCAACAGGTCACTGATGTGCCGTTGTCTCCGGACAATTTATTTTTAGTAATACCTACATTACAAATTATAGTGTACTAGATGCACCCCGCAGCTTTGCCCGCGAACCAGTTTTTTTCGTATAAATTTCAGAAATTTATTGCACACCCCCTAGGGGTTGTGTAAAAATACCTACATGTTTAATTATTCAGTCCATAGTTCATTTATACCGAGTTTTGAGTGAATCGAATCAAGTAAAAATTATTTTCCATACAACCCTTACCACCATATTTAACCCCCTCAGAGGTTAAAATTTCCAAATTTTAGCCTATTTAATCCTACTCTAGGTCCTAAACTATCTACCTACCTACCTACCTACGAAATTTCATTTAAATCACTTAAGTAGTCACAAAGATTACCTAGGTACTTATAACGAACATTCACACAGACTTTCCCATTTATTATAATAGTAAGATTATTAAAAACAAAACAATTCACATTTTATTTCATGTAAAATATTTTTCGTGACATAAATATTATTTTCTACTTAAAAATTCTGTACGCATCTGTACTACTTAAATTTCATTACAACGCCACCAAGTAAGGAAGGATAGCTTGTAGTATCGTACGGCCGCTTTTTAATGTTCATTCGAATTTGGTCTGGTTATCTACCAAAAATACTTCGAATGGTATTTTACCATTATTGTCTAAAGTATTGGGTATACAAAGATGATTTTTTGCATACGTATTCTTAAAATAGGGCTCAAATTATTGTAGAAGCATGTAATAAGCCAGCTCACAGGAAACTAGTGTTTTCGTATCCTAAGTAATTTCACTCAAAATAACCTCAAAAAAAAGACAAAATCGTTAATAACTCGTCTATTATAAGTAGTAGGCCGGTGAAACTTTACAGGATCGTGTGAATATATAATGGGTACCAGTCGGCACCAACGTGAAGTCGATGGTCTTGTTCATTCGAGAGCCAGAGCATTTTTCCGTTTTCTAGGAAAAACAATAATAGCTCCTGAACCATGCTACTCATGTTAATGAAAATTACGGCACAAATGGCACAAATTTACCGTATCTGTAGGAACAAAAAATTATGACTGTGCGTTCAGCCGTTTCCGAGATATAGAAATCACCAAAACGTTCGCCCAGCAAAAAACGAAATATCTCTAAAACCTTTAGGGGCACAAATTTTGCTTTTACGGCACATTTACACTAGTATTTAAGCTATCTTTTTGCATATTTAAAATACAGCTATACCCTTTTTTTAAAAAAAGTTTTGCTGGGCGAACGTTCGTGCAGCAAAATCAGATTTTCCTAAATAACTCTGCAGCCCTTGGGGGCACAAATTTAAAATTTTGGGCACATTTACACGACATAGGGCACAAATTATCTGCATCATTCGATTCTTGAAAAGACGATACTTTTTGCTGGGCGAACGCACACCAAAACCTTGGGTACCTGGCGTCGAGTTTCAGAATCGAGTTTATGAAATTAATTTACATTTATTATAGGAAAGATCTTAAATCGTCTAGGAAGTCAATTGCTTATAAAATTATCGCAACAGATTTTATTTCAGGACAACTATGACCGGTTTGTTTACAAACACTTCCCATTGATTTTATTAGGTGTACCTAACTAGGTTTATTTTGAAAAAGAATATTCAATTACTAAAGTATCTTCTTACAAGATTAAAGTAGGAACCTAACCCTCGAACCTAAGTACCCTGTGTGCAATTTGTAGGCTTTTGATAAGCAAATGGGAAAACTTTCAATTATCTGTGTAGGAATCATAATATTACTTTACCTACACATTTCCTTAACATTTCTGTACTAGGCGATCCAATGAATCGAAGCTAAGAAGATAAAAGAATTTGGCTGCATCGCAACCAGCAGACCCTAACCTATCTACCGTGTGTGACGACGTGGACAAAAATAAAGGAATATAATTAAAGTTACTTTTCCAAACTTCTTTTTGTTTTTATGATTACCCTTTATCTATTTATTTTATTGTTGTGTAGGTACCACAAGTACCGCAAGAACCTACCTATTTCGTACAATTTTTACACGTAACAGTCATCTAGCATTCTTAGTTTTTTTGGGTACATACCTACGACCTTGAACACTTGGAGTACCAAAATTCTAGTCTGGTATGAAAATTTAAAGTTCCTAGCTAGGTACCTGTTTTTATTTTCGACGTGATTTCGAACCAAAACCGCACAATTTTTTAATGTACGAAAAACCAATGATTCTGATCGTGTTACCGCTGGGGAAATGGGTTGCATTGCATCACACCGTGGAATCCAATGTTCAATCAAAACGCTCGAGTCATGTGACAGTAAATAAAAGGTAGGTACAACAGACAGTGTATTTAAGATAAGAAAGAAAATGTATATACCAAGCCGATTATAACTAGTAGGTATTCACACATCTATTTCCTAAACATAGCCTTTGAACATAGCATGTTGAATGCTAATTAATGATATTCGTTGACCGAAAAGAAGCTAGCAAGCTTGCAAGAGTACTGCGTTGAACCAGCCGCAAAGGCATTCCGCCAAGAAGTTGAAGCAAAATTATCGTCATGCATCGTCATACCAATATAAATAATGCCAGACAATCCACACAGCATCATCTAGCCCCAAGCTAAGCTTGTGTTATGGGTACTAGATGAGATGACTGATATAGGTACATAGGTAATACAATATTATTACATAGATAGATATTTTTTATTATACATAGAGAACGACCAGAACACCCTGAACAAATATCTGCAGATCGTACAAATATTTGTTCCGAGGCGGGAATCGAACCCGCAACCTCTTGCGTCGCAGGCGAGCCTTCGCCCCCTGCGTCACCGAGGTCGTCAATAATCCTAACAATAATGTACGTAGGCTGCATAGGTAGATGTTATTTATGATAGTCATAAGTTTATCAAAGAGTTTGTAGTCTGTCCTTATACCTACTTTTTTATTAGTGTCTTATAATAGTTAGCTTTGGTTTATTATATCAATGAAATACATACATACCTACCTGTTTTACTATAAATCTTTCGTAGTTCGACAAATTCTTTGTTTGTTCGCAGTAGTAGTAGGTACCTAGTTAAAAGTTAAATAAAGTATTAATATGGATTTATAATTTGAGTTAGTAATAGGTACCTATGCGAAAACTTTGAATACCTAGATATAATCCTGTGGATATTAGGTAGGTATTATTATTTATTCCATCTACGTGCGAGATTCTGAAAATAAAGGTATTCTTTACGAGAAGGTTAATTGAACATAAATCAAGCGAGGCAAGGCGGGCTTCGGCGGTTTAGCCACGTGACAAGTGACAATGTGCACGTTCAATAAAATATTCTTTTTTACTGAGTGAGTGAATGAAAATTTTTCTCCTATTTTTAATCTGTACCGATTGCATGGTGGAATCGTTTGTTTATGTTTACATACAAACGCAATTTGTGATAATATCTGAAAATAACTGTGCGTTAAGGCGTAAAATCCTTATATTAATGAAAAACATAGGCATAAATGAGGTTTTGTAACGCTTTCCGTGGGATTAGAATCGATTTCGTGTAACGTGAGGATTTTGAGTGAGTGACACGCCGCCGCCCGCCATTTTGTTATTCAGCATTCGAATTACAATCCACTGAAAGCGCTATGTCGAAAAAGAAATACCTAATGTGAAAACAGGTAAGACTTGTGACTTATTAATTACCACTACTTAGGTCCATTCCTAACTAAGGAATCGTTGTAGGTACCTACCTATTCTATTCCTCGGACCGACTTGCCACCAGTGTTGCCATGTTAGCTTTTTTGGTCTAAATCTAGCCTTTTTACTAATAAGGTATAACTTTTGCTAACACATGCGCTGCCGTCTCCTCAGCATTCATGCACCCTCTGCATAGAGGGCTGTCCGTGATACCCAGTTTAAAGAGGTGTTTGTTTATTAAGCATGTAGTGTCCTGTGATCACACCGACAATCAGTCCGAGCTTATCACGCTTCAGATTAAGGAGTTTGCGGGAGAATCTCGGGTTTAAAACCGGGAAGGCCTCCTTTGACTGCCTACAATCCGTAATACTTGCCCAGTAATGTTGATGTTGTTTAGCTGTAAGTAATACTTATTTAAGGTAAGAACCCAGAGACCAGGTGGTCTACCTACCTATCTACCTCATTCATTTATTATATGGGAGGATTCAAAAGTTTTAAATATCCCACACTTACCAGGAAATTTACATGATTATATGTTGGCAACACAAGCTAGATTTTGTGTTTTTAGTGTGATTTTTCTGTTGATAACAATTTTGTGTCTAATCGAAGAAATAAGTTTATGAAATAAGAAATTTACCGGTGAAATGTGATTCCGTATTTTTTGTTTACAAACCGTGATTTTGCTTAGGTATATAGGAAATGCCTTCCTAAGTTACCACGCAAGAACGCATTTCTCATTTTATCCATTTTATTTTAGGTATGTAGGTATATTGTTTAGAATAGTGTCAATCTGTAGGTGTCTATAGCCGTTATTCTGGACATACCTATCTATGGAATTTGCGTGTATAACCTAAAAACAACTTGACGTCATTAAGTGGCGGCATCAATAGTGCCATCTTGATCGACTTGCGTGAATCATCAATAAAAGAAAGAGGTTTGTGAATAAAATAGACAATTCATAATGTTTAAATATTTTCGAGTACCTAGGTAATTAATTGTATCATCGTCATCATCCGCTTGTCAGTCCATCGCTGGACATGGCTATGGATCAGAACTACGTACCTATAGTACTTACTGGGAAGGTCAACTGATCTTAATAAATAATGCTGGACAATCCACTCAGAATTATCTGCCCAAAGCTAAGCATAACTAATATTATATATCAACATAATCGTAATCAATTTAATTATTCTTTGTCAAATTTCATTTCAACACTGAGCGCCATAGCGTCCCGTCTTCAGTTTAACGCATCCAGCATCTGTCTGCAGTCTTATGCTGGTCGTCATCCCATCTGGCCGGAGGATCCTGGTTAAGAGTTTTTGTCTACACTCAGGAACACTTTTACAAAGCGATTGTCGCGATATATGGCCGGCTGCCCCACTCCCACTTCAGCTTGCTAATTCTTAGAGCTATGACGATGACTTTGTTTCTGTCGATCAGTTCTACTAAACTACTAGAAACAAAACAGCATGAAACCATAGAGTACCTATTGTAACTTGTTGACTTCAAAACATGGCCGACTGACCCCGACACAGATTATGAAGTCTTACTAACTATGTACATTTTCACGTTATTTTGCTTCCTCTAACCGAAGGGATGCTTTTACTTCTTTGGTACAGCGAGCACTTCGTTTATTTTATAATGAGAGTGTCCGAGAATTTTCCCTCGTCCCCATGTGCCCGAGCTTTATGTCCTGCCTAGCGTAACATAACATCTCTCACTTTCGATAAAACGCCGATACAAATTCAAATATACAAGAAAATAATTGTTGAAAAGTTAAACGAATTCGTTAATCTCAAATTAGGTACTGTGTATTGTGTACCTCAAAAGGAACCCTTTGAGGTTCACTAAGATAAGAAGGGTTTTTATAATTAAACGAAACAAGGTGCGCGAGTCCGTCTTGCACTTGTCGTTATGTTTGGTCCGTGTTCGTATTCGTACTACACACATTTACACCAAAACCAGATGCGTCAAGTACCAGTGTGACTCTTGCACCGAGGGTTTCGAAGTTTTTCAATTAAATAAATACTATACGCGGTACCTGTAAGCGATTTCGCTTTCGGTTGACATCTAAAAACTGTAGTCTCTATACAAAGTATTTCAAAAAGCATGATATATTTCGAGCCTGATACGGATATTTATCGTAAGCGACAAAATTCGTGAAATCGTTTTTTTACCCTAACATAAAGTTAAAATAATTTAGATCCTAATGCAAAGACACCTAGGTCGATAGCTGCATAAATAAAGAAATGACAGCAAAAAGTTTGTTTTATCGTAAGCGACAAAAAGTAACACTTTTGAAAATGTTGTCTACAGAGAGTATCGTAACCAGGTTGTATCGTAAGCGACTTTTGTCGGTTACGATAAAATTGTGATGCTAAATTTTCTATGAATGTGCGTTTCGATGTTTCTCTTATCCTTGGTTGTTTAGAAAATGGAGATACTTTATTGAATTAGCCTACTAGAATTTCACGATTTTTAGTTGTATGTTTCCAGAACGAAACGCAGATAGCATTTCCGTTAGATAATGACGTTTGAACGGAGGTTTGAACGTCAAATTTGTATTATTGCATTGACGGCACTGACCGTTATTTCTTTTCATTCGAATTGTTCGTGTTTTTGAGGTGGAGGTTTTTACGTTTTTGATAAGTTTTTTTGTGAAATTAGTACCTACTTTAAGAAAGTGATAGCTTATGATAAAAATGTAAGTAACTACTACTATTATCTACTGCAGCATTGCCTTTACTAGGTTTTTTATTTAATTCTAACAGTTTTATCTTGCTATGCTGATTGTTATGAGATTATGGTAACTAAAGTTAATAATGCATAGTTGTTGAAAGTACTTACCTACGTGATCACTTACTTATTCATGCCATTAATTTAAAAACTTACTTAGAATAAGTATGGTTACAAAAATAAAATGCAGCTAGATTATGGTGGTGACTTTTTGCATTGTTCGGGAATGAAAATTGCTCTATAGCATCTGCTCACGTTTTGCTACTGGTTTGTTGAACGTACGTTTGAATAATGCTTAACTGGAGTTCTTATTTTTATTCCCACGTTTGTTAACTAAAGGTTCCTACCTAGATACCTTTGTTACCTAAATAATGATAATAAGTACGACCGGTGTGGCATGAAGGGCGAAGGTCCACCTTTGACAAAGAAGGTTGCAGGGCTAGATAATGATGTGTGAAATGTACTACCAGATAGGCAGTACCAGATAGGCTTTTATTGTATAAACAATACATTTGCTTATCTAATAAATCAGTTACTCAGTGAAAAATTAAAGTATACTATATATAGGATCAAGTGTACCTAATTAATAATGATAGGTCAATTCACACAAATCAGCAACTAGCCCCCAGGTGACTAATAAACTATCATTTATCAGTTACAGATGCTCGATATTGGATTATTCTCTTATTTTTTTATCCTTAGCATGAGTCTAAATTTAGTGAAATATTATCTTTTTTGATGTTTTTTTATAATCTGCTGCTAGCTAGGGTGTACCTGCTTTATTTTATGGTGGTTGGTGTTTGTAGCGTGACTATTTTTTTTTAGTAACAGTTACCGAACTTGGAAGCAGAAGGAGCCAACAAAGACTTTCCCAAATTGGGTCTCGTACCAAGATTCAGATTCGACCTATTGTAGTTCGGTCGACGATTCAGACAAAGACTTTAGCTGACTCTGACGAATCATGGACGATCCCAATAAAGAACGACCAAGACGTTTTAATTTTTCATCTTCTGATCTGTACACGGATACTGCATTTAGCTCTACTATGACTGCGCTACACGTAGATACTGCCATTACGTCTCCTCACGTTAGATGTCAAAACAATATTGGTCCATTTGCGTCAAATTGGCAAGGTAAAAAAGCTTGACAAATGGGTGCCCCACGAACTCAATGATCGCCAGCGCGAAGTACGCGCCGAGACGTGCCTTGCACTGCTCAACGGACACACAAATGAAGGAATTTTGAACCGCATGGTTACCTTCGATGAAAAATGGATTCTGTTTGATAACCGCAAGCACACAGTAAGTTGGTTGGATCCTGGTTCAGCACCTAAACAATGCCCTAAACGAAAACTCACCCCTAGAAAAGTGATGGTCACTGTTTGGTGGTGTAGCGCCGGTATGATTCATCACAGCTTCTTACCAAACGGGATGAGCATTACTGCAGATGTGTACTGTGAAGAACTGAACACAATGATGGAGAAGCTGGCACATCTCCAATCAGCATTGGTCAATCGCTCCTCTCCGCTGCTCCTGCACGACAACGCGCGTCCACCTCATACTGCACAGCAGACGGTATCCAAGTTGCAAGAACTGGGGTTGGAAGCTCTCCGTCATCCGCCCTACTCACCAGACCTTGCGCCTACAGACTACTACTTTTTCCAGAATTTGGATAACTTCTTCGCGGGAAAAAAAGTCAATACCCGAGAGGCAGTACAAAATGCCTTTGAAGAATTTGTTGCCTCCCGTCCTGCTGATTTCTTTAAGAAGGGCATCAATAAACTGCCACTGCGTTGGCAACGATGCATTAATTGCATGGGTGATTACTTCGATTAATACAAATAAAAAATACATGAAAAAAATTAGTTTAAATTTTTTCATACAAAACGGAAATTTCCTAGGTAAAGACCTAATACAATTTTAATGTAGGTAAGCATAACTTTTTCACGGATTAAACAATATTATATACATTTATTTCAGTCCTTTAATTTGTGATTCATTGATAAATTCCAACACGAAAACCTTATAACGTAAGCGACAAAATGAAAAATGAGCAATAATCATGCACTGATTTTTTATCGTAAGCGACACATCTCCTATTATTTAGGCGATTTTTAGAATAATTACATAACGAACAGATAGAGCATAGTCGATAACATAGAATAATTTTTCATCTCAATAATGTAGAAGCTACACATAAATTTTAAATTAAAAAAAACGCCTCCTGTAAAATCATGTCAATGTCGGTTACGATAAATATCCGTATCAGGCTCGATTTGTACAAATTACCTACTATACAAATCTAATAAAATAATTATTTAACAAAAAAGTATGGAACATAGATTGGTTTAACTACTTTGAAAGAGTAACTTATCGCAAATCTCGCATGCATTTCAGATCCCTCAAAAATCCGTACCATTTTTCATCCCGTATCTGAGGAATTGGATTACCTGATAAAAATGAATCTAACCTACGTATGTACCTTGTAGATTGAGGCAGGCACCTACCTGCTAATCTTCCCAAAATCACGATGCGTGCTTACCGATCGATACCTACCTAGAATGACTATTTGGAAAGAGACCCTCATTATATTTAACCTAAAATTTAGTTTCTTGCCGTTCAAAGGTAGTGAAGAAAGGCAATCCTTCCTATGATTTTCATAGACTGTACCTGTGTAGGTACCTACCTATTTTAGTTTAGGTCGGCGATGAACCTGATGGCGAGGTAGGTACTACCTAGTTAACTGCTGTGTTAAGTTACCTTTATTGAAGTAAATACCTACTTAAAAGTAATTACCTACTTACCTAAAAATAAACATACAAAATAAAATATAATTATAAGGAAAAAACATAGTTATTAATGAGCAGTTAATAAAACGCTAATTGTTAATTTGACATTAAATTGTCGCTAAGAACTAAAATATATCCTTAATTAAATGTAGGTATTACCTACTTACTACTAATAAAACTTGTCAATAATTGGAACTACAACAGAGGTTATAAAAACTGAATGTTACCTGCTCTCCCCTACCTACCTCATAATGTACTCTAGCCAAGCCTCCCATCACTCTAGCGAAATCTTATCGATTGCCCTGCCTGACACGTGGCGTGGCGTGGCCACACAGTAATGTTTCGTCTACAGACCACAGAGTAAATTACGAGTCGATGATTTTGTCACTTCTTCTTGTTTATTTTTTATCTGTGGATGGAGTAATGTTGTGGTATGATAACATTTTTTGTTTAAGATTATAAAATATAACAATATTTTGACTAAGTGGTGATAAGCACGGAATATCTATCTGAGCTCGCAAACAAATATAACTCCTTAGGCTGGATTACATTCGATTTATGAGTAGAAAAGCTCGCTGGCGACGACGACGACGCTTGGCAGGTAATGTCCGCCATTTTATAATAAGGTAGGTACTATCTTATCACTGTAATTTCATTTCACGTTCTCTTCATTAGAAAACTACCTACCTATCTACATTGTAAGATAAGCATAGGAAAATTCATAATTCCATCTTTATTACCAACTCCATCTCCATCTGTCATAATAAGTTTAATTTTATTTGCATGGAATCCTTTCTTTTTTTAGATTAAAAGTACCTACCGGTGTAATTACTCGAAGTACCTACCTACCTAGCCTAAGTTACCCGCTACAACATCAGTTTTACCTTTGAGTGAAAATCCCGTCAAAATCGGTTCAGCAATCGGAGATAAACCGAAACAAAAATACAGCCAAAAATATAAGAATGGACCTATTCTGTTTTAAGTAGGTAGGTACCTACCGTGTACCTATCCCATAAACTGTGGCAGCCATTTTACATGAATTAGCACGTCTATGGCGGCATGCCTAGCTAGATGTTAGGATCTTTCGCGGTAGAACAATATTGTTGCAGAAGGTCATATCAACGTATGCAGGGTCTCCGTGCCCGTGGATGGCGTAAGGGTAAGGGAATCTCCAGGAGGAAGGGCAGCACCTTTCTTATTTCTATTTTAAGACTTCTGCTGATCCGTTTTTGTTGATTATCCGTGCGAAGCCGGGGCCCTCCGCTAGTTTTAAATAAACACGACCATATTTTCAATATTTCAGTCGTAATATTTTGTGACATTACGAAAATGCTGCGTGACGACGAAGAAACGTAAAAGAATAGCTATTAATTAGGTTGGGACTTAAAATTTTTGATGCATGGACGAAAACAAAGTACCTATTATCTGTACATGGCTTGATGTGGCGCCGGGTCCTTAAAGATACTGTGCCAAAATGCAAATTATTAGGTTAATTTTTCCGACGTCATCTCCACAAAGTTTAAAAATCTGCATCAGGATTCAACGTAATTATTTCAGCCACTGACTAACATAGCACAAACTAAGAGATACGATAGTCTGCCGAACGTAGACGTGAATAGCCTTCTTTGGCAATGTGTGATCTGATCTTTGACACAAACGAAACCAATTACATAGACACTGAATACTTCCTCTTGTGTCTCTTAGTTCAACAGTAAAAGTCGTATGAAATTTCATACGGTTTTCGATAGCCAGCCGTTGCCATAGGCACACTTCCGACTGGTATTGATATGGATCAGTTGAGTTACCTGTAATTTGTTTGCAACAGTCTGCAGTTAACTCAATTATTTCAATTGTAAATAGGTACTAGTTCTAATTTGGCTGTTTAATTGTAATTTTCTTTGTTAATTACGGTTTTCACAAGCAGCCACACGGAGGGATTTCCGTATATCTGTGAGACCGAAGATGTGGGGTACTATTTGGTATAAATTAGGTGATTTTATTGAATAGTGATGCATCCTTTGGTTCTTTGGTGAATCGTATGGAAATCCGTTCGGTAGTTTTTGAGTTTATCGCGTTTAATGTGACGACTGACGCGGTGGAGAACTGTACATCATCTAGTACCTATTACACAAGCTCTGCTTAGCTTGGGGCTAGATGATGCTGTGGATTTTCCACTATTGTTTATTAATCACTAGTGGCAGTTGATTAACCTGCTTCGCACAGGTGTTACACGTTGGGTAACATTTTCACACGGAACACAAAATTTTTTGAAATATTCTATAGCCTTGTTCATCCATCAGAGATAATGTATTGTAGGATTCAGAAAGAAAGGAATGATGGAATTATTTTTCAAATCGGTCTAGTAGTTTCGGAGTTTATTGAACTCAGTTAAACAAACAAACAATCAAATCTTTTTTCTTTATATTATCACTTTAGATTTGGCTCAATACACGATTCGTCGAAAATAAATATGAGACCAAACTGAAAAGATACCCTCCACTTTTCTTGTTGGCATTGGCATTATGTGCACGCGCCGTCAAGTGCCTCGATTGTTGATAGGCGAGTGAATGAAGACTGGATTTTTAGAATAACGACGTGAATCTATTGACTCGAAAAACGTCGTAATGTATTAATACACGGCTAACGTCTCGGAAGCAAGAGCGTCATAAACATAACAATAATAAAATATACTAATAGAATAATAAATCGTATTTAATCTTATATTTTATGGGATGAGTTAATGCACGTGCCTGAACTGGGAAAACCCTGTTTTTTAGGCAAATCAATTGCTGTTATAAACAAAGTAATAGAAATACTTCTATACTTATGTTTTCTAGTATAAATTGCATTTTATAAAATAGCTTATGCCTTATACACTTAACTAGTTTTTTATATTTATAATAAACGGTGCTTCCAATTTGTGGCCAATTAAACTCTTGGGTCGGTCTTGGGGGATCAGAGTTATGTGGGACTCAACACCTTGAGAAGGATGTAATGTAATACCCCCTAAAACTTCTCTGGGGACTCTCACTCGACCATTTTTTGCTGACCCACGGAAACATTAAACCTTCCGAGGAATGAATAACATGAATGAACATGCATAATCCTGCCAATTTCTATAACTATATAGGCAAAGTAATAGGTATCGTACACGCCCGTGCGCGTAGGTAGGTACCTAAGTTCAGGAATGTTTAATTTCTCACTAGAATAATAAATTAACTTACGTGAGAAAACACAAAAAAAAATTAACAAAGGCTTACTTAACTATTGCTAATACTTAAGGAATAATAATGTCAAACTAAAATGCGGGTAGGTAATCTTAAAAATAATCATGCTACATACAATGCAAAATTCAATGCAATGTCTCTACGCGTAAACAAGACAAGGCTGCTCGACTATGATGCGAAGCTAGCAAAACTCGATGTAACATGCACACAATATATAAGGCTACTTGATACGCGACCTTTAATGTTTCAGTATTTTTTAAAAGTTGACTTTGATTTGGCTTATCTTTCGGTAGCTTGTTTATATCTGTGCACCTTCGTATCGAATGTTTCTCTTGCCATGTAGGTAAGGTTGAGTCACGCGCCTGACTTGAACTTACTTAAGTCTAGATTACGGTAACACTCCTTACACACCAGTCTTAATTCTTCCAAAGTCTTCCTTTGTTTAACAAAAGTCGATACTAACACCCATATTCATAACAATAAGGGGGGTGTTTGTGCCCATACTTTAATGATCTTAGCCCACTGGCCAAGGCCTGCTTTGTTGTGTGTGGATAAACGGAAGTTGCTTCGGCACGTTTAAGTTTATTGATTTTTAGTTTTTAGAATTTGTATGCACCCACTACGTAAAAATTTACATTTTCAGTGTCATATTTACTTGTTTTTTTCAGATTTCCATTATGGAGGTGGATAATGAAATCTTTCAGTCTGATGAAAATAGAGAATATAAGAAAATCTTTCATTCGGATGTTACTAGAGTAAACATACAACAAACCACCGACTTACGTGACCTTTTATGTGTGACACCAGCTACACCGATACCAGTGCAAGTCCGCGAAAATGAAATTTGCACATTTGAACCAAAATGTGAGAAATACTATGTACCAAAAAGAAGATCCAGGTTGAAAGTTCGAACAGTGAGAGATATACGAAACCTGTTCGAACAAGATAATTATCGTTACATCGTTGAAGACATGGAAAAGCAACAGAATGCACTTCTCAGTAAAATAAGAACAGGTTCCGCATATGACCAAAACACGCAAAATCTGGCAAAAAAATTACTAAAAGCTGATCATCCGATAACAAGAACGGCTTGGCAAATGCTAAGTAATATTAATCCGGAAAGAAATACGAATCCCACTCAGTTTGTCTTATGGAATGGAAGGCGCATCAGGGTAGTCGGAAGTAAAGGAGGTACCTATGCATTTTTTTTAGCCTCGCTCGTATCAATCAACACACCTATTGTTAGTCTATGTTATTTTTTATCTGTGAACCGTACTCGTATAGCATCCATGGTTTCGATGTTTCCACATTCTGCACTTACATTATTATTAATAATAATAAATAAATATTGCTGTACAAATCCACCTTGCATTATCTATACCCAAGCTAAGCAGACTTTGTTATGTTGCATGGGTAGGTATTTCAAATTATACATAGACAACGACAACCCGTACAAACATCTGCAGATCGTACAAATATTTGTCCCGAGGCAAGAATAGTATTCTTTTTTTTTTTCATTAGGGGAGGCCTATGTCCAGCAGTGGACTATTATAGACTGGTGATGATGATGATGATGATGAAGAATAGTAATCCAACCTCCTGCGTTGCATGCGATTTTCGCCCACCGCGCCGCAGAGGTCCTCAAATATAAATAATAAATAACAATCCAAACAGCAGCAATAAGCAGAGCTTGTGTTATATAATAAACATAATAAAATACAATACTTTATCATTGTTGTACTTTCCCCTTTTTTATAACGTGTACCTATGTACTACAAACAAATTATTTATTTTTTATTTTATAGGTAAAACTAAATTTATTAGTAACTATGATCTAGAGAAAAAAGACAAAGAAGTAAAGGAAAGGAAGAGTATCATTACAAAGAACACCAAACAGCATGGCTTACTACGCAACTCACTAAGCATAAAAATAAAACCAGGTCCTTTAGGAAGAAAAAAATATCTAGATGATTCACATCAAAAGTATCATGTGGGTCCTATAGAGCTTGTAAAACTTCCGAAACCAGCTCTTGAAATACACCCTGCTTTTGGTAAAGTGGTCGAACCGGTAATGGCAAATTTTTTGAATAAATTGCGTCCCCATGATGGGACTATTTCAGAGAAATGGGCTGAATTCACAGTTTCCGTTTTAGGAACCTTTAAGAACAATGAACCTATTCAATATGAGCCCGAATGCTGTGTTACTTTTGATTTAAGTTATAAATATGCCCAGAACCGTCTATTAATGAGGCGAGATATGTTTAACGTACCACCGACCAATGCTTATGAGACTGCCGTAAAATACACTTATCAAAATAATTGTAACACAAGTGAGCTAAAAAATATAATGGACAACATTTTAGATTCTGTCGAAATCAGTTTAATGCAGGATTCTATGTACGCAGACGAAAAAGAATCTCACCCGAATACACCAGAACCAGAGCTAGCAAGTGAAAAATGTAGGAAGAAATTTGGGGAACTGAATAGGCTTGATGTGACAGTTATACGGTTACCTGGAACTCCCAAAATGAATCCTTCTAAATCTTGTGGAAAGGCTTACTGCAATCTTGGTTGTGTCTGCGATTCTTTAAATTGTACATATAATTTCAAGCAACACTGTGGCTATTCTGAATGCATGTTTGGGTGCAAATGTAAAAAATCTAAGTTTAAAGACATTGAATTATTAGAAACTGGCTTTAATGCGGAATTTATTCCGGGATTAATGAACTTTAATAATGCAAAGATTGCAAACTTGTCAAAGGAAGAACAGAAATTTCACCAGACTGTTGTTTTAAAGGGAGAAAATAGTATTTTATTGAAGCCAAGAAAAAGGAATGACCAATTTTCAAAGGATTGCGCGCAATTGTACAGTGACGTAAAACCGAAGGCAGAAGTAAAAACAAAAAAAATATTAACTGTCGTGGACAAAAAGCTTATCATTTCGAATATTGAGCCATGGTGCATGGTCCACAATTTATACCGGTGTTTTTGTAAGGGTAGATTTACTGAAGCTGCGACTCTTCATTCGGCTGACTCTATGCAGACATCAACTATCACTCCGGTGGACTCAGCGAAGGTTGAGTCTGCTGAAACCATGGAAATCAAAAATCAAAAAAACGCTGACTTGAAACCACATATACTATGCAGTGAGGAAAGTTCAGAGATAAAAAGCGTATCTTTATTAGAATTTTGTCTTAAAGATATCAACATCGATGAAACATTTTCTACATGTGCAAGAGTAAATAAATACGAGGGCAGAAAATACAATGACATATATTATACAACCACGAATAATAAGATTAAAGAAATGGAGAAAAATGACACAACATTACACAATAGAATGCTAAAATTGATGAAGGTCCCGCTAACAAATCCGACTTCTGGTATTCCACGAACCAAACTGAAAGTTAAAGAGTCTTCCGTATTTGAAAATAGCGAAAACCAAAGCAATCTTAGCACAAATCATAAAGGTTCAGTTAAATCTACTGAATCAAGTATTCTACCGTCGAAAACGAAAGTACATGACGGTTTGCAGATTCACTCGATTGATACAGAAAGTACAGAGACACAGTCAAGTGAGCCTTATATGCCGTTTGAAATTAGTGGTGACTTATATAAACCTATAGATGGCAAAAAAATTACCCAAGACTTTCTTACACCTTGGATAGCAAAAAGTTACAAACATTACATAGAACAAAGCTATAGCGGAAAAAATACATTGGAACGTCCAAAGAAAGGCAGAATAATACTCCACTTGTGGGAGAGTTTGCTAGAGCGCTACAAATCTCATCGGAATCTTTTCTTGACGACTAAGAAAGGGCCGCCGTTTCGGATTTATATTGCAACTGACATCCGTAAGGCATTTTTCAAAGATTGTATAAATATCGACACCATTCGTCAAGTAGATGTACACAAGTACCCATGTGTTGTGAGAAAGTTACTAACTAGCTCATCAAGCAAAGATTACTTTTGCATATTGGGTGGTTGGGATGACTGTTGGGAAATAATAGGTTCTGTAAAGAAAAATGATAAGGGAAATTTGAGTGATACATCGGACTCGAACTTATCTAGAAACGAAAACTCAAATAATTCAGATGTTGAATTACCGGAAAATTGGCGTGTAAATGAACATGCACCTATCTCAGAAAATGACTGCCTCCCAGATAATAATAGCAAATCAATAGAACCAGAAATAATCGAGCGGTCAAAGTGGTTTTTAATGAAACTTGAAAATGATTTTACCGATATTTATTGCCATAAAAAAGGGTTTTACGTTGAACATGAAAAGTTGCTAAGTGCGATCAATTTAGCTAGATTAACATACAAAACGGTGGTAATAAACAAACAATCGTCTATTGAAACTGACAGTATCCCGTTTGGAATATACGCATTACCTCTCACGACAGAGTACTTTGCAGTCGTAGGACCATATGAAATGGAAGAACCATTAGGCCTAGAGATAGTCAAATCGAAGTCTGTTTCAATGCAAAAGAGTACGAAAGGTTATTGGCTAACCACCAACAAAGTTGATAACTTAAAAGTGTTAGATGATCCCATTGCGTTTCTCCCAAAAAGTACACAAAGCAACTTAAAAACACTAAACAATGTCATTAAGAAGAATGAAGTACCCAGTGTTCTTAAACCGCTAAAAGCGCCGTCCGAAAAAAAAGATATAAACGATGTTGGAGATGTAAAAAATAATAAACAAGCATATTCAAACGATGAAACAACTCAAAAGAAGATCCCTAAATTAGTTAAACCGATTAAAATACGTCGGACTAACGGCTTCTACCATCTTTCGCCTAATAATAATACCATTTTAAAAAACACGCTTCCGAGTACTTCAAAGTCACCCTTACGAGTAGAACGCTTCGCTATCAACAATTTCAGAAATGAACATAGACCCATTAATAACCAATCAGACATAGAAACAAAAGAATTCGGAGCGGTTAATGCTTACGTTGAACCTGAAACTGCAGCTTCACATATTAAAATAACCTCTGTTTATTCCGAGAACGTTGAAGAAATGGCGAAGCTAAGTGCAAAACCAGGAATGTTTATTTTAAACCCTGAACAAATCAATAAAAAGATTAATGTCGATAAAACAAGCTCAACAGATGAAGATGAATTGAAAATGGATATAAATAATTTTCTAAATTCTCCAAAACCTGACACAGTTGTTGATAACTGTGAATATTTAGTAATATCGTCAGATGATGATGATGTTGTTGATGATGATGACAATGATAACGAAGAAGACATTGATGAGGATACTGCAAGCGTGTCTCAGAAGTGGTCTGACGTTTGGATAGAATGCTCTACTATCAAAAATTTGGGATTTATACATGGAAAAAGAAATAACGATAATTTGTTACGCATCGATTTTCCTGGCTTCGAACCTAATACATTATACAGCGAAAGTGAGGCATTGGACAAAATTAATGAGTAAGTTAACTGTCATGTACCTAAATAATGTTAATAAATAGTGCTGGACAATCCACACAGCATCATCTGTGTGGATTGTCCAGCCCCAATCTAGGCAGAACTTGTGTTTTGTGGGTACCAGATGACTGACTCATTCAATACAAATAATATTAATAATATATTATATAAAATATATAGT
Organism: Eupithecia pulchellata; assembly: GCA_963931895.1. Lineage (NCBI taxonomy): Eukaryota > Metazoa > Arthropoda > Insecta > Lepidoptera > Geometridae > Eupithecia > Eupithecia pulchellata. Next base: position 4,436,102 of record OZ007524.1, on the reverse strand, counting down.
TATTTTTATCACATAGAAAGACGAACGACAAGAACATACGGAACTAATTTAAATATCTGCAGATCGTACAACATATTTGTCCCGAGGCGGGGATCGAACCCGTAACCTCCTGCGAAACAGGCGGACCTCCACCCACCAGTTCACAGAGGTCGTTAAAGGTTACTACGAAATACACAAGAAAATCTGTCTTTCTTTTCTACAATTTCTTTTACATTTACAGGACCATGTCTTCAAGAATTGCTATACCAGAGCAAGTAAAGTTAAAATGGCAAGTTGTAACTAACAAAGATCCCAAAGATATCAAGATGAGATCGAAAAGACCATATTTGTTACCTAACTCTGAAAAGGTAAGTACTAGACTTCTATCATTGCGGTAATTATTCAGGGATAAATAAAATACCTATTGTACAAAATCAATCCACCGGATGTCAATAAACACCTAAATCGCTCGTTTCATCGATATCCATCGCGTACGCAGAATATCATCACTACATAGTATAAAACAAAGTCGTATCCCGCGGTCTGTCTGTTTGTCTCTATGTATGCTTAGATCTTTAAAAAGAGTCTTTTAAATTCAAACAAACAAAAAATCAAATCTTTCCTCTTAATAATATTACTCATATTATTAAGAGGAAAGATTTGGTATTGATATAGATATCGCCACTAGAGAATTTCATCGTGCCATCAAATTGTCCGGTTTGAAATTGCATCCAAAGCCAATATCGGCTCCCGCGGTGTTCAGCTACACTAATAATATAAATTATAGGTATACATTTGTTTTAAGTTTTCTAGATTAAGTTTGATAAAACATTCTATGTCAAAACATGTTTTATCAACCTACCTTATAGAGTACAAACAAAACTGAATAGTACAGATACATAGGTACTGTTGATTACAGAGAAAACAAATACAAATACAAATTCTTTATTCGACACAATTACATATTTAGTAATTATGAATCCATAGGGTCATAAACTAGCCTAGGCTGTATTTAAGGACCCCGACTGTATTTAGACCCACAAAGTATATTATAATGATATAATATCGTTTTTATTTCAGCGAGTTAAGAAAGGTGCCATCGATAAGAAATATAGGATCCGTGTAAGAAAAAAAACCTCCCCCGGCCAGCCCAATATACTTGAAGTTCTACCTATTGCAGGCGACACGGTATTAAATCAGGTGAGAAAAACTATGTATCTGATCCGCCTGCGACGCAGGAGGTTGCGGATTCGTTTCTCGCCTCGGGACAAATGTCTACGATCCGTAGATATTTGTTCAAGGTGTTCTGGTCGTTTTCTATGTGTATTAAAATTTTCTATCTATGTTATATTTTGTATTATATGTATTATGTATATCAGTCATCTAGTATCCATAATCCATAACACACAAACTCTTCTCTTTCTGTGTGGATTGTCCAACATTATTTATTTATTTATATATTTGCGAGTAGTGGTAGTAAACTTACTTCACTTAGTCACTAACTAGAATCGTAAAAGTTATATTATTATTGTTTATGTATGTAAGTTAATTGTATTTGTTGTCTAAGTATTCTAGTACTAGCGGGGTGCCCGCGGTTTCACCCGCGTAACTCCCCTATCCCGTGGGATTTTCGGGATAAAAAGCCCATATGCTCGTGAAAGAGTAACAAACATCCATCCATACTTACAAACTTTCGCGTTTATAATATAAATAGGATTGATTGATTCGTTTTATTTTTTATTATTTAAGTGCTACCGTCTAGGTATACTGTTTTCATGTCCAGATTGCTCGGAAGAGATCGCTCAAGCGATAAGGCCGCCCTTTGCCTCTACTTAAAACATTTCTGTTTGTAATATTCTTTTTGTGTGGTATCCTTAATTTCAATCAATACTTTATCATACCACACAAAATCAATATTTTATAATACTTTATTATCCTCAGAGCTCGGAGCCGTTTCAAGACCTTGAGGAAACCAGCAGATTGCTTGAAGATCAAAGCGTTTTGTTGATGAATGAAGCGGAAAAACGACAGTCTGAAATAAGTGATGTTTTCAGTTTTCCTGATAAATCTAGATTGGAAATGTCGGCGACCCTTCAAAAGATTATGACAGTTAATGATACGCATGACGATAATTGAGAGTTATGAGATGAGAGGATGATCGGACCGGACAAGCGTGAAATTCTAAATCTTTCTAGTTTTTTTCTGCGTTATACAAGTGCACCTCGTAGTTTTGCGACGAGTTGTATGAAGATCTCTGTGGCTCGGTGGGCGTAGGTCTGCCAGTGAGAGGAGATTGCGTGTTCGATTCCCTCCTCGGGATAAATGTATGTACAATCTGCAGATATTTGTTCTGAGTGTTCTGGTCGTTTTCTTTATATAATAAAACTTATAGCACAAGCTCTGTTTAGATTGGGGCTAGATGATGACGTGTAATCCACACGTCATTCTAGCCCCAACATTTTTCAGTATCACTAAAAGTTACAGTCAAACTAAAATAAAATAAATAAACGAAGTTTTCTCATGGGTTCAGAACAAACGGTTTACAATGGTTAATGGTCGCAAAACTACATATCTGTTAGCTATAGCAGAAGCTACGCAGAAGTACAAACAAATATTTATAATTTGTTGCCCAATCGGTGACGATCAGCCCTAAAGCCACACAACGCTGCCTAACGCGTGTATACGGCTCAAAATCACTGTTATTTGCAAAATTTTAAGGCGGTTTCGAAATCATTGAGCCGCCCTATAGTTTGCAGAATATGTTAAGGTTCCGGCATCACGGATGAATTTCCCAAACATATAAAAGCGTAATGCCAAAGTGATTTGTAATTTAAGCATATTTTCACCATGATCTGCTATTATTTGTATTAGAATAGTATTTATCTAGGTTCCTACCACGATATTTTTTGAAAATACTTTACTTAAACTGAATCATATTTTTTCAAAGAAAACACGTTTCCGTATTATTAGTGTAGATAAGTAAGTATTTTCAAAAAAGCTTGTGGCAGGAACCTAGACAAATACTATTCTTATACAAATAATAGCAGATCATGTTGAAAATATGCTCAAATTACAAATCATGTTGGAATTTTGTTTGTATGGGAAATTCATCCGTTTTCGTACCGTTTCTATGATTCGCTTTGTATAGTGATTTGGGTTCATTATATTTTAGGTATTTTTTGTAAATATAGGCTATATTGTGATTGTTATGTGATGTAGGTCCATCTACCTATGTTTTGAGATTGGTGTTATAATAGTGTATAATATGAAAATGCTCTATATATGTATGTATATACTATAATATGATAATGTCTTTTCTGTATCTATTTTATCGAAGTTGTGAATTAATAAGAATCATAGGTAGTGAGTAATATTCATTAAATCTTATTTTATCAGTTACTCTACGATTAGGTGGTACTTTAAGTCAGTACCTACCTATACATACCATTCATAATGGACTGCTAACTTAATTGTTGCGAAGTAGTTATTGCTCACCCTAACTTATGTCAATAGAAGAAGACAGATTCAGAAATAGCAATGCTTTAAGGCGCTACCCCGATCTAAATCGGCGCCGCTACTTTTTATCTTGTTCTTACGTTGAACAAAGGAAATTTCATATATTTCATAGTTTTTTGTACAGCTTGGTCAAAGAAACTAAATTTTGTTTATTTTTTAACGTATAACTTTTACACAGTCGAGTACGTGACTCCTATCAAGACTTTTCGATAACTCTCGCGTTTTCAGACTTCCATATTGTAGCCCTGAAAAAAAAAACACCTATATTATATTATCTGTGTCCTGTATTGTATATAATATATACTTATTTGTGGATATTCAGATTTCTGTGCATGTTCCAAATATGTAAATACGTAGATATTGACGTTCAATTTTCGCAAAATAATTAAGTTTACATAGGTACGTCATAGAATAAACAAACACTAGACCGCTAATCATACCGCTCATATAGAACAAAAAAAATAATTCAAAAAAGTTACAATTCTAGGCTATTTCTGGATGGCGCTGGCAAATAGCCTAAGAACCATTTAATCAACATTTTCATCACATTTAAAAATCATTTTAAAATACAGAAAAGAGGCAATTAATATCATAGAGAACCCATTTTTATTTGCCTTGCATGGTTCAGTGCCGGAGAAGGCCGGAGGCCCTATTTTAATTCTTTAAAATGCGCTGTCAATTGTTTCGTTTCGTTTTTTTGTGCAAATTGGTAAATTCGGTGTATTACCACCAATTGGCCGATATGAACACGAAATATCTTGATTGAGAAATAATATAGGCCTAATCTGATTGTTTGTAGCCAAATCAAAGCCCATCAGAATCGAATTGTGCAATAAACAATAAAAAATTACAAAAAAAAGAGTTCTTATAGTTTTAAGTCTGTGTAGGTAGGTACGGTGTACTTAGAAATTATTTTAAAAATGAACTGATGCATTCATTAGACTGTTTTGTTAATTTCTGTATTTTAGCGTTGAACTTCTACATCACGATCTCATAAGACAAAGTAAGAAAACTAAAAGAACATGTTATTCGATAAGGTTCCTCTAGTAATAACTTAGATTATAATTTTATCTGTACCTATATGTTCTGTACCTAAGTAATATAGAAACTATAATCAAGTCTATTCATATTCTTCTAAGTCTTTTAAGATTATTATCTAAACAGAAAATGATCGCTCCACGATGACGACCAGACTATGAATAGACTATATCTGTGATATTAAATTTTAAACTTATATGTAGGAACTTAAAGCGATGTTAAAGCCTTGTCTATTTTATTTTGAACAGCTCCTGCCTCTACGAGCTTAGGTAATCTTAGCGATCACCTTTGTTCTAATGAAGGCCGGCCGTAAAAGGATGTGTGATTATTTTTGTACTTTTTTTGTATGGTTCCGGCGACGACGGATGATTTCCCATACAAACGTAGTACCAACACAAATACTAAGAAAACGTGTGTTCTTTGATGTTAAAAATGCAATAAGTATTAGTTACCTAATTAAATTTCATTAGATTTAATTAAATTTCAGAAAAGGATTTTTATGAAAAAGTTAATGGCTATTTTAATACAAATAATGACAGATCATAGTAAAAATATTCTCAAATTCTAAATAATTGTGATACTACGTTTGTATGTATCATCCGCCGCCGGAGCCTAAATCAAACTGGAAAAAACTATTTCTCGCGCGGCTGGTGACGGTCAACCTGTAACTATGTGAAGAGTAAGTTGTTTTAAGCGTATATAATTGTTATACGTAGATTAACTTAGGTATGTTTAGAATAAAATAAATGTTTCATTGTATTTGTATTGTTTCTATGCCCTGTTATTAAACAAGCCTATTCTTTTGTGATGCTACTCAGGATCCCAACTCTACTTTGATTTCGTCCGCAGTTGCGAATGCAAAATGCCGGCCGCACTTCGCAACTATTGGATTTATGGCTGAACTAGCTGGGTGCCCACGGTTTCACCCGCGTAACTCCCGGTCCTGTGGGATTTTCGCGATAAAAAGAGGCCCATATATCATAAACTATTATACCAAACTATGTTATGGTCACAAATTATCTGTGTCCCGAGTTGAATCAAAATCTATTTCGTGAGAGTAAAAACAATCCATCCATAGTTACAAACTTTCGCGTTTATAATATTAGTTGGATTAGTGAATATATATCACTATCGGTAACTACTACAAAATTACTAATGAAGAGAGCGTCTGTTCGAAGCGAGGTGTGATCCGAGAGCTCAGTATCTTTCGCAGCGCATCAGCATTGCCATGCATCGAGGCAATTAGCGGACGCTTACGACTGGTATCAGCTGTCTATATTATAAAATATAGAGCTACCTGTAGTTTGTTCCAGCAGTTTGCAGTTAGCTCAATTGTTCCAATTGTACCTACTAGTTCTAATTTGTCATTTGATTGTAATTTTCTTTACTAATGAAAACCAAAAAGACGAAGTGCTAGGTACAGAATGGATCGAGCTACAACCAAAAAGCAGCACAACTCCACCGAAATGCGATCCCAGCCCGCATGTCCAGCGTTTATGGGCAAAACCCCCAAATGATAACATCATTAGAGGAGGCTTATGTCCAGCAGTGGACTATTATAGGCTGATTTTGTTGTTGTGAAAATAAAAACGGTACCGTCATTTTTGATAAGCTTAGCAGATTGCCAGGGTCCACCCAGGTAACTTGCGAACCATGTAACTGCCCTCTCGTTAAACCTGGCATAGATACCTTGGCAATGAGAAGGGGGTGTTAAGACATTCAAAAGCACATAAAAAGTCAAGAAGAGTTAAAATTGCGGCATCTATCTTCGGCATCTTCGGGATTCCTTTGTCAGTCTCGTCGAGAAGGCCACCACGATCCTTACGAAACCCGAAGAAATGATGCAGAGGTATTTCAGAGTATACTTATTCACACAGTATTCGTATTTGTCAGGTCCTATTTCAGTTCGGAAACCAGAGTTCAAGTTTAACGGTCCAGTACCGCACCCGGTTCCGACTGGAGGGCTGCATATGGATAGGCAAAATTGTCCATGGATAGGCCTAAGGAAAACACGCTTCGCATAGTCGACTATCCTGAACGTTCATCCCTATCATGTGTAAACATACAAATCGCCTTCGGTAATAGTCGCATATCCATAGATACTTTCATACGCCATTCAACATTATCGGACATGTATCGCTGGCCTAACGCGAGGTTAACTTTATATGTCCCTACCCTACGGACGAATTAAAAAACGTTAAGTAAATTTGTATCTATTTATTGCAATAAATAAAATATTTTGAGATCTTTTACATTATAATAACCCACTGGTTAAGGATAGGTTATATATGATTCTATACAAACACAGCTTATTATGTACAACCACAGGAACTATTTAATAAAGTAAGTCAATTTATTAACAAAAACATATTATCATCAAAGAATACAAACAAATTAGAACTAGTATTTACAATTGAATCAACCGAGCTAACTGCAGATTGTTGCAAACTATGTAGAAGTAGCCCAAGTGATCCATTAGTATGAATACCAGCACAACTAAATGAAATCTAGTTTTCGCTTGAATAACTAGAAATGACACCACAAGCTCTAGCTGATATACTATTCAATTAAGATATGCAATTCATTAAATTTGTAAATGAATTAAACACATCTAATAACACCTTTGAGTACCTTTATCTGTCATTTTGAACAGTACCTACAACTCTAAGACAACGTAACAAATGTAATGCTATGTTCACATGCGCGCGTTCAACTCGACATTCAACGTGCACGTTCACGTTCACGAGCGTGTGAACAGTACGCCCGAGCCCGTAAACGCGCCTGTGAACGTGAATGCCGCGAACCAAATGCACTGACTGACGCGACGGCGCGTGCGTGTGAACAGCTTGAATTGTCGCCGGCCTGGGACGGGCTGCATGCCGCGCAGCCCGCCAGGCAGCCCGCCGGGCTGCACGGCGCGCATGTGAACATAGCATAACAATGCATTTAGGTAGGTAGGTATAGTTATTGGGATGATTTAAACATTACAATTATACCTACTTAGATTCTTTTCTTTGGTAATAGCACTGATTACACAAAAGTGGTGAAGGCTTAGCCAGATAGTGAACATACAATGTATAACGGCTCTTTTCCTGCAATGCGGATTTCCGCTGTATATTGCTCCAGCCAATCAGCGTTCTGCGTGCGTGGAGCTTGAGTTATAGGAAAAATATATATTTATATGAAATTATCCGAAATCCGTAACAGGAAAAGAGCCCTATTAAGGAATTGCTTAAACTCGCTGCGTCGCTCCAAACAAAACTGAACGAGTTGATTATTGTTATAACAATATGTGGAGTCGATGATATTACAACATTGGAGTGGAACCTTTTATACTTAGAAAAGGTCAGGCACGAATTTGGTACGGAACCTACCCACAAATAAAACAGCGGACGTTTCTAAATCTTATGTTTTATAGTATTTACTTTTTCTTTACACACTGTTAAAAACTTTAAAGCCCTGATTGAAAGTGTAAACATTTTCTTCTAACACATAACAGCAACTGTTCCTATATATATATATATATAAATGCCCGATTCCTATAACGGATTATTTTGCTTGCATACATACAGTTGAATTTATAAACAACTCAGCCCATGAATTAAAACTGAGGTATAAAAGTAATTACATAGGTACATTTTTGCTTTTATTCAATCTTTACTCACATTCAGCTAGAATAATGAATATTGTAAATCTTTTTGAAAAATGTTGGTCAATAACTCATAAGACTACGTCAAATAAGTTTTTGTCCCTTATACATTAGACTCCCTGATCAAAGAGTATTTCTATAAATAAGATAAGGGTCTTGAATATGTACCTAATGTCAAAATTCAAGTATGCATAGCAAAATACGTTCCGTTTGTATAGGAACCTGGCTTAGCTCCTGTCCGTGGTAGAAGAGCGTCTTGCGTTGTTTCTCTGTGGTATGATGAACTCTGCGTGCCTCGGAGTGGTGAAGGGGTTGGTGGGGGCGAAGGGCGCGCTGATGGAGCCCTGGCGCTGCGGCGGCGCTCGCCGGACGGCGTTCGGCGAAGCCCTATAAGAAATATAACTTAGAAACATGACTATCAATTGCGTTATAAATAAATCATATATTTCAGGCAACATAAGAACAGTTAAGGATGGTAAAAACTTATTCTAGGGCCCATATCAACAAATCTCTGGGCTAGAGGCGCTTGTATCTTCTTGGTTTACTACACTCTATTGTGCAGGAGTTAAACTTTTGGAAGAATACTTTCGTCTAATATACAGAGAAATGGCAATTAATAATTTAAAATAAAATCAAGGATAAGGTAAGAATGTCAAGGCCACGATCTTAACAGCACAAGGTTTGAAATGTTTAGTAAATCCTCGTTATACCCGATCTCGGTTAAAACAAACGCAAAACTTTATGATTAGCAAACCTACATATTTTGACCATTAGCATATTAGCAGTAAACAAAGTCTATATTTAAATAAATAATGCTGGATAATCCACACAGCATCATCTCAACCCCCAAGCTAAGCAGAGCTTGTGTTATGGGTACTAGCTAGATGACTGATAATACGTAATGCAATATATTACATTGATAGATATTTTATTATTATACACAGAAAACGACCAGGTTTTTTAATAATTATTTAGATGTCTCGTTCATATTTAATGTACTATAAACTACACATACAGTTTTCATGACTAATATGGTAGCAACGAGGCGTTTTCCAAAAAGAAATAAAAACATTCAATATACTGAATAGATGGCGCAATTATTCTGACTGTTTAAGTCTGTTTTATTAGTGATTAAATGGCTAAAGCGATTTTGATAAATGAGGCATGTAAATAGAGACTGATATGGTCTCTTGTATGTTAAATACTAACTCTTAATTACTACGTCGGTAATTAAAGCTTATTTAAAAACTTGTAACATAAAATAAAATAAATAAAATTCAAGCATCAGAAACCAAATAAATAAATAATGCTATAAAATCTATGGTATGTTCGTTAAACCTAGTTGTACAGTATAAGTTGATTACACATCAGTTTTTAGTTAGTTGTTTATTTAATCTGGCTAACCATAATTTCGCAGATAATGTTAACTGCATAATGTAATCTGCGAAATTATGGTTAGCCAGTTGTTTTTGGTGGTATGGATAACTGTCAACAAACGGTCTGTTGAGAACTACGTGGCTATCCAGGGGCCCAATTCTGCTACAGTGGTATTGCCTTCGTCAAAGAAAAAGCTTTGGACAAGAAATCACCCATGTCATAGAAAATAAAGGTAGCGGAAAACGTGTAGGTTTGAATGGGATTAAAAACAGATAATAACAAAGTTTTAACTGATTTTTTACCTTAAATCAAAATGTTAGTTTACCGTACTTATTTGACTCAATGAGTTTCTATAATGGTAGGGTAGGTAGGTACTATGAGTGTTTTATTCTACGTGATATTGCTGTAATGGATGTGCAGTTTGCCATTGCATACCTTAGGTTTGTTTCATGGTATTATTGGCTGGGCTGCGTAATTCAAAACACAGTTATTATTTAAAGAAAACTTTGGAGAACAATCATACCTTCGATATTATAAAATCCGCTCTCCGATTTTATAAAGGCAGTATAGGTTATTTTTTCGTTTACCTAAGATAAAATAATATAATAATTCTTTATTCTCAAAAATTATGACTTACACAAAGGTAACAGAAATGGCGGCCCATTTTAAAAACACACGGTCACATTTTAATTTACCTATTACAAAAAATTTACTCTATTAACTATAACAAGTGAACTCAGGGCCGGATTTAGAAATCTGGAAGCCTTGGTACTTCTATACAATATTCGTAGTACAGTATTTTTTTGGCAAGGTTGCATTGCCTGGTTGCGAGGCGCGACTCATCAATATTATGTCCTGCATTTGTTTCATATTTGCATGAAAAAGATAGAGATAGATTATATAATAGAGCTAAAAAGTTTTGTCACATTTTGTCGCGGCCCGCATCAGAGACGCAGCTTGCGCGCCGCTACGAAAATGGAGGGCATCATCTTCTAATAGTGGATATTTTGTGTAGTACATATTTACCTAACAGTATTCAGGTCTGCGGCGGCGGACAGTTGTCGCGGGGGCAGCGCCGGTGGCGGACCGGCGCGAATCACCGTCGGGCCAACGCGTGGGGGGATCTGTAACATTACCGTTAGGATATTAAAGACTATTTATCGCATACCTTTTGTTTTATTGTACCCTACGTTTCCATCGCGTTGGCTGCAACGATCGGGGGATCGTGCTCAAAATAAAACAAAAGGAAATATAAAATCCTTAATGTTGAACAAATCGTGAAAGTTTAAAAAAAGTTACTGCCGTAAGGAGTTTTATTATCCTTACTTCATTTAATTACAATCACCTGAAGTGTCACAGGTAAATACCAAAAACTGGTACTAAGTGACGATTATCGACTAATTTTTATTAAAAATTGACAACTAAATTATTTAATTTAACTTTAATGTTAACATAACCAATTTAATAATCAATAATAAGTTTTATCATCATGGAGACGACCGGTCATATTTCAGGCGCAGAACAAACGGCTCAACATGCTTTCTGGAGTACTGGTGTGTACCATATTCACTTCTTATCAAGTGAACACACTAAATGAGTTAGTTATTGAACGACCACAACCTATGTATCTATCTACTTAACCTAAGAATCCTGTTCTCATGTAAGTGACATAATTTGTCTTTTTGAGAATAAATGAATATAAAACCAAATACCAACTTCCTAACTCTGGGCAGCTACTGTGAATATTTCATTGTATAAAAATATGCCCTATACTTACAGAGGGCGGGTCGAGCGGGCGGCTAGGCGCGGGTGCGAGCGAGAGCGCGCGGCTCAGTCTCTGCTGCGGGGGCGCGGGGGGCGGAGGCCGCCGCGGGGGCAGGCTGTTCTTGCGCTGCGGCCCCGGGGGCTGTCGGCCTGGATCTGGCCCTGGCGGTTCTGGCTTAACGTCCGCCCCTGGAAATATAAAGATGGCACTTGTTGAACAAAGATGAATCTATGACCTCCAGAAACATGGCGCAGACTAACCCAGGGCTGGAGCGATGGTATTTTATCAAGAAAGCTTTTTACTCGATCGATGAATACGTCAATGGTGTTAATGCTAAGCCAGATGTCGCTTCATTCCAAGAAATTTAATGTTGTGCTAGACGTAAGTATAAATGTGTATATTAATAAATATTGTCATGTATCTAAATCACATTAAACTTATACTATTACTATAAATGAACAAGTGGTTTCTATTTCACTTCTTCCAATGTAAGCCGTTGCGGTGTTTTCGCGAAATATTACCGATCGCACACACGTCGCCGACATGGTGAAATATTTGTTCAGGGTTGTTTTCTATATATAATAAAAAATATCTATCTATTTAATATATTGTATTATGCATACCAGTCATTTAGTACCATAACACAAGCTCTGCTTAGCTTGGGGCTAGGTGATACTGGTGGATTGTCCAGCATTATTCATTTTCTTATGGTATGGTAAATAAGTTTATGCATGTTTTTACATGTGCCGTAGTTTTTAAGAAGCTTACATCTTGTAGGTAGGTAGGTACTTACTTACTTAATTTAATGGAATATGTTATGGATAGGTGTTTGTTACTCTTTCACGCAAAAACTACTAAACGGATTTTGAGGAAAATTTGGTACACAGATACTTTATGACCTGGAATAACATATGGGCCTTTTTATCCCGAAAATCCCACGGGATCGGGAGTTACACATGTGAAACCGCTTGCTCCCAGATAGTTAGCTATGGAGCTATGTTACCTTTGTCGACATAGCCGGCTGCGGGCGGCGCAGTGTTCCCCCGATCCCTCGCAGGGCTGTCTCTACCCTCCGCGGGGGTGAAACGTTCCCCGGACCTACTCACTGGGGACTTCTTTTCCACCTGAAAACATAAATATAAATATATCTATACTAATATAATATTATAAAGAGGAAAGATTTGATTGTTTGTTTGTTTGTATGTATGTTTGTTTGTTTGTTTGTTTGTTTGAATTGAATAGGCTCCGAAACTACTGGACCGAGTTAAAAAATTCTTTCACCATTAGAATCCTTAATTTTCCGTGATGAACATAGGCTATATAATATTTTCAAAAAAGTTAGGGATCCACATGAAAAATTCAATAATTGAACCGTGGGCTGTATATTCAACCTCTTTTTCTATTATGGCGCGTCAGAATAGAAAAAGAGGTTGTATAGCGCACGGTGCTTGCTTTTTCTCTACGGCCAGTGTCAGTTTTGGAATGTCGAGTCAATGTCAAAAACCCCAATGCTGTTAAAAAAAGTAAAGATCCGTATGAAAACTGTGAAACCCATCGTTTTAGTGTGTATAATTTCTGAAATTTTTGTTTAATACCCGTGCGAAGCCGGGGCGGGCCGCTAGTATATTATAAAGGGGAAATATTTAATTGTTTGTTTGTTTAAACTGAATAGGCTCCGAAACAACTGACCCGATTTGAAAAACTCTTTCAACAATAGAATCCCACACAATCCGTGATGAACATAGGCTATAGAATATTTTCAGAAAAGTTTGGATTCCATAGAAAAACATCTATGGAATCCAATTGAATCAATTTTGTATTCTGACGTGCCATAATAGAAAAAGAGGTTGAATATACAGCCCACGGTTCAATTATTGAATTTTTCATGCGGATCCCTAACTTTTTTAAAATATTATATAGCCTATGTTCATCACGGAAAATTAAGGATTCTAATGGTGAAAGAATTTTTTTACTCGGTCCAGTAGTTTCGGAGCCTATTCAATTCAAACAAACAAACAAACATACAAACAATCAAATCTTTCCTCTTTATAATATTAGTATAGATATATATACTTAACTAATATCTTATCCAAACAAATATTATAGAAGCGAACGTAGTCCCAAGTCTGTCTGTTACCTTTTCACGCTTAAACGGCTGAGCGGGTCTTAATGAAATTTGGCAGGAAGGTAGACCATCTCCAGGCAGGAACATTAGAAACTAAGTTATGTATTATACTTACATGTTAAACTTACTTATTACATGCGAGCTTGTACTTGGGGCTTACATATAGCTTGGTGCTAGATGATGCTGTGTGGATTGTCTGTCATTACTTACATATGTATTAATAATTACAAGCTCGCAACATGTATTAAGCAAATAAATTATTCTTATTTTTATTATAATTCTGTTGTACCTGCGGACTGGTCCTGCGAGAGTCAGTAGGCGAGGCAGCGAGCCGCGGCGAGGCCGCGAGCCGCGGCGAGGCCGGCGTAAGCCCCGGCGAGGAAGCGAGCCCCGGCGAGGCAGGTCTGTGGCCCGGCGAGGCAGGTCTGAGGCTTGGCGAGGCAGGTGCGAGGCTCGGCGAGACCGGAGGCACTCGCGCCGCTTGCTCTAGTATCGCCTTCTTTTGATCCTGCCCCGCCGCGAAGTAAGAAAACACGCAGAGCACCGCGTAGCAGATTTGGTCGGCCTGTAGTGAGTGGACGTTTTTTATTAGGTTATGAAAGAGGATCGATTGACGTCAGAAAAGGGTGTAAAATGCCCTGTAAAACCCTATAATGGATCTATGTTGTCCGAAATAAAAGGATTTTGTTTTTTTTTATGCCATATTTGTTGCTAATTGTATTTTTTTATTCTGCCAATGGAATGAAAATTTCTCGAATGGATACCGTAAGACCATGAAAATTTTAGTATGACAAGGGTAAATTAGCGTTGGGTTTTTGAACGGAGCGGAAGGGGAGATTCTTGACGTACTTATACCTAGATACCAACGGTTATGGTTCTCCATTTACCTTACACTGCCGCGTCTAAAAATCCAACCAGTAATCATACTTATATAAACGATAATATGTAAAAAAAATCTTTTTAATACTAACTATATAACTAAGAAAATTTAGTAAGAAATGTTACGAAGACGAACAATACGAACTTTTACATACGTTCACAGGTTCATACCTATTAATGGCCTTTAGCCTCCTTGACCGACTCTGAAAAAGGTTGCGGGTTCAAGTCCCATCCGAATCGGAAGCGGAAACTTTTAAACGTCTTCAGTGTTGTGCCCGGGTTCATATTAAAATTCAGGAACATAGTGCATGCTTACACGATAAAACTATATGGGAGGGGCGGTCATATCAGTGCAGGGTTCACTGTGCTACGCTCGAAGGTAATAACCCCCACCTCCCCACTTCGTTTAAACGTGTACGACTAGACAGACTGGCAATAAGGATACTCTAAGACCAGTATTATGAAAACTTACTGTCGTGTAGTCAGATCTATGATTGAGTAACGCTATAGAAAAGCGAAACCTTAGTATATATCAATGACTCAGCAATTTTTCATTTATCGGGCTTTAAAGTATATTATATGTACTTTAAGGCCCGATAAATCTATAAATATTTTAAAAAATGCTTACCTACTTCCATAGCAAATTTAAAAAACATATATCTACTTAAATATCAAACATGCATTGAGAAAATCAGGAAGAAAAGAATGAAAATGAGCAAAAATAAATAGGAAAGGTATATACGTACACATGATAATTAACTAAAAACATGATGTACACTCTCTCTGATTTCGAGATATAGGAAGTATCGAGCAAGCCATATGGAGAACAGGCGGTGCAGATCAAATACTACTTTCTCTGCCTAAAAACATAAAAGAAACACAAATAAACAACATAAATTATTACTACATTAGAACATTGTATGGTCTTACACTTACCATCACAGATTTGTACTTTCTTTGAATGATTTCCCTTGTTTTTGGATCTGTTAAAATGAAGGATAAAAAAGGTTAATGTTTAGTAGGTGCATAACAAAGAAGGTATCAATAATCAACTCTATATGTTTAAGAGGCAAACAAAAAAGTCATGGAGGTGCACTATTTTAATTTTAGATCTCAGGAACCTCTTTTGAAATAATTATGTTTTAATAGAATAAGAATATCTAAGAATTGTCTTAGCCAGTTTCTTAATTGAGTGAGTGGTTTTCTTGTAAATAAACAATACCAAGATGGCCGTTAAAGCATTTTAAAAACTCTTAAAAAATTATAAAAGCAAATAATAATTTAGGTACATATACCTTACATATAAAAAAATTTGCTACTTGCAAATTTCATATCAGATAGAAATAAAAAGAGAAAAATAAGGAAAGATTTTTACGGAATTGAGGGTTACGTTACGGAATTTGAGGGTTGGTTGATATGATATTAAAATAGAGAAACAAATTGACGATTAACGATTTCACAATTATCGACAATAAAGACAATTAACAGTTACTTAGTGTATAACTTACTGAATTCTTCTAAAACGAAGATACCGCCATTCTGTGTGAAGCACTTCCGAATGTGGTCCAGCCGCACAAAGAACTGGAAAACAAACAGACAAACACAAATGCAATTAAATCTACTTACAATTAAATCATTATGTACATAAAACCCAGCTTAATTTATCTATAGCAAAACTGGTTTGTTAAGCCTGAACAATTTTATTAAGCCTGCACATTGTCTAGTGAAGGAACTACCTGTGTAATCTACTTATTTAGGCTACTTTTCTACGGAAATCTTATGTATAACCAAATTTCGGTAACGTACATTTTAGTTTAAACATTGAGGATCTACTGGTTGTAGCGGGTGTATCGGTTCGGTTTCGGGAAACGAAAACCAAAGGAAGCATGCAAAACACAATAGTGTAAACCCATCCACATCACAAACATTTGCACAAAGACACAACTTATGAAGCATGCCATGCAAAACGAGCGGCATTGCAAGCCAACTAGCGGCGCTTCCATACAAGCAGTTCAAACAAATTCAGATGTATCACGATATATCCAGGCCGCTGTTAAGTTAGGCTCAGAAAGGTGCCTATTTCAGATCAGTATGCGCCGTCTTTTATCTTAACGTCGGCCTAGATAAATGGATCCTGTAGCGTCCAAACAGTGAGTGTTTGTAAGGAGCGATGGGAGAGGATAGGAGGCGAGGCGAGTGCAGTGCGAGGTCAGATGCGGTGCGCGGGGCGAGAGGGGGAGTTCGGGAGAGGGGAAGTGGCCGCACCAGAACTTGTGAGATGGCAGATGCTCTAGGAGTGACCTCGACGAGAGTCGACAGCGACGCTCGGCTCGCCAGCCGGAGGGGCCTACGGAGTGCGCGGGACGCGAGGGGGACGCTCGCCCGACCGTCGTACGAATGCAAGCTGTCGGTGCGACACGTATAAACAGAAAACAAAGGGCGGTGCATGCACGACGGCGCCGCACGTCGCGCTCGGAGAACTAATGCAACGCTAACGACGGCTAAAAACAATCTGTAAGCCTCAAAACTACAAAGCCCTACGACGTCGGACGCTCGCCGGTACGGGCCGCGACATCGTAGGGGCCAGCCACTAGTGAGAACCACTATGTACCTCGAAATCCTTCAGCGCAGCAGCGCGGTTCGGCGGTCCGGGAGGGTAGAACAGATAAAAACAGATTAGTTGAGTGAGAGTCGGCCGGCCGAGCATTGAGTGATGTCAAGGACCATCTCAAAAGTTCCTAGCGGCGCTGCCGAGCGCGGCCACAGACACTGCTACAGTTAGTAGGCACATGCACTCGCGCACCAGCCACCCACACACGCACGATACGCACCAAACCATACGGGCACTAAACTATTAGATACATCCACTCATGAAGATACAGAGATAAGGAAAAATAATGGATTTAATTTCTTAAGCTCCTTAAAGAGTAACAATGCAAAATTACCCGAATAAAACATAACGGTAGGTACGTAAATATAATAAATAAGTAGGTACATAAAAGAAGAATTTAAATAGCTTAGAAGGAGAAAGTATTGTAATTCGATAGGAAAGTTTGAGAGGTCCTTGCGTCCGGATATGACAACTTATAATCATGGGCATGTTTTAGTGGGATTTTTATGGCAGCAGAATGTAGATAAATCATCGCATTGCTTGTTCCGAGTTAGTCTTCGTTGGATGAAGAAGCTTCATGTAATAGGAACGATACAATGCGCTATGGGCACCGATACAATATTGATTACAGTGAAGCGTAGCGTAGCCGGGCGCTCCAGTTTGGAAGGCGTCATACAATACTGTACGACAGTCTACCTTCCGTTGTAAACCTACCGACGTCCTAAATAAGCGTACACGATAGAATATCTTACCTGGCTGACAACCAATCGTATATCATGGTATATCATTGGATCTATCTGTATATCATCGATACAATAAATGACATAAAGAAGCCGACAAAAATATAAAGAAACATTTACAAGCTGAGACACGTACCTTGCTGTGGTGGAAGAGTAGACCCACGCCTTCCATGCAAACCTTGAAGTACACAGTTACATGCGCATTAATACATGAATTCTGGTGAATACGTGGCTTTATTAACACACCGGGGATGATTTATTGATGAAAAGCATAATTTTTTTCCCAATCCTAATACTGTAGGAAATAAATTAGGCTTTAAAGTGAGATATACTCCATTGTCTAAACATAATGGCAATTCTGAAACTGTGCTCAAGTTAAATTTATCAGAGCATTTCTCTTGTTTGAAAAGATTGATGTGGGAGAATTACTCCTGCACCCGAATGAAATAAATAAAAATTATAAACCTGATCACTGTGTTTATTTATACTTCCTAATATCTTTACTTTCCGAACGATAACATGAACATAACCTATTGCGTAGAAAAGGGAAATCAAGATATAAAATCAGATATAAGGTTGAGCACTTTGTTTTCTGTATATTTCGTTTGTATTTTTTACCTGTATCAGGCCGCCTTCGCCGGTCGCGCAATCCTGAACGGGGAACTCGCCCCCGAGTTCCGCGGCGTCCTGCCTGCGCCCGCTTTTCTCCATCGCTTCCTTGATACAGTAGTAAAGGGCTTTGCACTGAAATAACAAAAATTACATTAATATAAATAACTAGCAACCGGACCGGGTTCGCACGTGTAATCCCGCTTGTCCCTGAGTGACAGAAACTACGTTTTTATGCGGGTATATCTATACTAATATTATAAAGAGGAAAGATTTGATTGTTTGTATGTTTGTTTGTTTGTTTGAATTGAATAGGCTCCGAAACTACTGGACCGATTTGAAAAATTCTTTCACCATTAGAATCCTAAATTTTCCGTGATGAACATAGGCTATATAATATTTTCAAAAAAGTTAGAGATCCGCATGAAAAATTCAATAATTGAACCGTGCGCTGTATATTCAACCTCTTTTTCTATTATGGCGCGTCAGAATAGAAAAGGAGGTTGAATAGGTGCTTGCTTTTTCTCTACGGCCAGTGTCAGTTATGGAGTGTCAAGTCAATGTCAAAAACCCGATTTAATTTTTTTTCATTATTAGAATTCTACGTTATCCCTCATGAACTAGGCTATTGAATATTTTCTTACATTTAGGGATCCCTATGAAAACTTTGTTTAATGTAACGTGAGTAAAAAATTATAATTTTTAAAATTTATATTAAACTAGCGGCCCGCCCCGGCTTCGCACGGGTATTAAACAAAAATTTCAGAAATTATACACACTAACACGATGGGCTTCACAGTTTTCATACGGATCCCTTACTTTTTGTAACAGCATTGGGATTTTTGACATTGACTCGACACTCCATAATTGACACTGGCCGTAGAGAAAAAGCAAGCACCGTGCGCAATATATATTCAACCTCTTTTTCTATTCTGACGCGCCATAATAGAAAAAGAGGTTGGATATACAGCGCACGGTTCAATTATTGAATTTTTCATGCGGATCCCTAACTTTTTTGAAAATATTATATAGCCTATGTTCATCACGGAAAATTTTGGATTCTAATGGTGAAAGAATTTTTTAAAACGGTCCAGTAGTTTCGGAGCCTATTCAATTCAAACAAACAAACAAACAAACAAACATACAAACAATCAAATCTTTCCTCTTTATAATATTAGTATAGATACCCTTACGAGGCCGGGGCGGACCAATTATTTGCACAAACACACACATAATTACAAGCTAATTTAACTAAACATTTAATTTTATCGATTTAACTAAAACTCGGAAGATGATTTTATAGATAGATTTGAAATAAAAGTACGTACTCAAACACTTGATACCTTTTTAGTATAATATTTATGTAGCTGCGTCTGCCCTCCGTTCTTCCTCCAGAGACAAAGCACTCGTATCTTAGGACTGTACGTCATGTTAACCAGTCGCTCGTACCACCATCTCTCCACGATTGTACCTGTGGGAACAATACGCCGAAGCTTCATTTATATTCTTCGCTATCATTGGCATACCAACATTATGAGGTACCACAAGGGAGTATTTTAGGCCGCTCTTTCTTTTGGTATATTTTTGGAACCAAGTCAAGCGTGGTGATTATGACTAAGCCCCCTTGTTTCGGGGATGTACGTTTATGCGTTGGCCGTTTTGCCTTGCGCAACCAAAAACGATAAGAAAAGCTTGCAGCTCAATAAGGTAATTTCGAGTAAATATTATTAATGTTTTTGCATAAGTATTTTGTTAATTTTAGTTTTTTTTAGTTAATTATTAAGAAACAAGATATCGAAGCGAATGTCCGTGATCATTCAAAAAATTGTACTTGTTTCCTGCAATCTATAACCTGCACGAGTGAATCACCACCTTTGGACTCCATCATGGAAGCAAAGATGAATAATACTTGATGTATGGTAGACTTTTAAAATATCTTTGGTACACCTCTTATAGTATAGCTTTCCATCCAAAGGTTGCAATAATTTTAATCCTAGAAAGTAAAATCATACCTTACAAAAAAAACGTTTAAGTAGCTAGGGTAAGCGCTAATCAAAACTTAAGTAGATATTTTTACACTTCGCATTACAAAAACATCTTTACTTATACGTAAGTATGTAGTTTATAATAAGAAATTACATTCCTACAAAATATGCAAGCTTTAGAAGCATTTGCATTTAATAACATAACTGTAAGAGGTTATTGATCATCTACCTATTATCATCATCATCATCAGCCTGTGTTAATCCACTGCTGGACATAGTCCTCCCCCTAATGAGCGCCATTATTGCCCTGTCTTCAGCTTGTTGCATCCAGCATCTGCCAGCAGTCTTTCGCAGATCGTGGTTCCACCTGGCCGGAGGGCGTCCTACACTACGTATACCGAGTATATCCTATAACAACAATACCTTGCGTGGAACGAAGTACGAGTCCGTCGTCTCGCACCTCGAGGAAGCGCAGTTCCCCGGCGGCGTCGCCCTCATGCACCGTGAACGTGGCGCGCCGCAGGAGCCTCGAGCCTAGCGGGCGCAGGCCTATGTCGTTGCCGTGCTGGAAAACACAGTCCACTGATATTATACGTGAGTGCTGGCAAGCGAAAACTTGATCCTAAAAGGACCAGGGGCATAGAGAGAGCGGATCCGTAGAATAATATTATAGATTAATCATACTTACTGGACAATCCACAAAGGATCATCTAGAATAACAGTATCGTAACCCTTAATGGGTGTTATAGTTAGCCAACCCTACCTTTAGGATTACCTTATCTAAAAGGGAAGAGAGGGTCTCTCCCTTTCTCCATCAGGAACTTTTTTTTGACCATGTTGCACAAATAATAATTGGTTGTTTTCTGGTGATTTTATCAACTTTTACGCATAGATTAGGCAAATCAATCCCTCGATAGATTTGGTTTCCTTTACTTCTGCTGTCGTTTATTTGTAAGACAACCATTTAAAATCTGTAATATTGTCAAGAAATGATAAACTTACCAGCGTATGAACAACATCAAGCAGATGGTTAACTTCCTGACTGTAAATGAGTCCAATATGACTCTTTGCAAGCAATCTCCGTACTTTATTCCTCACAATATCCGCGTCAACCTCGAACAGAACCATCGCAGCTGTCAAATTGTACAAAGCAGTCGATAATAGTCTATCCTCTTCATGCTCAAGGCGTTTTCTCTCCGTCTCGCTCAGACATTTGTAGCGCTCCATCATTTCATTGGCGCCTTGGTCCATCCCGATCATGTCACGCTCTTGGCTCACCGCGTCCAAGAAAGCGTCTTCCCAGAATTGCATTTGGTCCCAAATTGTTGAACGATCTTTACCTGTGAGCAAATATATCAATAGTAAGATACGCTCTGACTCCAAAATCTGTTGAATTTTCTTTGAATGCTGCGTTAGCTAAATGCCAACGCACGCGCACTAATGAGTAGTAATAATATACCTAGTTAATAATATAATATTACAACAGAGAAAATTGTGTCATCTCTTTTTTCTTACATTAGTTGAATACGGTATTTTCTTCGTGCACTCGCCATTTTAAAATTGTTAGTTTTTTTTCAGCAGTAACTAAACTTAGTTACTTAGTACTAAATTAAGTTACCTATTTAATTAATTCGCAATTCTTAAGAATGAATTATTACATCTTTAGCTTTATTTGTATTTTTAGAATTGTTGTTACATTTGTGAATTGCACACGATGGTATTTTGTGCCTCATTTCAATATCACATCAGCCTGTGTTAGTCCACCGCTGGACATGGACCACCCCCACTGAGTCATTTAGTACTGTTAAATTATTTATGGAAATCGCAGAAGATCGCACGTCGCAAATATTTAGGCCTTTGCCCAGGAGTCAGACGGAATACGCTACGGAAATTTAAACAAATAAAAGTTGTTCCAAAGTGGACCTTCCTACCCTGATATAAAATCCAACATACCAATAAGTCCCTGGAAGAGGTAGGTGCGGGCGGTGTCAGGAGAGGTAAGTGGTGACGTCACAGGGACGCCGGCGGGGGGCCGGTAGCCCATTGTAGACTTGGAGGAGAAGACGCTGGATGCTCGCGGTTTGCCCGAGGATGGTCGACATACCTGTAGTGTATCAAACGGATTGTCAAAAATGTTCTTAGCAAAAAGGCTTACTATAAAATATCAGATTATCTATATGATAAAAAAGTTTGGGACGAGTTTTGCTCCAACTCCAAAACTAAGAATCTAACAAGGTAAAGGTTTCTTGTTCGCTCACCTTTAAAAGATTGAAGTGAACAATTAATCAAATTGATCACTTTATTTCCTAGTATTACTTTTATTTAATTTGTGTTTTGTGTCTCAAAGTGATTTATTTCCTTTAGACCTTACAGGAATTTTGGACACAAAACACAAATTAAAATTTCTGTAAGGTCTAAAGGAAATAAATCACTTTGATTTTGTAAAGTAGTCAGCAGCGAATGGGGTAAAAGCCCTGTTACATTTCGACGTTACGCTAGTTTAAGTATTTACGCATCGAGCGGGGGCGGCGCGGCGAGCTATGCTTTCTTTAAAATCTATTGTCTCCCTCGCACTATGATGTTGCGAGTACATTATAAATTCCTTTATTTACACTGTTTTTTAATAGTGTAAAATTAGCAAGACTTCTTTCCCATGTTCTGTTTTGTTTATGTATAAATAGCGCTATATGTCTTGCTCGCGTATTCACTATTTAAAATTCAAATGCTTAAAAAAAAATATATTGGGCACATATTGAGTATAATATACCTAATTTAAATTATATGTCTTAATTTCAAATCAAGAAAGATATAATGTAATGTCATAAATTCGTCTTCATACCATGCTGAAAATCATGGTCATTAATAACACAAATATCGCATGCACAATCACTTACCACATATCTCACACTTTACACATATCTCTAAAGAGAATACCATAACCTCTTTTTGTCATGCTTGAAATTCCAATTCGGGGAAGTATTCAAACTTTGACAAGTAGCTCTGTAAATTTTGATATAAATATTGCCAATTTGGGACCACAGCTAATTGTCACGATGTGATACACAAGCGGGAAGCGGAGAAGCACAAGTTCTACAGTACAATATCTTAGTCAGGGGCTTAAAAATCAAAGCTATGGGTGTTGTTATTGTAATCCACAGACGACATTTAGTTTTCTACTCTTAGGTACCTTATCATAGCAAAATGCTAACGGCGTTTTTACACATATAAAACACATTCAATAAACCTTCAAAAGTCTATCGACTGATTGAGACTTTGCTATCGTGTAATAAACTTTTAATTATTTAATAAATAAATAATAACGGAGTGCCGATAAAGGCATGTGAAGATCTCACGTATTTTCTTCGCCGTAAGATTGTATAACAAGTATAAATAACAGACAAGTTGGATTGAATCACTGAACGTATGCGTTTATGTAAAAATATATTTAATATGTAAAATTATTCTTCAACGTTTAGATTTCTCCACTTTCCTGACTAAGAGCTTGCAAGTAAAGGACACTACACCGCACTAGGACTTACATTGAGGAGCATAACGTCAGTGTCAGAGAGGTTTGACTTAAAGGAGGCGCGATGGTCGTACAGATTGGCTCGGTTGGTGGTGATCGAACCGCTCTCGTCGCCAGAGCAATCGGAAGGCGCCGCCTGTTTTAAAATCACCCTGTACCATACTTGCCGAGGTGAACCACTCATATTTTGGAAAGGTTAACTATCCAACAAATGAGTACCGCTTTCAGAGGTTTTTATTGAACGAAGATATTTGAAATAAAATTTAGAAAGGATTAGGTGGTTTTTAACTATGTTGAAATAGTATGTAAGGATTTTTTTATTTTTGTTCGATAATGCTATTACATCATCGACAGCGTACATAAACGCGTATTGCATCTTATTATGTACGCAAATGTTGCAATTAGTTTAAGTTTTAATTTATTATAAGGAATATACCTTTGACCACTATTTCACTTGATGATGTGAACTAGATTTTATCAGACATCCAAACACCAAAATTTAAAAAGGACCCTGGTTGGTTTTAAATCACAGGCAACGTTTTGTTCCAATTTCGCCCATTGTCGCTTTATACCACCAATAACAAAGAGCTACTAAACGTATGTACATATATATGTATACATAAGTTTAGTAGCTATTAACCTAAGCTACGTTTTGGCGACTCCATGGCAAGTATAGTCCAAGTATCTCAATGCCTTTATTTTCAAGAATGAGCTAGATATGAAAAATATTTTCATTTCGTTCAAGATATAAGCAATTTACATCCATTAATTTGGTTTGCGTAAGATTATAGGTACAACATTGATAAGCAAACTCACAACTTTGCAGTCAAGCTAAAATACTCGTATCAAATCTTCAATTTTACTTCATTAACTCTACATCGGAAGATCACAGAATACATCGGATCAACTGGTTATATTTCACATGCTCAAGGTTGCTTCTGATTGGTTAAATGAATTACTTTTATAAGTACATACAATACATGTAGGATAATATACCTCTAGATAAGTTCTTGCGATTAACGAGAAAAACCTGTTGATGGGAAAGTATCGACTTGAATGTAAAGAGCGCTTACAGAATTTATTAAAGACTATCGTAGTTTAACAAATTCATTATGAATATAAGCGGGTTAACTACGAACCTATTATGTGTTGAAAGAACACCAACGTTTCATCCCTTAACGAAGGACTTCATCAGTGTGAGTGCGGCTCTCGTCGCGCCCAATGCGCTTCAATGCGCTCGCATTAACAACGTTGGTGTTCTTCCAACATAAAATATGTTCGTAGTTAACCCGCTGCCAATGAATTTAAAGATTTCTCAATAATAGCAAGAACTTCGTTACGGTATTATTGTATTAGATAGAATACATAATACAGATTACACTGGATTATCGGTTATCGCCACCATGCAACAAATTCACATTAACAACAGTAATAATATATTGAAGTGTACTTACGTCGGAGTCGAAAGATGTTAGTTTACTGAACAGCATGTTCCGTTTCTGGTTGAGCATATCTTTGAACATCTCTGTCGTGCTCTGCGCCTCGTTGGAATCCATTTCAGGGTAGTTCACTGTCGGTATATCTACGGAGATATATTAGTTCATGAAATTATTTACTTTTTGTTTTGCGTAAATGTACATTTTATAAAGCTAAGATGTAACTAATATGATGAACTCCAAAGCGCCCTGTCTTAAGCTTGCCGCATCCATTATTTTTCATTACTCTTACTCGGAAAGTAGGTCTGAAGTTGCCTGAAGAGCGGGTCGAAAGTGATACTTTTCAACTCTAGTTAGAATCGTTTTCAACTGACAACTATCACATTTTTATTGAACCATGATAATGGCAGAATGTGAAAAATAATGGCTGCTGCTAAATAAAAAAAGAAGTTGATGTTTAAGAAAAACAGCCGGAACGCGGTAATTCGATCTTGATTTATTTGTTTTCTCGTGTTGTTTTTTGAGTTTTGTTTGTATTACAATGAGTTCATCTGATTCAGATAATTATGGATTTAACGCTTGATTTCATAAGAGAAGAGTAGCAGTAGTGGAAAATCTTTTAAACCTCACCTAAGTTCTTACTTTGTGTAAATAAAATTTACAATTTTTTTCTTTACCTAACTTCGTTTTTATTTTTACTTACTTGTATTCGTAATGAAAAGCAGTGTTTACTTCGGGTGAAAGTAACGAGACGTGGTTTGGAGCCAGAGCGTAGCGAGGGCGCCAATAGTTCGATACCCAATAATTCTTTTTAGTTTCGAGGCGCCAACAGTACTTCCAACCCTAGGGTAACAATGTACTATTTCTTCACATATCGCCAACCCATCCGGCTACATGGCATCCTACACTATGTTTGCCGAGTCGTGATCTGACCAGCTCAGTGCCAAGTTACCTGATTGCGAGCTTTTCCTAGAAGATGGCGCGGAAGGCGAGTCCACATCGTGTCTATAGTCTGAGAGCGCGGAGTTGGCCATGCCGCCGTCACCTAGAAAACAAACAGAGCTTAGATAGGGTGGTAATAGACTGACAGATTTTACTTGAAACTTAACAAAACTATTTAAATAAAAATAAAAATTACAAGATATGTGTACAATACAATTATTTGCAACAGTCTCCAGATATATAGATCAACTGGTTTTGTAAATACCTGTACAAATATCAATAATTACTCCTTCAACTGGTTTTCGTAGACCTGTACTAATAGTTATTATTAAGACATGAAAATGAATCAGGCAGTTACCCAGCAGCGCGATCTCTTTGCTCCAGTAGTGTGTGTGCGCCATCTCAGCGAGTTGGAACACGGACGCCATGCCCCCGAGGCCGAAGTTAGAGAACGTGTGTTCCAAGCCGTGGACCACAGCTTGCAGGACCTTTAGCATGCCCTTCCATACTGAGCGGCTGATGAACTGCGGGGATTTATTTATTTATTAAATGACTTGATTATTTCCAAGAATTTCTACGATGCTAGATTATTCTTTGATGCTATGAATGATAGTAGAGAACTTCTCGATATTTAATTTTCATGCGGAGCGTATAAAAATTGTAAATGACGTTATCTGACAAAATAAAATTTATTTGAATTTGAATTCGAAATGAAAGGGAATTACACGATTTCTGTTTTATTAAAATCGCTCTTTTCTCAGGTACGATGGATTGTATCATTGGCGGAAACAGGGAATTCTTCGTCGGTTTTTGGACGGGTGTGGTCACCTGACTGGTGGTCGACACCTCCGGATTAGCGGCGGTGATTGGGTCAGTTTGGTCACCAAGAACGTGTAGTTCTACAGAGATCGACATGCGACTCACCACATCTTCGACTTTATCGCAGGGCGTGGACTTGCGGTTGAAGTTCCGGTTCAGTTTGCTGAGCACCATGTTCCTGTAGGACTCGTCTTCCATCAGCTTCTTGAGGCGGTTCAGCTTCAGCCAGCCGACGCCTTCACCTTCCAACACGTGCTGGACCAACTGGAATTATTTATTATAACTTCAATCAAATTGAATCTAAATCTTATTTGCAAACATGGTTAGAAGAAAGAGATAGAAGAGTGGTAAAAGGTAAGTACCATACACGTACGTTGGGGTGATGATGATGATGGTGGTGATGGTGATGATGGTGACGATGGTGATGGTGATAATGAAGATGATATAGCACACGTTCCTAGTGATAGAGACACTATCTATCATCACTCACATCGTTAAGGAAGGCCTGGTTCTCGGTGTTGGCGGCGTGCCCGAGCGGCGCTGCGCTGTGGGGCGCGGGCTGCGCGTGCCGGATCAGCGGCGAGCGCTGCACCAGCCCGCGCGCGCCCTGCGAGAACGGACCAAAGGAGGCCGAGCTCGCGCCGCCGGGGGACACGCCCCCGCTGCGGCCACCCTCCGCCGGCTTCGGGAGTTGCTTACCTGGAAATGTTAGAGCTACTATGTGAATCCTTTTTATATTAGTTGACG